>WSQC01000023.1:600000-1177641 GCA_013248845.1 Passalora sequoiae
CGGCGTCTCCAGATTCGACTTGAGACTACCAATCAGAACATGATTATCACCCTGACCTCGGGCGGCAAGCCGAGAGCTTCCACGACAGCAGCACTTTTCACGCGGGTTCGCAAGCGGAGTATGGCTGGATCTTGCTAGGCAGATTCTTCGTTTTGTTAAGCTCGACATCTCGTCTAGGTAGAAAGCGAGGGTTGATCTCGATGGCTTGTCCGCGTTGGTAGCGTCGGTGGAGATGGGACAACAAATGCACCCGTCAGTAACGCGATCTTCAAACATCTACAGTGGTCTGCAAGCGACGCCAGATATTGAAAAGCGCCGCAAAGCCAGCTGCCAGAGAGCTGCTAGGAGCAAGACTACATACAACACCGAGCAGCATGCAATTGCTCATGCTTCGCCGGAAAGGCAAACAGCGAAGAAGAGGCACACTTTCACATCGCTTCGTCGCAGTGGTATCAGCGGTCTCTTCACGCGTCATTTGACAGATTTCGCCAGGTCTGGCAACAGCCTACAATCCTCGCTGCCACCAAATTCGTCGGCAAGAGCCCAGGTTCACTTCAACGAACACCATCAGTCTTCGACAGACATGACATCGACATTGGACCCACGACATCCAACATGTCGCACTTTACATATCACAAGTATGGACGACGTATGGCGATCGCCCGAGTCATCCCTGATGGATGGTTCAGAGGATCGCGCGCCGCCGTATAAGCAAGCAACACCACGTCTACAGCGAACAAGAACATTTCGAGGACTCAAGTCAAGACTGAAGGAGTCGATCAGTAATATGAGTCTTCGAAGCGGTTTCAAGCAGCATAAAGACAACAATGCGACGGATACACAGTCTGGCAAAAGCCCGAGAACTGTAACAAGTCAGCTAAGTCTTCGAGAGGCATTTCGACGGCATCAAAATCAGGACGAGCCTGAAACAGGTCATGTAGGGCTTCTGAAGAATGCGATTAGCAATATGAGTTTATGGAGGACCTTCCAGCGACAGCAGCCCGACGATTACGCATTGCAAGAAGGCACACATCCTACTAGTGGTCGCAAGCGACATGTACTACAAGGCCAATCGTCAGCTCGAAGTCTGAGACAGAAAATCAGCAATTTGAGCTTAAGGGCGGGCTTCACTCGACCCAGTATCGACGATGACATAGATTCTGTCGTCGAGGATCCTTTCGTGCCACCGCGTCGGAAACGACTCGCTTTGCTTGGTCAGCCGCCATCACGCGGCCTCGGGCAGTCCGTCGGCGACCTGACTCTTCGCACTGGTTTGGCTAGCCCTGAGCCAGAACATGGAATTCCCGAGCAATCGCGGTGGCCCTTATCCGTGCGCCGCAATAGACTTGCTATACCTGGACATTTACCATCTCGTGGTCATGTCCTCATTCCACCCATACAAGAAAGTCCTCGCAACAGCGACTATCAGCTTATAGTGAACCCAGAAGTCATGATCCGAGATTCTCGGGGACCTGCTGGAGAACAATGCGGTGACCTGCGTGTCGCCAAAAAGCTACAGCCCCAGGATCCTAGCTCAACGATGCGACGACATGATGAGTTCATGGACACGCACGACAGTAGCTTCACCCTGCGAAAGCAAGCTCCAAGAGACAAACACTGCGATCCGGAAACACTGGCCCTCCTGACAAGTGCTTCTTATTCCTCAGCTGCTGTCACTAGAACGCCAAAATATCTTGGAGATTTCTCATCAGTGGCTACGAGTGACCCGCGCCATCACCGTATGCCGTCCCCAGCCGAAAGCAGCGGCGACGATGGATACAGGCCGTCTTCTCGAGATGATGTCAGTGAATTGCATGAGGATGAGTTGGCAGCGCTAGTCAACATTGGCTCTCGATCCGTATCCCCAATCGCGGCCGCCGTCGACCTACCGGATCACGCTCGGCCGGAAAGTGGCGTGTTCGGCAATAGCGGGCAACAGCAAGTGCTTATCGAGAATATTCGTAGACTTGTGGAGCGCCGACCAAGTCTTTCTCCGCATCGCACTACCCAAGTGCAACAAGATCTTGACTGGACGCTTGGTGACGCTAGCGACTTCGCTGTATACCTGCAAGCTGCAGAGTGCGGCATGCTCTGAGATCGAGACAAAACATGTAGTCAGACACATGAGTCACGCTACGGTATGCAACTGATGTAGATACAGGATGACGAGTAACGACTTAGTGAATAATGTTGGATTTCGAAAAGCCGCAGAACTAATAGCTGTGAATGTTACATATTAAGACATTTGCTACACCGACTCAAAAGCCTTATTGACTTCTCAGCTAATGCAGAGGGCAACCACAAGCAGGACTGTTGGAGCGCACAAGTACTACAACTTGCAATCAAGCTCAAACACGCCAAGCGCATACCCAAGCACAAGCAACCGACGTTTAACCAGCTCCACCAAAATACAACACTCCCCGGTCCCCTGGTCGCCTGCAGATCTGCCGACTCGCACATCATCGAGGTCGTACCGGATCGCTTGGACCGGCAACCACGACAAGGATATCGGTCACATCTCTTCGCGGTGAGTCGAAACACAACTTTTCAGCTCCTCCTTCACCTCACCACAACAGCCGCCTTAACCGTACTACTAGCTTACAATGCGGCTTCTGTCCATGTTCAGATCGAAGAAATCCAAGCAGAAACACAAGGAACACAAGCACGACATATTATCCGAGAGAAACAAAGAACGTCAGACGGACGGATTGCTCCGGATCGCGATGAAGGGACAGAACAAAAGTGTCAATTCTTTTACGGCCGCGGATCCGGGTGTCTTTTATCAGAGGAGGGAGGATCATGAGAGGTGGATGCGGCATGAGGCTGGTGGTAATCGGTTAGCTAAGTCGAATTATTACCATGGTTGAGAGAGTGGCTTTGCTTATGGCTTCTGTGCAGCTTCGATATGAGGGCGAGCTACAGGGATAAGGGGAGGTTGCGATGAAGGATGAGGAGGAGGCTGGCCTGGTGGTAGAGGTTCGCTGGGGTGAATGGAGAGCGTGCGCGGTTATTGTCGGATCAGGCGGGATGCTCTGTGGACAAGCCGTGCATGGTATTGATGTGGTTGGACATTAGTACGGAATGCATGAGATGAGCTACGATCCGGTGATAGCTGACCGTTCGTGTAGAGGGTTAGAGCCGCGAACAATCAAAGTCCAGATGTGGTAGTCTATATCCCGTGCTGTGTATGTGTGGCTTGGAAATAGTGCATCCCAAAACTGCAAATTCTTGACACGATTCAGGATCGAGAATGTAGATGGAACTGAGCGACTGTGGGATAGAATCCATATTTCGAGCAGTGAAAGAGTCTCATTTGGGAGGCGGAGTTCAGAGGTACGACTGCCTGATCTACCTGAGACAGACTTATTCCAGCTAAGCTTCTTCGAGATTGAAAGCTTGGTGGTCTGACGAGGAAAACCTGAACTTCCTTGCAGGTGTGGAACATCATTGCCACAATTTTAAGATACGGTACAAGGTCATGTGCCTTACTGCACGTCAGCTCCATCGTGTCAGCGACATTCCAAGAGGCTGATAGATTGAGCATAATTGATCTTTGCTAGGCTACGGGCTCTGCCACTCCTATAGCACAATGCCGACTATGCACAGGTGCCAGGTACCTACCGGAGTCGTAAGACCGACACCATTGTCGCGAGCATACTCTCCAAACATGCGATTCATGCTCCTTTCGAGCCCTCAAGCTAGATTTTACTTCCGCAATGATGGGAACCGATTGTCGTTTCAAGAGGTCATCTATCACCAGAGACTCAGCGGAATGAACATGCCAGAGAGCAAGCTAGCCTGGCAGAACCAGCTAGATCCACTATCTGCAACCGACCAGGCTCTATAGGAAGAGCTTGGCAGCGCGAACAGCAGTCCCGTCGAATTATCGCTCAAATGTGCTGCCAAAGGTGAGCTTTCAATTCATGCCATACGTTTATGCCTCGAGGTACAGTACGATGAGATCAAGCACCTTCCAAGATGGAAGAGACCGCCTGTCTTCGAGCAACAGAAGAAAGCACAGCTTGCCAGGACGATGCTGCAGCTAATACTGGCAGACACTGACTTGTGGCTGCTGTTCGCCTGCAGGGACTATGACGCTCCAATTTTGTTATGCTATTACGGCATTCTGGAAAGTATCGAAAACATTATCCTGGCTTTTTTGTTTGTAGATTTTCCTCAAAACAGCCTGGTTCCAAGGATGCAAAGCCTATGGCGTGGCACGCTGCTGAGAAGCCTGGTTACTGCGCACGGCTATGACCTGATTGAACACCGTGCAGACAAAGCTAGCGAGGCTCTGTTCGCTGCATGACAGGAAGGCAGTCATTCGATAGGCTGGGGTGCTCGCCACGGACAATACAGATCTTGTGAATAGAGATGGTGCACAGAGACTAGGGTTTGATGCAGGAACGAGGCTACAGTACATGCATCATCCCGTGACATGTGGCTGTCCCTGACCTGCCTGAGTCGTTCTTGCCGAAGATCATCTTTGTTGCCGTCGTCGCTTCGAACATAACCTGGACCAGATCCTCGCTGCAGATCCGTGGAGTTCCTGCCAGCGCGACCTCTTTCCTTCCTTATCCCATGTATCAATGCTATCGGCGTCCCAAACAGACACTAAGCTTTCGACATTCTGCCTTTCTCTGAGGTCTTGGCCAGCTGGACGACCTCGATCGCGAGCGCCATGGTTGGGAAACACCTGGACTTCATCCACCGATTGGTCGTCGGACGTCACTGATTGGTGCATGGTGGATCCAATCAACTCGTCGTCGTTCGCATTTGGTCGTTTACGTTTCGACGTCCGCAGGCAGGAGAGGCTTGAAGGGCTTGCTTGAATGTGTTGATGTTCGTTGTATGGTGTTAGGCCTGTCGGGTCGCCCAACTGCCGCAGAGTGTGAGCGAGGGCAACGAGAAACGTAGATTGGACAGATTGATTTAGCAAGAGAGAAGACGTACCCGAACCATAGCTATTGCTGCTGCGTGTCGTGTCAGCTCCCTGGCGAATTCTCAATCTGGCTTTAGACGAGTACCGATGCCATCTCTCAGAACGTCTGTGAACATGTGTGGATAGTCACTGTGAGGATGAAGCTTCGATGGAAAAACATCTCCTGAGTATAGCAAAATACGGAGACAGGGTATGGATGGTGTGGCACGACTGCCTACCTCGAGATAATCAGGAGTCGAGCAAGCATCGGATACGAGACTGCTCCTAGCATGCTCGGGCCTGACCCAGTAGTGATACTTCTCTCATTGTCCTATGCAAAATGTTTTCGCAAAGCCATGTATCTCAGCTTGTGAGTAGAGCTGCCATGTCAACAAGGACATTGAAGCGAAAGCAAAAGTATATCTGAACGCGTGTGTGCGCGTAGAAGAACTAGAGATGTTGTTTGTGACCATCGGATCAATTACCAATGCTGACATAAGCAAGTCATAGCGTCCCTGCGCAGATCGCATCTCGTTCGCGCCCCTCCTTTCCTCTTCCTGCTCAGCAATCAGCAGCACTCACACACCCGCTTCCGTGTCGGTATACGAGTTGAGATGCGCACGTGTTCCGGTCGTGTATATCGCAGTCCCACGCTGTGCCGCCAGTAGTATTTGCCGCTGTCGCTCGCTGTATGTGATTCGGGAAAGTAAAGCGGTTGATCGGGTCTGCTTTGTAATTGCCTCTTGCCAAAGTTTCGACTTCAACGTCATGGTAGGCAGGTGCGGTCAAGGACAAGGGAAGGACCCACCTGCATTGCATGAAGCCGTCCTTTACTAGCCAACTCACGAACGTCGCACATTGACGACGATTCGCAACCTGCAGCTGACGACTCGGCTGACGCAACATAATACCACTGACGACGACGACGACAAACGCAGAATATCATCTCTGACGACAAACGTAGAATATCATCTCTGACGATAAACGTAGAATATCATCTCTGGCGACAAACGTAGAATATCATCTCTGACGACGACAAACGCAGAATATCATCTTCTCATCCCCCTCCAAGTCGTCGAGTATCATCAACAAAATGCAGACAGTCAAGGACACTATCAGCAAGCTCACCGGCCAGACGGCTTTAGCGAAAGAGTCGCTCATCCTCGTCACCGGCGCATCAGGTTTCATTGGCTCGCATGTCGTGAATGAGGCTCTCGAAGCTGGCTACAAAGTCCGCGGTACTGCTCGCACGCAGGAAAAGTGTGACGCCACCAAAAAGACATTTAAGAACCATCCCAACTATTCCACTGCCGTCGTATCAGATTTTCAACACGATGGCGCATTCGACGAAGCGACTCAAGGAGTCCATGCTGTCATCCACGTCGCCAGTGACACAACTTTCGGGTCTGATCCGAATCAGGTCATCAAGCCCACAGTGGCTGGCGTGCTTTCCATCCTCAAATCCGCCAAGAAGGCAGGTACGGTCAAGCGATTCGTCCTGACTTCGAGTTCTACTGCCGCATTCTTGCCACATCCGGGCTTGGAGGTCACATATACTGAAAAGGACTGGGACCAAGAGGCTCTCGACATTGCCTGGGCACCACCTCCATACAACGAAGATCGCGCATTTCCTGTGTACGGTGCGAGCAAGACTGAAGCTGAGAAAGCCTTCTGGAAGTTCCTCAAAGAGGAGAAGCCAGGCTTCACTGGCAACAGTATCCTACCCAACTTCAACATGGGTAGAATCCTGTCATCACCAGGAGCTACCGGAGGCGGTGTTCTTTCCATTCTCAAAGGCGAGGTGCCCAAGGCGGTGCCGCAGTACATGATCGATGTCATTGACGATGCACGCCTCCATGTCATTGCCGCTGCGCTCGACCCAAGCCTTGAGAATGAACGCATTTTCGCCTTCAACGTACCATTTAATTGGACAGATATCATCGGCATCGTCAAGGAGCTGCGTCCGAGCAACACGACTACTGCGAAGGCGCCTGAGAACGAGGAGCGTGATCTGAGCAAAGTGCCGAATGAAGTCGGCGCCAAATTGCTAAAGAAGTGGTATGGTAAGTAGATCACGATCTTCAAATGCGACAATGAAGCAGGTAGCATTGCAAGGAAATTACTGACAGCAGTTACAGGTCAAGACGGTTACAAGCCACTCAAGCAAAGTGTCGCCGAGAACCTGGAGGGAGCAGAGAATTACTAGAGAGCCTACAGTCAATGATGAGTTGAAACCATTGTACAATTGAGATACTCGTGAGCTTGAAAATTGAGGTGCGAGAGACTTCAATTCGATGCTATTGTTATTTCAAGGTATCCTTTCTCCTTCTCCCCTCAACGCCTGACCATAATCTCCTTGATTCGGCATCCTCACAATCGTATGCGTGTGGTATTTCGCTGGCTCCTCATTCGTCAAAAACACACCAGAATGATGATCAAACTCCAAGACTATCACAGGACTTTGGATCCTATAGTAAAAAGCATCTTCGTCCCCGTAGCCTCCGATCCAAGAGAAGTATGTCGAGTCGAAGTGGTCTTGAATCCGTTGAATGCGGCCCTCTCGAGCCTGAGGATCTGTTAGCGACCCAATTCGGCAAGATGTGTTGCGTTGGTTATCAATGGTGCTGACCTTTTGAGGGTGATAGAGGAGAAATTCTTCGGCGATTTCGAGCAGGATTCGTTTCTGTGAGGCGTCGAGAGAAGAGACGGGAATGCCTTCTTCGGGAACGACGCGATTGTCGCGGAAGGCGCCGCAGAGGTGGCGTTGATCGTCTTTGTTCCAGCGATCGACTTTCAGGTCTCCGGTCTGCAGCATCGCGGGGTCACGCATGAGTTTGTAGATTTGGGCCTTTTGTTGGAGGTCGGCGGAGAGGGATTGCATTAGTTTGAGGCCGAGGTCTCCTTCCTTGTGTAGGATTGCGGTTCCTTTCCACGGGCCGGAGTCGATGAGGTTGGGTTCGGCGCCGGTGAAGGTGGGGGATATGATGATGTTGGGGCCTTTGAGGAAGACGGAGAGGCAGAGGTGGTGGCCGTAGAGGAGGTAGCCCCAGGGTTGGGAGGGGGAGGATGAGGGGGAGCCGAAGAGGAGGAAGTTGTAGCTGTGGTGGAGTTAGCGGGGAATGGAAACGGATGTCAGGCATGGGATGGAACGGATGTCACACTGACGAGTATTTGTTCATGATTCGGGGCACTTCGCAGACTTGGCCGAGGAAGTGGTTGATGCGCATGGCGGCGAGGGCTTTTTGGTAGCCTTCGGGGGAGAAGGTGGCTTCGAGGATGGAGAGGATCGATTGCGCTGTCGCTTCGGGGAGTTCTTCGAGGCGGAGGCCGAAGGGGCGGAGGAGGAATTCCGGATTGGACCAGCACCGCCATTCGCGGGCGTTTAAAGGATAGCGGACTTTTTTGGCTTCGTCGGCGCTTAGTTTGCTGAGGGTGTTGTTGGTTGCTTCGATGATTTTGTCGATGGGGACGCCGAGGTCTTCGTCTTTGTATAGACCTGTTTTGACGGTGCCTGTGCAGATTGTGTCAACTTCGTCGCGTAGGATCCATCTTGGGTCGGAGATTACCATCGATTGTGACGCCTTTGTATGGCTCTTGTAGCAATTCTTCCCAGGCCTGTGTTAGGTTGTACAGCCAGGGTGGGTGGTGATTCTTCTGGAATGCTTCTGAGTACTCATAAGGACTCTGTTGCTTGGAGATGGTGAAGCGCGGTTGTGTCAAGTCTGGTAAATGCTTTCTGAACGCCGCGGCCAAATCCTCATTCACATGGTGATGGCCATTGGTGGCAGCCATAATGCTATTGACACTGTCCGTGGTCGTGACGATGGCAATATGTTTGCCCGATCTGGTGATGAGTGAGTTTCAACCGCAATGGCTTACAAGTATCCTACAATCATTTTCGATAACTTGTACATGAACAGAACTTCATCAGTTCGTGGTCGTCGTCGATCACGATGTTGCTGAGGTGAGGTCCAGGCGCGGTTGCTCTAGTCGGCATTTGGTTCTCCAGCTCGGCCGAGGTGAACGGACTTTGAGGTCGCTACTTCCTCTTTCTTCGCTGTTCTTCGGACCAGTACATGTATCTCACCTTCACAGTACTTGTAGCCCATATGGAAGCGTGGGTTGGCAACACTAAGGAGAGCGACGGCTCGTAGATGCTCTAGATGATGGCTGCGACTATAGCCGTCTGCCGATGAAGCAACGCATTCCGCCTCTGGCCAGCTCAACGAGGCCTCTCCTAGACAGCTTGTCATGGTTCAATATGGCGTTACGGTCGTCGGTGTGGTCCTTTCCAATCATACCCGTAGCAAATTGGCAATATGGCTGGCTTTGATGATCCAAATCGCGAGGTCTATATCATCTACTGACAGCAAACACTGCTACGTATCGCCGGATCTCGTCATGCTTTCTATGCCATACGATACGAAGATGGAGCTCGACATCGAAGAGGCAATAATTTGACATGATACATCGAAAGATACACGATAAGTTAGTTCGTTCACTGGTGAACACGATCGGCAGAGAGGATGAGGAACGGCGGCCGGTCATATAGATCACGTTGTCGGAGTTGAAAGGCGATTCGTGGGGATCAACTGACTGATGCACATCCGCCACAAGCACATATTTCGTGCCTTGAGAGGAGATAGAGCGCGAAATATGGAGCTCGTGGACTACGCGTTCCAGATCGCGTGGTTCCAGCTTCGGGTTGATCAAGATCAGCATGGCTCGGGTGCGCAGATGAATTGGTAAGACTACAAATACAGATTTGGATATCCTCGCGAACAGGGAGAATCCATCGTCAGCCCAGCAGGTCTCACTGCCGGTGGGCATTGGGCAAATTGCCTCCTGGCTCACCGGACTCTCCAATAGTCTGCCTTGAAGAGACTGAGTGACCGTTGTGCACGACCTGGAAGTTGATTCGACAAGTAGGAATCTCTGCTCGGAGCAGTCGCTTTGTTTCGAGCAAGGAGAAAGGTGCTCCTTCGCCGAATCCATCATCAGCAGACAAAGAAGTCGTTGTAAAGGTGCACCAAGCACTGATACATTGCGTGACCAATGTGAACCTGCGCATGCCACTGATCTAGGGACAGGACGGCTGGTTTTGAACAGTGCGACACTGCGATTGGCCCATCTGGACATCATGGGACGAAAGAAATCATCGGCTACCAAGAGTCCTGGATCGCCTGTTGACACGAGCGGGGCAGCACTTAAATTGGAAAATCGACGGGGTCAGGCAGAGAGAGATGCTGAGGAACAACGCTCTGATACCGAATGGAAGTTCTATAACGCTATCAAGCCTCAGGTAGCTACGCTGAAAAGGCTTTGTCAAGAAGTCGACCTCCCAACACATGATTTCGAGGACAGACGACGAAACCCTAAGAAAAAGAGATTCAACAACGCGTCAGTTGGAGAACTCATCAGTAGAATCATGGGTGACAACAATATGCGAAGGGGTACAGCAGAACGTCGAGGCTTGAAGGAGCCAAACTGGCACGGTGACGAGGATGGTACGGCGACTTCCGAAGCACGTTCTGTTGCAGATGTAAGTGTTGCATGGGCGATGCGCCCCAAGAAGCGTCCAATATCGCCAGAACAGCAAGAACGCCAAGCGGCCGTGAAACGAGTCGAGAATATTTATCGCCGCCTTGGTGCTATACACGGTCTCTTAAGGTTTGATCTGGCTACTGTTCCCGAGCTGCGAGATGCGGTATGGTCTCTCCAGAAGACCAGACGACACTTGCTGCCGCTCTTTGAGCACTTACCAGGCTATACTTCCCGAACCGGTACCAGTACAGGCATGATGGGTCCTACTATTGTGACGGGTAGTGGTGAAGCAACGTCTCCAGCAGCTGTACAGCCATCAACTGGTGTTGGCGTCGAAACAAGCCAGGCCATAGATCCGGCTGTACAGCCCGTAGATGATCTGTCTGCAGAAGGTTCTCAAGCTGAGGTACGTCACCCTTCCGCTGACTGACCGCCGCGTGGTGCACTGACTGTGCCGCAGCCTGCTGTAGATCTGACCAGTCCACCAAACAAGTCGGGCGGCAGCGCAAAACCTCAGGTTGCGAGATTGCAGAGTCGCACAAAATCAAACAAGAGACGTGCTAAGGAGGACGCCGACGACGTGGACGAGCTTGCGCAAGATCCAGGGCCGAAGCGATCAAGACACGATTCTAATAAGCCTGAGTAAGCTGGTCTGGTGTGAGAGTGTGTACTTCGTAATGTATGAATCTCGATGAAGCAGTCAGATGAACTTGAGTCCTTGCTCTTATTACCTTACCTCTTAGTCGCGCTAGATCCATGCACAGTATACAAGAAGAGACCCCACTATATGCGGAAACGTTGACGCAGTCCCGCACTGGCCAGACGAGTCTACGCCCTCTTTGTTGGAGAATACAGCGTGTATGGCCGCATCCGGCACTATTCGCTGAACAAAGGCAATCGTACTCGACGTTGAATCCCCATAGGCATGGCGTAAAGTATCTTGTCGTGTTCACATCGTATCGTAGGGACACCACAGCACAGCACGATGGCGCCGACTAAGAAGGACGCGGCTGATCGCATCGGTGAGGACGAGGGTATTAGGGATTCAACGAAACCCACTCGTCGCACGAGCAAGACACCTCCAACAGTGCCAGGAGATGGAGAGAGCTCAGCCAGCCGGCAACCAGCTGGTGGCGACTCTGCCATCGATCCTAAGCCTAGACTCAAGCTCAAGCTAGGCAAGAAGCAAGATGCTAAAATTGAGACCATCGCGCAAAGGGCACCTAAGCAAGATGAGCTCAAGACCATAGCTCAAAATAATAACATGCCCGTAGGCGGTTCCATTGAAGCGCTTACGAAGCGTCTCCAAGATGCTGGTATCGACATCGATGTCACAGTAGAGACATTGAGGAGGGATAGAGCCGCGAACAGGGTCCCTGCTACTTATATAGGCATCAAGAAGGAAGGCACAGAGGGCCCTGCAGGATCTCCAGAGCCCTCCAGGAAGCTTACGGGCGGGACACGTCCAGCAAAGACAGTCGAGCCAAAAGCTGCTGCTGGCAAGAAAGCCGCTCTGCCTCAATCCAAATCGACAGCCACTGTTGGGGAGAAGTCTGCCGCTGCTCCGCCCAAGTCGACTACCACAGCTGCGCGGGCAGCTACGCTTACTGACGGCAAAGCGACAGCGACCGCTGGGAAGAAGTCGGTCGCTGCTCCACGTAACCCGACAACCACAGCTACGAAGGCAGCTGGATCCACCGGGCAAAGACCAAAAGCCATCAATACAGGCAACAATTCGACCAAACTAAGTGGAAGAAGCGTAAAATTCCAGCCTGGAGTCGGCGGTGGAGAGGGGACCTCGCCACGTCCTCCAACTCCCGGAAGGATCCCAACCAGTCCCGAGACTGTAGTGTCGCCACGCGACATAACCCACGCAGCCTCGAGGGGCAGGCTCCGGTCCCATTTCCTCGAGCTCAAAGCCATCTCACAAGCACTCGAGGACGAGATCGAGGGCAACCCAGGTGTCGACTCCGCCATAGACAGACTTCTGGACGTCTTGAACTACGACCTGGCCCACTACAATCCAGTGGCAATGGACAGAAGGGCCAGGAAATTCGGATCTCCCACCTCCCCTCCTGCTCGGCTGAGCTCACCTCCCGGACAGCGAAGGTCTTCTCCCCGGCAGCCGAGAGCGTCTTCCGAAGATGTCGACGAAGACGTGCCGAGTCCTTTCCGGCCACAGCCTATGCGAGACCACGAAAGTCCCTCAGTGAACGGGTCGACTGAGCGCCAGAAGAGCAGATCTCTGACGCCGGAACCTATTCTTGGCAAGCGCTCTAGATCTCAAACGGATGCAGCTGACATTCAAGGGTTGTCAAAGAAGAAGAAAAGTGAGATCGCTGAGACGGAGTCTTAAGAGATACGGGAACGCGAACTTGCTCCCGTGGACGATGAGGGTGGAAATGATGGAGAGGATCTCCGTGATTGACAGTCTACTTCATTGGCATATGGCAAGGGCAGCCTCACAGGGTTTTGTCTGGAATCCAAAGAAGTACTGGCATTTTCTGCTGTTCAGGCTCCGACCTCGCGAAGAGTTCCAGAACCTTGATTAACCCGCTGGAGCAGTGACAATGGTGCGTCTGGAAAGGTATGTCGCAGACACCGCCGGTACCGGCAACACAACAACGTTCGCCCGCAGGGAAATCCGACTTTGCAATGCAGAAGCTTTCAAGTGTCAGGACATAATCGCCTGCATCAAATCAACAGCACATACACAGATCGAGAACACTCACGATCGTAGAGCAAGCAGTCAAACCAATCGAATCGAGGCCGATGACGTCCAAGCGAAATCTCACCAGGTACAAAGGAGGCCTTAGCGGTGACAAGATCGACCACGCCAGACAATTCCGTCAAGATTTCGAGATCGAGGCGCATCTAGTAAAGAGCTGCAGAAAGTCCTTGAATGTCTTCATCAAGCACTTAACGAATCACTACCGCGCCAAAAAGACTAGATCAGATGCAAACAGACGCAGTAGAGTAACTGTTAGGCTCGGTCAGGGTGCAGCCGCAACAATGACAAACTTCGAAGCAGTACAGGAACATCCATTCATATGTGGTGAAGCATCAAGACGAAGCCATTGATTGCATCGAGTCTATATCCGCGGAGTGCCCGCTGACACGCCCTATTGGTCGCGCTTGAAAGTGGACGCGGACGAACGCCAAACAGTCCCAAAGGCAGGCGAGATCAATCAGGAGGCGCTAAGGTCAAGCGGGCCACGCGTAAGCGAGGAGATCGAGGCCTACGCTCAGGGTGCAGGTGAATAGGTCTTCAACGGGTCCCCCACCAGTCAAGCAAAGAGGAAAGAGGGCTGGAAGATGAGCATTGACGGTTCAGCTCAGGTGTGACATCCCCGATGTCGTTTCTTGCTGTCTGTTCGTACTGCCTTGTAGCCGATTCGCTTGCAACATTTGTACGCTTGTCCTCCCTTTGCAGCTCACACGCTCATTCTGTTTCGATTAATCGATAGGCACGGCATCGTGTGATGTGAATATGCCGGTTTGAGGGACTCTTGGCACTCTTGCAAGTTCCGCATCTAGACGCGTAAAGAGTATTACGCTGCAATGATCGACCGGCCTGCTGTCATCGGTTGGGTATTGCATGAAGGGCTTTCAGGACTGGCGCCCAGCTTCCGAGACCTCTTGATCCAGACTTTGCAGTGTTGCGAACAGTATCTCAAACGAGCTTAAGCTGAAATCCACCACCCTTCTCCTCTTCCTCCCTGCCCTTGAAGATCGAACTGAAGTCCACATCACCCTGCAACCCAGGCGCAGCACCTCGAATCGGCGCATTAGGACTCGCACGCCGCTTCCTTCTCTCCTGCCCAGCTTTACTAGGGAAGGTCGGAAACATGGCAGTGGGCTTTGGACGAGGGTCTTCACGGAAATAGGCGTGCTCCAGCATTTCCTTGGCCGTAGGTCTCTTTGCAGGGTTAAGCGCCAAAAGACTATTCATCAGACTCGCGCCAGCGTTTGTCAATGTCGGAAACTTCGATCGGACGATCGAGCCTTGCGCGCTTTTGCTGTTTGATGGGAGTCGAAGCGAGCGAGCATTGGGCAAACGCTTGAAGCCCGGCCAGGACTCTTCGGTGGGTATGCCGCAGAGCTCGAAGATCTGTGAAGGAACGTCAACGATATGGTACGAGCATTGTATCTGGTCTTTCCAGTCCCACGTGGACTGGATGCGTGACTCACCTTGCTAAGTTGCTCTACCTCGTTTTTGCCTTGGAGGAGAGGGTTTTTGGTCAAGAGCTCACCGAATATGCAACCGATGCTCCACATGTCAACGGCAGAATCGTAAGTTGTAGTACCGAGGAGAAGCTCAGGCGAGCGGTACCACAATGTAACCACGAGCTGCGTTAGGTTTGGTGGTGGCGGATCACCACAGAATCGTGCCATGCCGAAGTCGGCGAGCTTGATCTCGCCTCGATTGTTCATTAGGATGTTGCTCGTCTTCAGGTCTCGATGCATGATCCAGTGGTCGTGAAGAAACTCAACAGCACTACCGAGCTGCAACAAAAGTGTTTTAACTTCTGATGGTAGGAATGGCTCCTCCATTTCATCCTGCAACGTTTTGAGATCGTGCTCGAGAAACTCCATAACAAGGTAGACATCTCCTTTCGCATCGCCCTGGCCTGCAACCGCTTCCCGCAGATCGACTATATGTCTGTGCTTCGCAGCATTTAGACATTGTATCTCACGCAGTGCTGTAACTGGAAAGCCACCATCTCTTGCGGGATCGAGTTTCAATTTCTTGATAGCTACAATTTCGCCGGTCGCTTCTTCTCGTGCTCTGGATACGAAGCCATAGCTGCCCTCTTCGATGTGGTTGAGTCGATCGAATCGCTCGACCGAGCGACAGGGCTGCCACGTTGGCGCGTTGAAGCGCAGCAGCTTCCGCTCGGTCCGTTGGGCAGCAGCTCCACTGTCTATAGTATCTTGCGACAAGCGCCGTCGCTTGCTAGGTCGTTCACCATCTAGCCGTCCGTTCTCTTGCGTTGCTGCCGCTTTCTGGGCTTCTTCTGCTGCTTTGCGCTGCTTCTCTGCTTTCAATCTCTTCTTCTCTTCCTTCTCGGCTTTCCTTCGCACATCTTCCGCCGCATCTTCTTCCGTATCTGCCCAGCGTGTGCCCATGTTGCTTTTTGTGCAAAGAAAACCTGTATAATGACAAGGTGTTTATTTCCACCTCCATGGTGGTTGGTTCAAGAGTTTCATCTCAAGGATGCAGCCCCAAGGACCGAACTAGTCTGTAAACCGATAGTGTCTCGTGAGCTCAGCGACGACTTCCCAACTAGGTACCATTCAAGAACATCCTTCCTCCTTGAATACATAGGTAGATCATCGAGATACACATGGCCAAAGCAAAAGCGGCTGCAGCCAACAGTCAGCCAGCAAACTCCATCACATCACGAACTCTGATCTTCGACAACGGTGCACATACAATCAAGGCTGGCTTTAGCATCCCCGGAAACGACCCGAAGCTCGACGACTGTCATTTGGTCGCAAATTGCATAGCACGTTCCCAGCGTGACAAACTGACATATGTCGGACAAGACCTGGACACGTGTGGCGACTTTGGCGAATTACAGATTCGACGTCCCGTCGAAAAAGGTTATGTCGTCAATTGGGAAGGCGAGAAAGCGGTTTGGGAACGAACCATATTCGATAAACGAAGTCCACTACAATGCTCACCGGAGGAAACAAACTTGATCGTGACGGAAGCGCTCAATGCGCCAAGCGCACTGCAAAGAAACACCGATGAAATCGTCTTCGAAGAGTTCGAATTCGCCTCCCTCTACCGCACAATCTCCCCAGCACTACATGCCTACGCTCCCTCCCCGTTTCCCTCAACCACGTCCTCTTCAGTTGGGACTCCTCTGGAGTGTCTCCTCGTAATAGATGCGGGCCATTCCCACACCACCATCACACCACTCTACCATGGCCGACCCCTACACCAAGCCTGTCGCCGCCTCGAACTCGGCGGCAAAACTCTCACAAACTACCTCAAATCCCAGCTTTCCAGGACAATGGACATGCACCGTGAGGAATGGATCTGCCAAGAAATCAAGGAAGATGTCTCTTACATTGCCCTGGATTCCACTTCTTTCGCCCGAGATCTGGAACGAGTGTGGAAAGGAGGACAGAAGGATCCCAGGGATATCGACACGAGTATCGTGGTGGATTATGTCCTACCAGATTACGAGCAACTCAAAAGAGGCTTTGCTAGACCGCACGACCCGAGTAAAGGCGCGAAAATGAGGCGTCTAGGTATTGGAGGCGCAAGTGAGATGGTTCTGCCCGTTGGGAATGAGAGGTTCACCGTGCCAGAGATCCTGTTCACGCCTAGCGATTTGGGGATGCAGCAGGAAGGTGTGGCTGGAACTGTAATGCAGAGTCTAGAAGCGCTGCCGAAAGGGTTATGGCAAGCTTTCCTGGCGAACGTGATGGTGGTTGGCGGAACCAGCAAGATAACCGGATTCATCGAGAGGTTGGAGGCCGACTTGAGGAGTAAGATCGATGATGGTTATCTTGTGCGAGTGGCAATGGCCGAAGATCCACTAAAGAATGCGTGGCTTGGTGGTGCACGAATTGCGCAGAACGAGGGTCTGTTGAAGAGTCTGGTGGTCACTCGAGCCGAGTATCTCGAACACGGTGACCTCTGGACAAGACGAAAATTTGCTGGGAAAGCAGCTCGATGACATGTGTTCAGCTTGGTGCTGCAGCTGCATTTGTACCATCGCCCTGTTCTTGAATCGCCTTTGTGACTTCTTTCGCTAATTCTTCGAACTTCTCTTGGTTTGGCGGGCACTCTTTGCCAAGTGCCTTTAGAAGCTTCAAGCCATCTTGCTTGATCTGCGGCATGTCGTGCCGACACAAGCGGTCCAGCACTTGCATAGAAGACCGATGCTGTCCAATGCGCTCACGAGCCTTGACTGATGGCCTCGTCAATTGAATCAGCAGCCCTGCAGCAGAGTGCAGCAGATCTTTGTCGACACTGAAAAGATCCCGATTCCACACAATGGCAAACACGAAACCGTGTAGGTTTTCCTCCAGGACGAGATACTCGTACTTGCTAGGCTCCAGAGACCAAAGGGCGTTCCCTGCAACCTGGCAGGCCGCCGTTACAAGGGTGCTTGTCATGCTCATCTTAATGAGCTCATCGCCCACCATAGCAACACCACCCTCCGCTGTCATTACAGCCATGATGTAATCGAGGAAGAACTTCATGTCCGCTCCGTCGAGAGGGTAATTCGTCGAAAAGTCGGGATGCGCAGCAACGTCAGACAGCACCCAAACGAGACTATTACTTAGCGGCTGGAGGATCTTGAGATCATCATCCTCGGGCTTCATGGTACTTGCCTTCGAATCTGAGATCTCCAGAATATTCCAGACCCCATTCAACTTCTTCCCGTTAACAAGCTGCTTCTGTACAGTAGTATCCTGCAAGAAGACCAATGTAGCGTTAGCGACCGAACCAAACTTCTCGACGTCGAATTTGTTTGGGTCTTTGCCGTATAGCTGTGGTAAAAGTAGAACTCGGATCAACAGCTCGGTAGGTAATGGCTCTGTCAACGTTGGTTCGAGAGCAGTCTTATGTCCCGTAGCCCAGAATAGTACGTCGATAGCGCAGGCATTGTGATCTGATGTCTCGAGGGCGAATTTGGAGCTGCAGTACCGAACTAGCTCGGCATCGAGCTTTTCTTTGTAGATCTGCTGCTGGGCAGGTTCGTACTCGTTGCAGATGTTGTAAAGAACTTTCGTGGCCAACAACTTAGTCTCGTCATTGCCAGTGGCGAGGCACCCGGCCAAGGAGCTGAAGCCTACGGAGGTAATGGTCTCTCTGGCATCGTTGTTGTCGGCAATTGCGTTACCAAGACAGCGAAGCGCCAGATCGAGCATCTCGCCAGAACCTTGCATTTCGATATCAATTGCTTCGTTGAGTTTCTCGAGCACCGCTTTGTCGGCAAGCCGTTGTCGGACTGCCGGTTGCTCTTTACTAGCATTTGCTAAGACAGTAAGGGCATTGGTATCTGAGGTGTCCCGTGACAAGGTCTCGAGCGCCGTCTCAACATCCTCCATAGCGATTGGATCTGTCATCTTGGCCAGCTAGTGCAGCACTTGCCACTAGCATATGTCATCGCAAGAAAGTGAAGTCAATAATGCCGGAGGTGGAGTCAATGCTTCAAGCTCACGCGCGGACTCAGCTCCGGCGTCCCTGGAAGCTAGAACTACCACGTCTCACATCCTCAGTCGCATCGCATCGCATCGGATAATTTTTGAGGGACAACCACACCAAAGCCGCTCCTTCTCGAAGTCCACCAAGCCAAAATGACACGAGCCCAACAACAAATCTCCCTCGGCCTCCTCGCCACAGCAGTACGCCCAAACCCCTTCCCAACACAACAATTCTCCCATCTCCCCAGCTAACACATTCTCCCAACCACACAGCTCTACAGCATCTTCTTCCTCGGCTTCCTCCCACTCCCAGCCATAATCCAAAACGACATAATCCCAGTCGTACGTCCCACTATCTCTTCCACACAATCCGACAACCCTCACTCCCACCACACGTTCTCCAGCTCAGTCAGAACCAACCACTAACCCTCCATACCGCAACAGCTCCCCTTCTGGGCCCTCGTCTCCTTCGGCGCATACCTCCTCGGCACACTCGGCTACGGCGTCCTAACGTTCAACGATGTGCCCGCAGCACACGAAGAACTGATGCAGCAGATTCAGACTGCGAGGGCGGATTTGAAGAAGAAGGGGGTTAGTGTAGACTAATTATGTATCAGGAGAAGGTGGAAAAAGTGGTGTTCGAATAGGTTAGCACGGCGTTGGTGGGAAAATGGCTACGTCAGTAGGAAGGCACAAGACTTCGAGAACAAGACGAACATATATAGCGAAAGATGCTGGAGGTTCCAAAGGCATATCGGATACTGGTCCCGAGGGGACACCCTAGGACTATGAAGAGCAATGCCAAGGCTATATACCCATCGCTCCCTGAAATACCGCAGGATTAGACCAACATGATACACCTCACCACGCCCTTGGCGGACTCGCATCCAAAATCGGGCTCAACCCACCAGCATTAACCTTCCATACTCCCAAATCCCACCCAATATCTGCAGTCTTGGGCCTGCTTTTGTTCCATTTTTTCCGGTTCAGCACAAAAGAGTCCTGCGAATGCTGCAGACTGTTCCTGACATTTCCCTCGACCTGATGCCGCATAAGATGCCCATGAGTGATCTCCACAGAATCTCTGTGGCTTCGGAAACGTAGATCTTCCGCAGCAAGGTCGGATAGAGAGCGAGGGATACTCGGTGACGGAGGTAAGCTACTGCGACGGTGCGGAGCCGAAAGATTGTCGTGCATGGGAGTTGAACTTCTAGGTTGTGCTGTTCGAGGTCTGCCGAGGATGCGGTTCACATCGAGCAGGATGGGGGGCGATTCCGACGAGGATGAAGAGCTCAAAGAGTCGGGAGTCTGGGGTGATGACGGTTTTGCGGAAGATTGATTGCTGGTTCGTTCGGTATTCGGTGGACCTTGGGGTGTTTCGTGCCCAGGCGTGTGGTCAGACGAACGACTCTTGCATCGACGATCACGAACGTCTAAAAGTGGCAGCCATCTGTTTTCGTCTGCGTGGAGTGGCGTCGCGCTTCTGTCGCTTGTCCAAGCGGCGAGCTTAGTCTTGACCTTCTCCATCCGCGGGCTGGGCGGTATCGACTCGGCAGCTGGAGCAGTAGCGTCAGGTTTTCTCTCAGGAGCCTCGTCCTTGAAGGAGGTATCAGGTTCCTCCCAAAGCATTTGATAGGTTGCATATTCTGATCGAATAGTTTGTGCCGTCTGACGCGACCCAATTTGAGCTTTCTGAACCGTGGCATCCTCGTAAACAGTGTCAAGTCGCAATGGCTCGAAGACGTGAACACTGCAGGCAGTCAGAGCCGGACTTGCTGGCGGCGCCTTGGGCACGAAGGCTGGTACTTTGAAGCGGCCTCGAATCTGGCAAAAGGCGCTCATTGAGTTAGAGCGACGTATGTCTTCGGTGTCGTACTGGCGTGCAAATTGGGCCGGGCTGTCAGACGATCGACGCTTATCCGGAAATGAGTCTGACGACGCACGCAAGACGCCTAGCCTGCGAGGACCCTCGCCCGGAGTCGTTGACAGAGAGTGACCTTCAGGCTCAGATGACCACTTAGGTGCCTGCTGAGCTGCTGGAGCAGTGAAGCCAAGTCCGTGGGAGTGGCCATGGCCTGTTCCAGCGTGATCTTCGTGATGGCAAGATGCAGAGAAGCTTGATGATTGGGAGTTGTCCTCGCTGTCCGCATCGCCACTGCTTTCCTATGTGCCAGTGCGGCGCGAAGGTCCTGGATTCTCAGATGATCCGTTATCGTGCTTGTCCTGAACGCGCGTTGATCTCGGAGACAATGGGTCATCTTCGCTGTCACTGCCAACACGTGGTACAACGGCAGGTGGTGCGCTGAGCCGGCGCGCATCTCGAACGACATCATCTCCAGGTAGCGTCCAGCTATCGGTGACCGACCGCGGCTCATCCATCTCCAGATGCTTCTCATCAAAGTGAGCATACTTTCTCTTCCTGGCAGGCTGACTCTCGGCAGATGCATGGCCATATGCAGATGGCAGCACTTTCGGCTCCCGAAAGTAGTTGGAAGTGGAATATGTGGTTGATCTCTCCTGGTAGTCGCTGTGGTGTGGTGAGGGACTCCGACGTCGCCATTCTTCCTCACTTGACCACCACGTATTGACTGGTGTCAGGCCTGGATTGACGGGTCCTCCTCCGTCATGTTCGTCGGATGCTGCATTGGAGCTGCGTTCGGGTTGCGGTGCGGCTCTTCTTGCTCCGTGTCCTGCTGTGGCGGGCATAAAGATGGCGTTCGGCTGTTCCAGAGGCACTTCCTGCAGGGTTTGGTCTTCCGCCACGGGAGTGTCGAATCACAAACGGGACAAGCCTTGCCTTCTTGCCTCAATCTCTTGAGTTTAAGCTCCTTTGCCAGTTTCTGGTCCTGTTTCTTCAGGGCAGCGCTCTGCGTGTCAAACAGCGCCACCTTCGGATCTTCGTAGGTCACGCTCTCGATGGAGGAGCGTCTTTCGGGGAATTTGTCGTTCTCTCTCTGAGTCGAGGTTGCTCTGTCAAGACACACCCAACGTGATGGCCGATCTACAGGGCGGTAGATAAAGTGACTGAGTTTGGTGCCTATGATGCTGATTATGGCAGCTGCGTAGACGATGATGAGTATGGGATTACAGCAGATGTTGATCGATAAGCCCTTCAAGACTGGCAATCGCATGTGCCTTACCAGAGGCAGATATGCATGTGCGCAATCAGTGGCTCCGCTTATGGTCAGACGATTTGCCGTAGGTGCCGCACAAGAAGGATGAGGCTCATTGAAGACTGCAATGTTGTGAGCAGAACGAAGCATGGCCAATATCGATGGCGATACACGTTACGAATGGCGTGGCATCCGTGCTGTTATATCAATGTCAAGGAAAGCACAGATGATATTGGAAAGCGTTGGTGAGGATGCAGTAGATGCTGATAGGAACAACCTGGAGCACATCTCATACTCACTGATATTGCAGTAACTATCAAGCTGGGTTGAAGTATAGTGATGGGTTGCTGCACACAATGCTCCTGCTAGACTAGCTACATGTAGTCAGGTAGGTGGGAGGGAAGTCAAGATGGTATTGGTAGGAGACAGGCATTCTCAAGTGGCTGGTGGAGGAGCAGGGGCTTGGCGGGCGTTCTCAAGCGCGTTGGACAGCTGGCTGAGCTAACATGCAGGGCACTTCAAGCTCCACATCGAATGCCAACATAACTTTCATGTTCAACACATTATTGTTGCTGTCTATATGGTCACTTGGCAATCATGAAGCGTGTCGTAGCGGCGGCGCTGGTAGCTGCTCAGTATGCGGCCGTCGCAGCTGAGAAATTCAGGCCGCGAGGTGTAGGACCGGAATGTATGTCAAGCCATTCTAGAGACAGGCCTTTGTGCGTCACGTATTGCCCTTCAAACTCGTGTTGACCCTTTCATAGTTGCAAAATACTACGAGGATGAGACTACCTTCACATGCATATTACACCCATCCATAAAATTCCCGAGATCACGCGTAAACGACGACTACTGCGATTGCCCCGACGGCTCCGACGAACCAGGCACTTCTGCGTGCGCCTATCTTTCCGATCTTTCACCGCATACGCTCGCAACCAATGGCACCGGAAAGTTGGCACTGCCTGGCTTCTACTGCGGGAACGGTGGCCACAGACCCTCATACCTGCCCTTCACGAACGTCAATGATGGCGTCTGCGATTACGACCTCTGCTGCGATGGTAGCGAGGAGTTTGGCGGCGTCAGGGGACTGTGCAAGTGGAAGTGCGACGAGATTGGGAGGGAATGGAGGAGACAGGATGGAGATCGCCGGAGGTCAGCGACCAAGGCGCTGAAGAAGCGTGATGAGCTCGTCAAGACGGCTGCCAGGCTACGACAATCCGTCCAGGACAGACTGCAGAGTCTCGGAACGGAGATCGAGGGCGGCGAGATCAAAGTGAAGCAGCTGGAGAAAGAGCTGTCCGAGACCCAGAGGAAAGAGGTTGGCAAGGTTGTAAGCAGTTCGGGTGGGACAGGAGGAAAGTTGGGTCAGCTTGTCGAGCTGGGCAGGAACAGAATGGATGAGCTGAGGAAACATCTCATCGCGACAAGATCAGATCTGACCATGAAGAATGAGCGAGTGCAGCAGTTGGAGAAGATTCTCAAGACCTTCCACGAAGAGTACAACCCCAACTTTAATGACGAGGGTGTCAAGCGTGCAGTGAAAGCTTGGGAGGATTACATTGCCAGCGGTCCGACTGGCACCGAGACCAATGCTGCTAACGAGCGCGATTTGGACGAAATCACGAAGACAGACGAAGAGAACGGCCTGGACTGGAACGACTACATGGAGGCAGAGGCGGAGGATGAGACAGCAGTCCGTAAGTTCTTCCATTGTTTTTCACTGCTCTGCTTCGCGGCAGACTATGCGACTCTGTCTCCACTGTCTTGACATCGACTGACGCTACCTCGCAGTCTATTCCTTCGTTAATTACCTTCCACCTTCACTTCGTGGTTGGGTTGACAACAAGCTCCGTGACCTTCGTCAAACCCTTATCGACAACGGCATCCTCGCACACAAAGCCGGGCCCGACGGCGAAAGTCCAAAGGTCACGAAAGCTCGTTCACGTCTCGATAGCGCCAAAAAGGATCTCGAAGGCCAAAAGAAGGACAAGAAAGAACACGAAGAAGACCTGGCCAACGATTTCGGTCCTGATGATATCTTCCGTGCTCTCAAAGGCACCTGTGTTTCAAAGGACAGTGGAGAGTACACGTACGAACTCTGCTTCCTGGATAAAACGAATCAGAAGCCGAAGAAAGGTGGTGGACACACAAACATGGGCACTTTTGTCCGGACGGAGAAGATCATGGTCGACGAGGACGTGCCAGCGAATGGCAAAGGTCTTGGAAAAGGAGAGCGATATGCGATGAAGCATGAGAATGGACAGCATTGCTGGAACGGACCCAACCGCAGCACGACGGTCATTCTGGCTTGCGCAGAGGAGAACGAGATCTGGAAAATCATGGAAGAGGAGAAGTGTGTGTACAGGATGGAGGTTGGCACGCCTGCGGTTTGTGAACCTCGCGATGCGGAGTGGGTTGCGCCTGGCAAGGACTTGAAGGATGAACTGTAGTTTGGCTCTGCGAACCTCGCGTTGTCCGAGCGTCAACCGTGGGATGGTGACATTGACCGATGTTTGGAGGAAGTGATGGTCGAGTATCGAGCACGGCCGGATCTTATTAATCTGTTTGACGCGTTTCTTGCGATCAAGTAATGCCATGAGGACCCGAGCGGCATGTCGAGATTGATACCGATCTTTAGACGCCTTCAGATGCCACTTGATAATATCATCATGATAGAGCAGGGACAGTAGATAAAACTGGCTCGACCGTGAGAAGCAGGCATAGTGAAAACCAAGTCCATCCTCAACCGTGGTATCTCATGAAATCACATCACTACCCTAACACCTTGCACCACTATACCGCCCACGGTTATAGAATGATAATAGTCCTTCCTCGTGTCATGTGAAGTGCCTCATCTCACATAACAAGACCCCCATCTCGCCTTCCCCGCCACAGATGAGACTCTCTACTTCCTCGTAGTAAAATCCGTCTCCAAATCACTCGAAGCCGCCACCGCAGCAGCCTCAGTCCCCGCACAATTACACGCATCCGCGGCCCTTTTACCACACGCGCACGCTCCGCCACTCGGTTTGGTATTTTCTGCCGCTGAGCGCGAGCACGTGCACGATCCGGCTGGGCGTTGGTCTGGGGAGCGTGTCAGTGAGGGTTTAAGGGTGGGCGAAGAGTAAGGTGGAGCGTTGGGGTTCGGTGGAGTTGAAAGGATGTGGTGCGGTGGATTGGGGCATGGACTTACTGCAGGAGCAACGGGCGCCGGAGAGTTTGTTCTCGGTTTGGGCTTTGGAGCAGGTGCAGTGGAGGGCTGGTTTTTGGCCGCAGGAGCAGGTTGCTTCTTGGGCGCAGAGGCAGGTGCCGGAGCGGCCGCAGCAGGTTGCTGGGATGGAGGATACGGGTGCTGACATGGTGGGTGTTGGGGTCTTGCTGATGGTGCTTGTTGGTGGTGAGGATAGTCGAGGGATGTTTGATGTTGTTGTTGCTGCTTGGAGTTTCGCTGTTGTGTCGTTGCTGTTGGCCGATGAGTGTTCGGTTTGGAAGGAATGATCAAAGTACCAGAGTGAATGCGGTTCTTTATGTGCAGCAAACATCTGATACCTTTATCTGATCTAGGTCATATCAGCAGTAATCACACGCGTTGTGATTGGTCAGTCATGGCACATGCCCCTGCCGAAAACGTCTCTAGGCTGACATTGCCAGACTCATCTCGCCACTTCCTCTACATTCGCTCTGGTCATCATCTTCGCAACGTTTCCGATTGCACGAAGGGACCGGAGCCTTGTTACGTGATTGAGACATGTTCGTGGTTCCAGGAAGGTGTTGCGAAGGCATGCACCGGTGTTTTCAGCGCATGGGCCGGTCCTTTCACGCTCTGGGAATGCGAACTCAGCGCTGCCTGCTACTTTCACGCATCAGCATTGTCGTCTGCGTACGTATAGCGATTGCTCCGCCGGTTGGAGTTTCATATTTCACGGTCTTTGGCGCTTGGCGCTAGGAACTGTGTGAGAATTGCCATGCCCAGAAACTATGAGCAATCGCGAGAAGATGTGGAATGGGCAAGTTGAGAAGTCAGCTTTTGTGTAACGCGTTGATGCCGAACACCTTGATGGTCGACAAGCATAGATGTCTTCTCTCTGACAGGATTTACGTGTGCTACACTTTGCCAAATTCATCTACGATTTGCGGCGCTGCTTTCTGTACTTCACACTGTACGCCATCCCATAATATGCAATCATTGACTGACCATGCCCGCTGAATCTGTGCCGTTCATACCAGATTTTTCCTTCACAAGCCCTGCTATTCTTTCCGGTTGTACTCCGCTTGAGTGAGCCTCCGAACCGGACTTCTCTGTCCTTCAATCTGCGGGTATAATTGACTGTGCTGCGGTTCCATTTGCGGCATGTTATGCCACGGCGTATGATAAGGCGTCTGGCCACTGAAGCTCCTCTGCGGCGTCTGAGGAGGTTGGTAGTAATTCGGCGGAGGGTAGTGGTGCTGTTCCGCCTTCTGACGCAAGAATCCAAATGCCATGTTCGAAGTCGCAAAGCAGCAGAACACGATCAGCACCGTGAAGATCATGGCCTTCCAGCTGATAGGCTCAACAAACGAGTTGAATATCTCGGCGAACGTGTGTGCTGATACTCGGGCGCGACCCACCTTGGATGGGTCCTGATTCATGCACTTGTTCCAGTTCTCACAGATCGTATCGAGCGCTGGCACGCGCTTGGCTGGGTCGCAATTATTGTCGCGATAGCTCTTAGCGCATACTGCCATCTCGGCCATGATCTCCAGCGATGCTTCGTGTGACCTCTTGTCCACATCGCTCCGCACTGCGGCCCAACCGCAGTATATCACCCATGCACAACCAGCCAGTAGGAAGACGTTGAAGGCCAATTGTGCGTAGTATGAGAGTATGTGCGGCACAGTGGGGTGCGATGCGATGAAAGTAAATAGTGAGGACATCCAGTGTGGTCCTTTCTCCGGTGTGTGGTCGACTTCCTCCTTGTTCTGTGCGCTTACTTTGCGCGGACTTCTTAGAGATGCCACTTCATAGTCCTCGCCAGAATCCGACATGCTATGCCGCCTTCTCTTAGACCTATGCCGTTGCAAACTCCTATCCATTTTCTTCACTTTTGCTTCCTTCGCATGAGAGTAATCTGCTCCTCTAGGTACTTCGCCGCGTCCAGGACTGAGATGCTTCTTAAAATTGCGCACTATCCAGCTCTCGCGGCGCACAACTTCTGGTCGAGTCTTCTCCTTTCTCGGGCTGCCTCTATCTCGGTCTGAACCTCCTAACGTCTGGGAGAGGTCGACGCCATCGTACGTAGCCGCGGCAGGCTTGCTGAAGCTGAATGCGCTCAACATGCTTCGGCCCAATGTGTCCGGTGTGTGCTCGTTATCTGTCTGTTCAGGACTCTTTGGTGTTTCTCCTGCGCTCGAGTCGTCGTTGTCGTTGATCTCTGTTTTTCGTGGTGTTGAGAATTTGGCATCGAACATGGCTGGTCGTGGTGGCAGGGGTTTGTTCGGGGAGGACTGCTGAAGGCTGAGTGTCTGTTTCTGAGGCGATTCTGGCTGTCATGTTAGTCTCTGTCTCCGACACGATCCGGGATCTCGTGGTGGCAGCTTCACTTACGTCTTCTGCTCGGAGTATGCTGCATTCCATGTCTCTGCGCAATTTGTCCAAAACCTGACTGTCCGATCGGTCCTGTGCGATTCTCCCACTGGTAGTCCATGCCGCCATAATTCTCTCGTGCAGACATTGTCGCTATGATATCTCGTGACTGTTGCTGCGAACGAGTTATCTTATATGTCGTATGTAGCGAAGTATTGCCGTCAAAAGGGTGTAGCAGTTGGGGGATCTCGACAAGCATCTCACTTCTCAAATCAGGGATTAAAAGCTTAGCGTCAAAACAGAAGTGTTGCCTAGCAACGCGTGAAAAACACATCCATTAACAGGGGAACATTAACGTTGAATATGAGCACGGCAATCACACAGACGTCTTTGCACACAGTTTGATATCCTGCGCAAATGCGATAGCAATGCTTCTGCCACCGTCCTTATTATATGTACAATAGAACGCTTCAGTGGTATTTCCATCCATGCAACCCAAGATGCTGCTGATCCATTATGCGCCATATACACCGGCTTGTGCTAAATCATCTAATGCATCTCGGTGTAGGTTGATGACGCCCAGAAACTGCTAGTTCGGCCACGGTTGACTCAACCTCTCCTCCATTAACTTCATCAGCACGGGAGGAACTGCTTCGTCCGTTGCCCGTATCGTGAGGCGATACATCTGAGGACGTCGTTAGCGTCGATGCAATAGCGCACAGATACAGGATCTATTTCTTACCTTGTTGTCATGGTTCGGCTCCAACCTTAGCAGGCAGCCGAACTTGCCACTTCCTGTATGCAGTACTGTTGCGCCAACGAAATTCCTTGGGTTCGGGTCGACACCGTCTAGGATACCCCAC
The DNA here is from genome assembly GCA_013248845.1 of Passalora sequoiae. Taxonomy (NCBI): domain Eukaryota; kingdom Fungi; phylum Ascomycota; class Dothideomycetes; order Mycosphaerellales; family Mycosphaerellaceae; genus Passalora; species Passalora sequoiae. Next base: position 628,177 of record WSQC01000023.1, read on the forward strand.
TTGAAGCCTTGTAACAGCCTTCTGGTGTTCTCGGTCGCGATGTCCCAACCTTTGAAGATCTTTTGTGCTTCCCGAGGTGCACCGCCAATCTGTTTCCATCTCTTGAAGAAGTCGTCTGACGTCAAAACAGCACCTTCATTGTATTTGTGCAAGGCGACAGGTAACTGTAACGTTAGCGCTTGTAATGCACCGGCCATGTACGATATTCTGATGGTCGGAGATTCCGAGAAGACACCATTTGGCACGAACATAATCGTCTGTGAGGATTGCTCGTTCGGCCGTATCGCTGTGTCTGGCAAATTCTTAGTGTCTATCCTAAGCTTATCTCCGGCTCGATTGTCCAGCGTGGTTGTGAAGGAGTGTATAGGCGCTGAGGACTTGTTCATGAAGTAGATTATGAGTACTCCAACCTCGCCACGATACTCTGACCTGAGACCAATTTGTACTTGAACATCTTCGTACAATATACCCTCGGGTCGAAGCAACAAACGGTTGTAGCCAGGCTCCCAGTCGGGTGACAGATGTGACGCGCTCGCAAGATTTGGTGCACCGCCACTTGTCAAGTCCAGTCCGGCGAGCTCATCGATAGGTGTTTTCGCTGCGCCATTAGTGTGTGTGCCATTAGCACCGTTGGCCTTAGCCGTGCCGTTGGCGCCAAGCGCTGCTGCTGCGCCAGGAGAGAAGTTGCGCTTGAGTGTCGCACCTCTGTCGAGTGTGGGCAGCCCGTCCCTCGCCGTGATACCCCAAATGCGTTTGTCACCAACTGCGCTTTGTTTTTTGTCAAGCTTTGACAGAAGTGCTGAAGCTCGTTCAGGGAAAGGCGGCATTTCATCGCAAATGGTCCTCAGCAGATCATCCGTAGGCGCGGTGGCAATTGCCAAATACTCGCACGCTCGTTGCTGCAATTCAGAATCCAAAGAGTGACTGTAGTTCTTGAACGTCGTCAAAAGCTGCGGCCTAATTTCAGGAAACAAGTTGACGAACTTGATGAAAGCTGAAAGTATCATGGCTCTTGTGTTGGGTGGGCTGGAGCCGAACTTGGCCTGCAACGCCAAATATTGCTCAATGGGGCTACAGCCCTTTGTATCTGCGATCAGATGGCCAAATTCGCCCAAGATATAGCTGCCAATCTTGACCAATGTTTCGTGACAATGGTCCGCTCGGCAATATTGTAGTATGTTTTGCGCTGCGTAGACCTGAAGTTCATCGTTGTTCGTCACAATTTGGATGATCCGCTGCCAAACTTCGTCGCTGACATGGTCGCCGGCCATTGCGATCAGCCGCATGGAGATGTCAACATACCATTTGGCATCTGTAGCATGCTTCTCAGTAAGAATTGCAATCTTCAATACCATTTCCTCTCGAATAGCATAATCGGCAGACTGCAGATACTTCAGCAGTTCGTGGACGATCTTTTGCGCATTGCTCGCATCACACATGCTGTACAGCAAGTCCAGTCCTTGCCGCCGTACTGTGATGTCTCTGTCGCGCAGCGATCCGATAATGATGTCTTGATGTTTCTTGATCGGGTCCATTGTCTCCGCGCGCACTGCCAAATGGGTCATTGCTTCCAGTCCCAGATACCGCACATTCGTCTCTCTGGAACCAATGAATTTGCCCAGCTTTGTTGATATCTGCACCATGAGGTCCCTCTCTGTGTCGAGGTGGATGATCAAATTGATGGCCTCGAAGAGGACAGCATTCTGTGCATTATTTTGTTGAACATTCTTCGGCGACTCCATGGCATTGTCAAGGATGACCTGCAACGAATCGCGCATCAGCTGGCGGATGTGTGAATCCTCAGAAGGTGTGAAGTACTGCATCAATCGCAGCAGCTTCACCTGCAACCACGGACAGGGTACCTTGTAATAGACATAGTCGCCTGAGTACTCCTGATCAACCACAATCTTTCGCAACTTTTGTGCAGCTTTTGGATAACTGCCTTTGTAGGAATCCGGATCGTCCTGTGCCAGCGTCATGACGAGGGACGTGACGGAGAGTGCAACACCCATGTCGGGATCGTCCATTATCGCTATTATGCGCTCACTCCATTCTGGCTGTACTATAGTCGGCACCTTTCGATACAGTCTCAAAAGTGTAAGCGCGGCCTTTTTCTTGACGAAAGGCTTTGATGTCGGAGATATGAGCAGCCTGTGTACATCAGCGCTGATGGCCTCACCCATCTCTTTGCTTCCAACGTTTGCGATCGCATGCAGAGCCAGACAGTTGTTGAGCTCATTATGATCAGCCAGGTCCTTCCGTATGCTGTTGACTACCAGGTGTAGCAGCTCGTGTGTCTCGTGCAAGAAGAGTGTGACAGCAAGATAGCCTATCTGTTTCTCGGAATATTTGTTCGCAGATATCAAATTGACGGCCTCGAGATGTCCGAAATCAACGTTCCAGCCAAGGATGTATATGTATAGCAGCTTGCAGACATACTTCTTCTTGTCGTACCCTGTCAAATTGCCCTGCTTGAACTTCTGCCGTATGTTTGCCAATTCCTTGTTGATGCGCTTCTCTTCCAACTCCCGAGCTCTTGCATTTCTGAGGTCTGCTATGAAGGAGACCAGACCGCGCATCGTGTTGTCCTTCCCAGCAGAGCTTCCCAATCCCCTATTGAAGATCGAGGCTGCCGCGGCTGCCATAGCTGCGACGGGGCCGCCAGGGCTGCTGCGTCAATTGGAACGTCCTAGGTAGTGGTACAGGTCCTCGTTCAGGCGTCGAGAGCGTGAAGCTGCACTTGGCCCCTCGGGACGAATGTCATCAGTCCTCCGCGCTGGCCGTTGCAGTTGCTAGCGCAGTCTGTATTCTTGGCGGGCAGCTACTGTAATGAGAGTACTGCCAGAGGATGGGATTGCTGGCAAGGATGATCGCGTGCAGGTCCGGGATGTACGGGCTGTGTCAAGACTGTCTCAGCGGCAATCTTCACAGCAGTTTTTGCATGGTCAGGCCTGTTCGAAAGACGGCAGAACAACGACGTTTTGAACCAATCTCACGCGTCAAGACTGTGGCTCCACCTATGTACTGTAGTAGTTCTACATTCACCGCCGACAGGCGCCACCCCTGCAGAAACGCGTGGAGACAGTGCTCGCGCTCTAAAAACAACCCGACAACCCGATGTCCCGACTTCATTTCTCTTTCATCTTACTCTTGTGACTGCTACACATAGCACGGCGTGGATTGCAGTCTACACGAAGAATCGCTCACGCAATGCACCGGCATGGCATGTGTCCCAGTCCATGCCATGCATTCCGCGGGATGCGTTATGTTCGTCCCGATCTCGCGAGGATTCCCGTCTGCAGCGCCTCGTTCTCCGAACACATGAAGAGACTTCCAGATGCAGCTTGTGGCACTAGGTGAAGTAGTGTCACTCATACACAGGTTAGAAGTATACCCTCTTCATGCTCTTTTTTCATGTTCTTCTCTCACATAGCTAGCTGGCCCTGATCATGGCATGGCCGCATAACACATAGCTTCTCATCGGATTTTCGAGAATATCACTTTAAGGGTTGGTGAAAAGCGAGATAGCAGCGCATCTCAATATATCTAACGGAATCTTCTATGGGATCACGTAGCTAGCAAACGATCATTTTGAAAATTTCAGGAGAGCGGCAACACTCTTGATCACTTTCCAACGAATGTTCCGACTTCGTCTACTACGCCAGAACTCCTCGCTCAATACTTCCAACCCACAGACGAGGTTCATGGCAACCATATTTCTAGGTACTCTTCTTGCCAAGTTACGCGGATCCTGTTGTTTCCAATGGTGTGAAGTTTCATTACTTTAAGCCGGGAATTATATCACGATCCACTCTGACTCGGAATCATTGCCTGGCTCCTCAGCTGTATCCATAGCTGGCAGCACATGGTTTGAAGTGGTCGCACGATTTGTGTTGCTGTGTGGTCTTAGTGGTAGCTTTCGCTCAGACCGCCGCCATTCGAGACCAGCCATCTCTTCTGTTTCGGATTCGCTGTCTGTGTTGCTGAGTACCTCGATGGGCCCCGGGGCGAATAGGATTTCATACTCAGAATCCGATTCGTTGCTGAGTAGTGGGATGTCTCGATATTGCTCTTGCGCAACCGTACTCTGCTCGACAGGAGCCTGGAGTATTTCAGGGGCTGCGTCTGGACGTGGACTCGGCGCCATAGACATCTCCTGCGCTTGTCTAGCCATGAGCAATTTCTTTTTGTTCTCTTGCTCGAGAAGCATGAGGTGAAATTGATAGTCCTGGAGAGCGTGTTTGCTGTCAGGGAAGAGGGATTTTGCTACCGTTACGCTCCAATGTTCAGTATTCGAACTTGCCACAGTGCGTTGGCCTTCGTTGCTCTTCTGGTATGACATGGCCGCTCTCTTGTTGTTGTTGACAACTAGGGTATGTTTGGTATCCAGAGATTTGTTATCTAGCACTTGCGCAGCTGCCTCGGCCTCGGCTGATGTTGCGTACTCGACCAAAGCAACGCCTTCCGATGTCTCCTCGCCCTCGGGTCTCGGCATCCACACTGCTTGCGGCTTGACACCGCCAACGTGCGTGAGCATGCTCTGGATGAAGCTCAACAGCTTGTCGTATTGAGCCTGCTCTACCTGCGGCAGACCCTGCAGCACAATGAGACTCTCAAGATGCGTGTGTTCTGCATCTTTGACGCATTTCCTGTTACGCACTGGCAAGCTTAATGGCACTACTGGAACTTCTTCCTGTAGTTGTTCGACCTTCCTTCTCTTCGAATCAGTCACGTCATGATCGCCGTGGAAGTGGTAAACGAAATCGTGGGAATCATCACGTGAGGAATATGTGGCTGGCGTATAAGGTTCGGATGGCATCCGAATAATGGACGATGCAGCTAGACAACATCAGCGTAGCCAACTTGTGTATTGGGCACGTTTAACTCGCTCTCGTCCTTGAATCCTCGCTTCATGCTCTCCCTACAAAGATCCTGTTGGAATGGTCGCAGCTTGTAGGCCATTCTCTGGAAATCAAAGTCTTCGATGAGGTTATGTCTGTCGAAACAGGTCACGCAGTAGCAAATGATATTCTCAAGGAGGCCTCTGTGCTCGCGGAGAAACTCGTAGGCATATTCGATCGCCTTGCACAGGTCGATGGGCTTGTCCGGAGAAGAGCAGCCAAATTCGCATTGTCTTATAACATTGACTTGTGCTTGTTGCTTGAGGTCGAGGCAATCGAAATTATCTCCAAGTCGGTACAGCTGGCAGTGCAACAACAACGACGTTGGCATGTCTTCGTGTTGACCAGTGGCGTCCAGAGGATTTGCATAGGATCCTGTGTAAAGGTATCTCACAAACGGTACTGCAGTGCTGGTGCTAAGGCTCTCCAGATGTAATAGTCGTCCACTGCGTGACACTTCAAACGACTCGGCAATTAGAGGACTGCGATCTCGTATGATAGTTACTGACAACCCATGAATAGATTTGGACTCGCCGTGGTCGTTAAGGTATGTGATGGTCGCATCTCCCTTGTGATAATGTTCCAGGAAATTCATCCGGTCGTCGCCGGCATCTGATGCCTTCTTGGTTGTCAAATCCAGCGGGAATGGGCTGGAGCATGATTTATAGCTATTGCTTGGTAATTCTTGATGTGCTGAATCGTATGCAGTCGCCACTGCGTCCAGCTTGCGCTTTCCAGGTTTCTCATCTGTGACTTCGTAATAAGGGAGGTGATCTATTGCTCGGTCCGTCGAAGCGCTTGGAGGTTCCGCATCCCAAAGAGCTGAGACTAAGCCGCTGGACGAGCTCAAATCTTTCGGGTCGACGTTAGGACTCGACAAACCTAGAAGCTCTCTATCATCTACGTGGTCCTGCTTCGGTTTTATGTGGTCGAAGTTTCCTTCAGACTCGTGATTCAGGTTGGCGGGTGCAGTTTGTCGCAACGGATCAAGTTGCGCCGAGCAAAGATTCGGATGGGCTCTGTTGGTATTGTTTGTTGTGGATGAAAGCACTGGCCACGAGAAATTGTTGAAGTTGTCCATCGTGCCACTTGTTCAAGATGTCGCGCGACAGCAAGTGTTGAAGTGAGCCAGTCGAGGTCTCGATGGAAAATAAGCGCTGGATCAGTTCAAGTTTGCCATGTTATTCGTGATTCAGCTTCAAGTGAAAGCCTACCTACCTACACCTCGCCAGGTCGCTTTCCCGCGGCGCTACCCATCTGAGGCCGCCAATATCTTGCTGAAGGGCGAGGCTCCCGTCTGCCTGAACACGACAAGCATTGCACCCCACTTTGACATCCTTCTATCACCTGAGCAGCTGAAGGGCAGCTCAATAGAGCTACTGGCATGCACACCAGACCGCCCATTGGCTGCTGCGATGACTGTGCCACAGCTTATGCTGCAGTCATAGAGCCAACATTCATTGCGGCGACATGCGACAGGGCAAGTGGTACACCGGTTTGACTGCAAGGGTACTAAACGGCGAGGTCTGCAACAATGCGGTATGACGTGACCTTTGCGCAAGCGACTGGTCGTTGAGCTCAAGTGGTACGGTCTTCTGGCTTTCAGTCCGTAAGAGCTGTGATGTTACAAAAGCTTCATGAAATTGTGGCTGCCGGTAATGTCGTGCAGGCGAAGACGTCAAGTGTGAGAAGGTGGATTCGTTGCAAAGCCACCCGGCACGTTCCGGAAATGTTCGGCCTCAGGATCTCGAAGCGAGCCGAGTCCCCTTCCATGGTCAGATGTCTTCATCGGGACCTGGAATCTACAAGATGATTACCCATTGATACATTGGACATGATTTCAGGGGTATCACGATATCAGCCAGCACTATTGTCGTTACAACGTGCTGTAAGCCATAGTATTGAAGCCCTCGGCGGCAATTCAGCGCTGACGAGGACACAGTACCCATTATGATTCACCCATCACATTTACTATCGGAAATTCCTTGCATCGTAATACATGCCGCATCATCGTGTATAGCATCGACTGAGCCCATTTGACTCTATCCCGTTCACTCGTCATGCCATCAGTACCGTAAGCCCGCACACTCGGCACAGCCACGATATGACCGCTTTTTCCAGCCCTGTGCAGATGCCAGCTCCAGCTCCTGGCCACCCGATCTGCGTCTCGTCATCAAGATAGCCGCAGCCATCCAAGTATTCGACAAAGAAACATCGCGAAACATGCTGTAGCTGTCCAGTAGTGGCCAGACCAAGCATCAGTCTACGGGACCCAATATTGACCACATTCGGGTAGCGCTGATCGCTAGATCGCCGACATAGCGAGCTCGATAGTCCAATTCTTCGTCAACGGCACAGGCCCAAGCCAGGTATCAGTTCACGGACCTCTTATGCTTTTCTTCCTTCAACCGCCGCCGATCCAGCAGTAGTGCTGCTATAAGTCTCGAAGGAGGAGCCGCAGATTGTACAAGAAATCGTGGCCGTTCTGTCAGGCTTCGGTGTAACACTGGTGTCTTCGTTGCCGGCTACTGCTGGCTTAGCGTCCGCTGCCTTCGTACTGACAGGTCGAGAAGTAATTTCAGTAGTTAGGTCGAGACCTCTTGCCGAGCTGCTCGTCTGCAAAGGAAGCCCTTGCCGCGTAAGAAGATTCGTTCCTGTCGGTGTTGCATTGTCCCGCGTGACGGATTCCAAGTCGATACCTATCCAGCACGCTGAGTCGCTTCGCGAAGACCAGCTTCTCCCAGACGCTGTTGCAGTCAAGTCGCCTGACCATGTGTCAGTGCACGTCGTGACTTGCCGGCGGACGAGGTGGTCTGGCAACGTGGACTGCGATGATAAAATAGGTGATCCAGTGCGGGTAAAGGATGTCGGCGTGCCACCGGTATATGTGATGGTAGCATCAGATGTCCATAGCTGCGCCACGGGGTTGGCATTGATCATCCTCGCGAATAAGAACGTTAACACAATCAGCAAGGTCATACTGGAGATCGAAGATATGATGTGCACAATGTGAAAGCTGAGCTCACTGCGATGTTGTTAATGCTGCTCGATATCGCTACATTCAGACTAAATGTAGTTGCAATGAGGGCAGCCACCAGTCGCCACGGTGGTGTGCACATGCATCGGGGGTGGCTGCTTCGGAAGGCACCTCCTGCAATGTACACGATTATTTAGCCTGCAAGAAACCTTCAAGTGGTGAATTTTGTTCGTCTTCTGCCAGATTGATATACAATCGGGCTGGACGACACGGAGATGCATGAAGGTTCAAAGTAGCGTACCAGCGTACCACCAGAAAAGGTCCTAGCCGTTGCCGAGCATGTCGTACTTTGGAGTCAAGTAGCAAGCCAGGCACTGATCAAGGTGCTCATCGTACGTTTAAAATATCCGAGATGACTCTGTAGGGTATCGCCATAGGTCCATTGAACGCTTGCTGCTTGTAGCTGCTCTGCAAATCGACTCGGTCGAAGACTTCGCGCGCAACGTTACACGTTTGCTGCAAGAACGTTAGCCCGGCCACTTCATGAGGCTTCAGTGCGTGGCGCATGCCTGTACTATCACTCACCACTTACCAGCGTAACGTGTTTGATAAATGAATTTGTGCGCTCTGAAGACGGGCAGCCCGGAGTCTGGTGCCTCGATTTAGCGTGTATGCTCATGGTGCATGCTTTGTCAGCCTCTTCTTTGTGTTGTGGTCGTACTGGTGGGTGGAACTAAAGATACTACGGCATTTGGACATGTCTCAAGATAGTACTGCGTCTGAACATGTCAGCATTAACGCATTGATGCATTAAACCAGCACAGACACAACACGATCACGACAACGACCTAGAGTCTTCCATGAATTGCTGTTTACTCAAATGTAGCTCCTTGATGAACCCATAGCGCTTTGGACTTATTGTGGGGTTCCTTCATTGCCGTAGTCGTGCGTTGCCAGATTCGACGACACTTGCATACTTGCTGGCAGTTTCAGCATCTGTAGATGTACCGCCGCCATTGCTTCCGATGACGACAGACTTTGGCTCCGTTAGACCAGAGTCACGAGGGCCGCATGTCATATCGATGAGTCCGTACACTGATACGCAGACACAGACCAATGTCCAGTACATCACGCTGCCGATGAGTATGCGAAACAGTGTGCATCCAATGGCAGCAGACAGCTCATATCCGGTGTCGTATGATGCTTCAAACATGGAGAGGATGAAGGCGCAGAAGGCGAGAAAACAGGCGATCGAGCACATTCCGAATAATGTGTCGTCTTTGAGTGCAAACCGCATCCGCGAATATGCCATGAGGAGTCCGAAGCTGAGGCTTATCACAAATTTTGCCGCGAGGCCAAACAGTACTTCCAAGGCTGATAAGCCGGCAATGAAAGCCTCAAAGGCGATTGATACCAAGGAACTTTTGGACATCTTCGTTGTCATCTGCACCAGCTTTCATAGCCGTATCTGACACAGAGCAAACACGCCGCATTGTCAACAGCAAGAACGCACATTTCGTAGCTTGCAGGTGCATGCGTCAGACATGACTTCCGTCATCTCGTCCAAGCTTTGCTCCCAGTTTATGATCTGGTCCTCCTTCACCATGGTTAGCGGGACCCGAGTTTCAGTGCGAAGGAAGGTGTCTGGTCGCTCTTCCTAAAGGTCAGAAATTTCGGAGACTCATAACTATACCCACTACTCTCTGTGTATCGATCTTGAGGAGCAACTCGCTCTGTCCTTGCAAGTGCGCCATTACAAAGAAGGAAAGCTAGTAGTATATTTCCTCTGCTTGACCCACCTGGCACATCTACACGATCTTGGTGTAAACTTTGTCCAAGCGGTCTCGATACCTTTGAATTGCCTACAAGAACAGCTCAGGCACCAAGCTCGTTGCCGCATCTTTGGCAACCTGGACAGCGATAGTGATCCCGTTCATAGGATCGTAAGCATCTCGAAGTTCGCGCCCCGCATGGTTCTCATCCTCCACATTAACACCATCGGCTCCAGCTTCAACGACCTTCACGATATTGGTCTCGATATCATCATAGCCGTCCCGCAGATCTGCAGTCAGCGGCATATTGGCATCGTCCATGACTTTGCAAACACGACGGATGCTGCCAAAGTTGTCCTCGAGGGTAAGTGCGCCATTTGAGACTCCCGCATTGGTAGCGATGGCGTACGATGCTGTTGCACCGGCATTTGTCGGTAACGGGGTCTAAGACGACGGCTTGGGCTGATGCGGCGTCTTAGCATTTCGCCAGGTCCAATGGCTTGGAGAGGATGCGCAGTGCACTCAGGCGTCTGGCAAGCTGGTTGCGGTGGCAGAATGACATCGGGTATAACGAAGCTGTGACACATCGCGATACAATTCCCATATTTTGTGCCTAATAACGCTGCAAGAGACATTGTCTTTTTGAGAACAGAGTGACGTACGCATAGTGTCGACGGACTGATCAGCAATACAGTTAGGGCGTGGCTACGGATGCCTCTTACTTTCGGGGAAGCATAGCTCTGGAGCTCGTTCTTGGTAGTTCCTGCTGGGAGGTTCTCCTAGAGTGTATTCGATGTAGCGCCTATAATACCTCGGAAGCAGCTGTCTATGACGAATTCTGCGAGATTATCACAAAACACATGTCAGCAGAGCGTCGAATGTACCACAGTATACCTGGCAGCGACTTCCTGGCTCTCGGTCCGACATGTGCAGATCTTAGACTCTTATGTAGCGTCCAGATCTTCACCACAGGGATTCCCATTCGGACGAAAGTCGGTCAAATCACCTCTGAATGTGCGTGCAACACAGCTAAGTGCTCACGTTGTAATCTTCCTAGCCTGATCTACCATGTTCGCATCTACACCATGCTCTTCCTGGTCTCTTTTCTCGTGCTCCAAGATACCTCTAAATCATGAGTCGTTCGACCTTGTCCTTGATCGCACGCTGTAGAGTCATCAGCTCTCAGGCTCTTTCAGCTTGCGCCGAGAAACTTACTATTTGGCCCATAAGCTCTGAGGCTTCGTTGGTCGTGATTGAAGTCGCAATCACTGGGCGGGAGACACCGCAGGCTCGGCCAAGAGCCATCTTCGAGGGGACGTAGACGTAGGGGACGTTCTTATCTTCGCAGAGAAGTGGCAGATGCAGCAGAATTGCTAGTGGCGTCGTGTCGGCTGCAAGGACTATGAGCTCTGCGATACCACGATTGAGGGTTTTGGTGGCCTCGTTGCTAAATTGTTGTCAGCAGACAAAATCCGTGCCCAGCACAAGTTTTTGCAACTCACGCTCCCTTCTTGGCTTGGCGGTAATGGGTGGCCTGTTGTACCAAATCAAGCAGCTCTTGTGCCAGGGCGCTGTCGGCGACTGGCCAGGCGGCGGATGAATCTGCCATATCGAGGACGGATGTAGCGCAATTGTAGAGGGCGGTGGCTCAAGCGGTTTGGCTATCACTGCCAATGTGTATAGTTTTGTAAATGTAAATGAAGATGGAGTTTGGCGAAATTTGCAGATGCTACGCGCAGAGATCTGCGTCGATTCCGGTTCGGCACGTCGCGGGCCGTGAGCTGAAGACACCTTAGTGACCACACATCCATGTCGTCGTACCTGAGGCACGTCTCTCACACACGGCGCACGCAAACGACAGCGTAATAGAGTATAGACGTCTCATACTTATCGGAGAACTAGCCTGAGTTCTTGGCGAGCATGTTTTCTTGCTGGGAGCCTGCAATTTCGACGACTAGGCATGCTACATTACCTGCGTCACGACTCTGTCTCGATCCATAGAGTTGGAGGCAGTCAACCAAGTGTGCTCACATCCGCCGTACGAGATATGACGTAGACGATAACGGCTACCAGATCCTGCTTCAGCTCAGGTCATTAGGCGCGATCACTACCTTGACCTCAGTATCTCTAAACTGCCTACTCAGATTCTGTGGCCAACTAAACCCACCGCCTTGTATGTATGGCCCGCACCCGTGACCCAACAGTAACATTCCCATCCACCGGTGCCGCTAGACCACCCGTAATCACTACATAGAGAATGTGCTTGTCCCTTGTCGTCCTCCCAAATGCACAAGCAGTCGGCTGGGCAATCTCAGTCGAGTTCAAAGGACCAGCTATTTTCCTCCCCCTCGTTGTGCCATCTAACCCAATCTATTCGATCGAGTTTCCCGAGTCGGTCACAAGGTATTCATCATGTCTTCTTATAGCAAAGTCGTCGAACTGTTGAATCGAGTTGAGAGCGTGTGAAATAATTTTGAGTTCTGCAGCTACAGTACCGTCTTCGTGGATGGGGATATTGGCGAAAATGGCTTTTCCTGTGTTGGTTAAGTATAGCGTGTCGTTCACGACCTTCCAACCGTTTACGCCTGACATGAATGACACAGTGTCTTGGCCCATGGCAGTCAGGTTGTTGTCGATAACGACGCGGTGCGCACCATTGTGGATGTTCACATGCCAGATCTTGCCAGTCTTAACGTCCCCGACTAGGACATCGCCGCGTCGTCAGGCTGAAGGTGAGTTGCAGAGGCCGTCCGGAAAGCTTATTTCAGGCAGATCTGCGACCTGACTGGCATGAGCTTTGTCATTCGGCCCTATGAATGTCAGGGTCCTGATTGGCCAGCCTCCAGTCTCCAGGCCTGAGCCTGCTAGGTCGAAATCACCCACCGCGGCAGCGAAGTCGTTGTTCCCAATCTCGGCCATCCCGAAAACACTTTTCGCATCAGAGAAGGTATGCACAGCCACCAGCTGAGGCCATGGTCAAATGGATCGAATTTATCAATCACAAGCTCACTGAGCAGCGTCACCAGTACTTTGCCGTTCCAGCTGACCGCAATATTCTCCATCCAGGTGCCTTGAGAATGTTGATGCAGCAACATCACTGCGTCCTCGATCTGATGTCCAAGCGATGTCGCTGTGGTGGCCTTGCAGCGGCAGAGATACGAAATGCTGATAAAGTGATTAACAGTGACGGTAGCAGCTTCATGACTTCTGTCTTCGATTGAGGGGAAATGTGTACCATCTTAGCAAATAAGACGCATGCTCATCATGATCAATATATGCCAGCAACGGTTCGTAGTCTCATCCGTACTTGCTAACGCAACCATCGGAGTCTGTACCTAGCACATGCTAAGACCGTGATGTCACCGCTGCTTTTTCCGAGTGTGAACACTGGATGTCGAATGTCTGTGTGGAGTTAAGACAAGAAGCTCGAAGTGCGTTGAGAGACTTCTTGGTTGCCTCTGCTTGTTGTGCAAGAAGGGGCTCAAGCGATATCGACGGAGAGCGCCCATTTTTCCACGCGACAAAGTCGTACCTTCGTACCTCGAAAAAACTTCAGAAAAATGAACCCACGAAGTATCCAACTTTTGGTGATTGCCGGTATTTGCTTGTTGGCAATGGACTGTAAGACCGAAAGAAGCAAATTTGTGCCAGTACAATTTCTGCAGCGCTAATGGGGTATCTCTAGTATGCTCAAACCCAACCCTAAGCGCCAAGTCAGAAGCCAAACCTTCCAAGACCGGCACGAAGCCATCGTAACATATACTGGCGAAGTCCGGCTTGCATCCGTTCTGTCACTACAGCCAACACAATCGAGAGTCGAAGCAGTTCTAGAATGTTGTCATCATGCAATGCTCTCGGAGTCGAGAAAGTCTAGTCGCACTCCTGCCCGTGGCGTGATGTGCAGAACATCGCTGTCGTCATCAGAATCATCAGCATGATTGGTCACAGGACAACGATTCTCTGTTACATGTCAGTGGTCATACCATCTGGTACACTCAAGATACATGCCTTCATCGCTCGCATTGGACCCGTCACTGCTCGTGTTGAGCATGCCAAATCTGTTCGAGGGAGGCATATTTTTCTTTGCGGGTGCTTGCGACAATGACTTCGTTGATGGCTGAGTGCGCACCGGAAGTGGTACATCGCACTCGTCGCGATAGAACAGGATCTTGCAGCCTCTATAAGTCGTTCTGGACATCATGCATGTGCGTGCGAACAGAGCGTTGTGGACTGAATTGGTGGAGACGTAAGCATCCCCATTGCGGAAACTCACGTCAATGATGACCAGGTTGTGAATGTGCTCCATGTCGTCACGAATGCTCTCTTCAGTGAGACCTTTCTCGACAGCGTTGCGAATCAGAATGTTGCGAGTTGCGCCGTTGGCAACCTTGTTAGCGATATGTCCGTTCAGCGTGAATTGCCGTTCGGCCCATCTGACTTCAGCACGCTTGTCGAGGATGTAGATGTCATGTCGCTTGACCCATGCCAGGTACTCTGCAGCGGAATCAAGAAATGTCACAGTGGCACTTCTCTCCGATCGAATGTTGATGCTCAGGATTTTGCCACCTCTGAGCACCGACACGATGTCTCGATAACTGGTGCGCGACGAAAGATTGCAAAAATAAAGCGTTCGAAGGGTCGAGCCATTGTTGTGGGCAAGTGTGCCAAGTTCAGTGTTGCCATCACCCAGGATACTATCGGCTTCGAATGCGACGTCCTCGGGAACAGAAGACGGGGGAGGCCCGTAGCTGGTGTGACGCTGTGCGCCGGGAGTCTGAAGACTCGTAGCGAAAGGTCGCTGTTCGTTGGGCTTGAACGCGCCACTTCCAGGAGCTAGATTGAAGGCACCTGAGTTGTTGCTCGCCTTCCACGGCACATCGTTGGACTGGACCGCGCCGTTCAGAAACGGCCCCGACTGAGTAAGCTGGTTTGGCATGTCGTCAAAATCATCGGCCCAGGTATTAGGTAGCGGCTGCCGTTGAGATGAGTCCGATGCACCCGATATCAGCATGCCCAAAGATTCTGACGTCAATCCGCCTGCGAACAGAGCGTTCTTCAGCAGCTCGAACTCGGTGGACGTGCGAAGCTGTGGAATTGATCAGCGAGATGTCATATCTGCAAAGAGCCTTGCCGTACTAGACCGTCATATTCAACTCGTGATATCGTAACATTGGCCGGATCGGCGCGTCCAAGAATCTGCGTAGAAGTATGCTGGTACAACATCGTTAGCCGTGTCGAACCAAGGTGACAACGGCACTTCGAGGCTTTCTGTATCGTACAAAATCTGCTCTGCAAACGCTGTCAGCGGCTAATTGCAGCTCAGCTCCCTGATGGAGGCGCTTGATGAGAAACGTACCGTCTGAGCAAGGCGTCAAAATAAGACTTGTCGACAGTGACCTTCTCCATGGCCGACATGATAGCTGGACGAACAAACTACACTCTGGACGAGTGCGGGTACGTGTCGACAACGCATGCGATCGAGAAAGTTGGACAAGGCAGGGGCATCTAGAAGGACACCCCTGCACACCGAGCAGGCGCTAATCAAGGATATGTGAGCGGCTTCCTATGCCCCTGCCATGAGCTTAATTCTATGGGAGTACCCGAATTCCAGCTCCACCTGGTGAGCGGCAACTCCCGTCTTTTGTGGCGTCCACGTCTCAAAATCCCAAAAGGTTCCTGAACGCATCGCGTAGGACCTGCATGGATCAGAATGCACCGTCTTCCATCACGACGATTGGGGATTGCTCACGTGCAGCGACCAGTACGAAGCAAGATCTCGTCAAGCAGCTCACAGAGGCCAGCAATGGCGAAGGAGGAGTCTGGTCACAACTTCTGAACAATCCCTTTTTCACCGCGGGTTTCGGTCTTGCTGGGTTGGGTGCAGCTCTGCGATATGGGTCGCTTGGTCTCAGACGAACGGCAGAGCTCATCCGCCATCGCATGCTCGTGGATCTGGAAATCACCCGTCACGATGAATCCTATGGCTGGGTCCTGAACTGGATGACCCATCAATATCAGAATCAGCTAGTGCCGAATGCTGGAAAACAGCGAGCTGGCGTCGTGGAGAGATTGATTCAGCGCCTCACGCCTGGTCTGCATCATTTACAAATCAAGACGCATGTCTCTCGGACTGCAAGTGGCTCGCAAGAAACGGCGTTTGCTCTCGTGCCTGGCCATGGACGCCACATTCTGCGCTACAAGAATGCTTTCCTGGCTGTCAATCGCGAACGTGTCGGGAAGAGCTTCGATGCCAATGGTCAGCCGTTTGAAACCGTGAAGCTCACCACACTGTATTACTACCGCCACATCTTCGAGGACATCTTTCAGGAAGCCCATCAGATGGCCATGCAGAGCGCTGAAGGTAAGACAGTCGTCTACCAAAGTCGCAATGTCGGTTGGGATAAATCTGGCGAGCCAAGACGGCGCAGGCCCTTAGAGTCAGTCGTGCTCGAGCAGGGCCGCTCCGACATGATACTGAATGACGTGCGCGAGTTTCTGGATGCACGAACGTGGTATCTGGATCATGGCATCCCCTATCGCAGGGGCTATCTGCTCTACGGTCCTCCGGGAACTGGCAAGACCTCCTTTGTGCTAGCACTAGCCGGACAGCTGGAGTTCAACATCGCTATGCTGAGTCTGAGTCAAAGAGGCTTGACTGACGATCTGCTGAACCACTTACTGCAGAACGTCCCACCACGGACACTTGTTTTACTGGAAGACGTGGACGCAGCGTTTTCGAATCGGAAGCAACGAGATGCTGATGGCTACAATGGCGCGAATGTCACATTTTCTGGCCTGCTGAATGCGCTTGACGGTGTGACGAGTGCGGAGGAACGGATCATTTTCATGACGACTAACCACATTGACCGTCTCGACGATGCTCTAATCAGACCTGGCAGGGTCGATATGAGAATACCAATAGGAAATGCCAGCGAGTGGCAAATGGGAGAGCTTTGGAAGCGCTTCTACTCCGCACAGGACCCTACGGGCGACAGAAAGAAGCGCTTCGTTCAGGCCGCAGATGCCCTAGGTCTGGTAGGAAATGTTAGCACTGCGGCATTGCAAGGCCTATTTGTATACAACAAAGGTGATCCCGATGGAGCGATCTCTCTATTGCCGGAGCTGCTCAATCAACAGGTCGCTCGACAGTCACAACAGGAATGATGCATCATCGCTAGACATTCTCCTCATGCGCTATGAATAATTGTGTCTCATACAGATGTCCCTGCAGAGAGAGTTCGGCGCTTGCTGCGGTGCCACAGCTGACTGCCACAACAGATATCGATCATCTGGGTCGTGCGAGATAGCTCGTGCGATGCAACACGCTATATGCGGTGTGTTTTGAAGCTCGGCCACTCGCTTGCTGCAGCCGATGACACGCGAAGCATTGTGCTGCAGCATGTGCTTCGCGTACTTTTCGCGGAGACTTGTGACTCTTCTTTCAGTCATCTACGGTCTTCGCAGGATCCACATGCTTGCCTGGCAGCCTCGAGCTAGTCCGAGCTTGTTTGCCATCAGCTGAAGACTTGTGGCGCGGTAGGCGAGCTAGCTGCCTGAAGCGGGACCAATTCGCCAGGTAGTGTCAAGTGACTTCGACTCAGCAGGATTTAAGAGATCGTGCTTCTCACTCGTGCTTCTTCCTCATTACAATTGCACACGGTATCAACATGGAAATGCAGAGAATTGACAGCGCCGTTGAGCTTCCGCCGCAAAAAGGCACTGGACATGCAGGGCCCCCTTCTCGGGTGCGGAGCCCCTCACGAGCACAAGATGAAGCTCTAGCCAATCAAGATTCACGACCTCGACCTCAGTCAAGACTTTTATCATTACCACCTGAACTGCAACTCAGCATCTGGGAGTTTGTCGTCATTCAAGAGGAACCACTGTACATCAATTGCCCCTGCGATAGTTCCTTCGGCGGCTGGAGCGATGAATACTATGCCCAAGTCGAGCTCTGGGAAAACGGCACCAAACATCCACCACCACAACCTGGACTCACGCGAGTATGTCGCAGCATCCGAGCTGATGCGCTGCCCATGTTCTTCAAGTACAACAAATTCCAGTCTGGATACTGCTACGAGACAAACACGGAAATGACGCTAGACTGGCTGAGGACAATGGGAGGGGAGAATCGGCAGATGATGAGGGAATTTTACTTTTTCGATGCGAACTGCCGGCATGATATCAATAATAGCTCGAAGGATCTTAAGCGGATCCAAAGGAGTGACGCTGTGAGGAAGATGGGTGGCGTCATGACGAGTGTGTATACTGATGAGTATTGTCGGCACGATGTGTCCTTTCGCGACAAGGATGAGGATGAGGGGCTGGACGGTCTTTCCAACATGCTTGAGCAGCTAGAGATGAATCAGTAAGCGCTCAAGGTGTCTTTAAGTGATGACAGACTGGAGACTGAGAACAGGCGAAATGCACACACTGAGGAAGGCGCAGGAACGAGTGAAATGCTTTGTTCGGTACTAACTAAATTGCTCCCTCACTATAACGCCATAACAAAACCTGAAGAGTGGAATGCTGCACTCCTTCGTCATAGCGCCCAATGCCGCACACCTTCAAATCGTGCGTCGATTCCCAACCTAAGGATTGTACGGATCGCACGCAAACCCAACCATAGGATAAGCTGCACCGAGACCCGCATTGACCTTACTATTCGACGTCTTCGTATTCGTCGAGAAAGTCAGGACAGTGCCACCCGTGCCATTGTCCTTGCACTTGAAGCCAGGATCACTCGAAATGGTCATCTGCTCATGAATCTTGTCTTTGACGTAGTCGCAGCCGTCGCCGTTATTGTAAGGGCGTCCGACATTCACGGTGTAAGTGCCGAAGTAGGATTTGTACTCGAGGGAGCAGCTGGCGGTGTTGATCTGTGGGGTGATAGGAGCGGGCGCTGCCAGAGCGCCGGCGCAGAGGAGGGTGATGGTGGTGAAATGCATTGTGGTTGATCTGTTGAGATGTGTGTTAGTGGGGAGAATGGTATGTGGTCGTCGCGGGGCGGGGTCGGGAAAGGGTTCTTAGAAGTAGTGTGGTGATTAGAGGCTGGACAATGGATCGGTGGCGAAAGAATGCTTCGTCCGCGCCACGGTGTACAAAGAGTGGACAAAGGGCTGTGTTCGAGCTTTGTGGGCTTTATAAAGCAGGCGCGGTCATTGTCGTCTCCCGTGGGTGGAAGATAGCTGGTCTTGCGCAGAACAGCGTGGTGCGGTAATCTGAAGCCTCTGGTTCGAATGGTCTGCGGCAATGTAGCATGTGTTGCTGAAGCTGGCTGCGTTATCTGTTTGAAGGATTTGCCGAGCATGTCTAGGTTATGTTCAAAATAAAAGTTTGGTTGTCCTTCGAGGTGTTATTCATCTTCTCACCCTGATGAACACAGCTTATTCAGCATCAATGTACTTTATTGTAGCCATTTACCCCAACTCATGATGTTATTCACTGTCTAAACTACCTTCTCATAGGAGCTTCGGCAAGTAAGCGGAAACCACGCTCGGGCTCGTCACTCATGACCGGACAGCAGCATATTGACTGTATCACATGTCCGCTTCGACTCATAGCATGTAGTGTGACTGATCGCCTTTGTACAGACTAGAGGAGGCGGACAAACGATCTCATTGCAGTGGCCTTCTGTGCCTTGACTCCAGAGGTCCAGTCGTGGTTGTGACGTTGTGCCAAGTGCCACATGATCGCACCTTATTGAACTCTAGTCTTGACCACAGCTGACCAAGAAACATTTGCAGGGCCAATATCTTTCTCTAGTGCCGCCCAATCTGCCTGTTCCACCCGGCCCTCATGTGCTCATCAAGAGCTCTCGTTACGTGGCTGAGGCATTGGTAGAGACCGAGGTCATGTTCGAAGAGTGTCGCAGCGTTACGACCGAATAAGTTGAAACGCCTTTATCGTACGCTTCGTGACGAAAGTCCAGAGTAGGTAAGCCGTCGGCAGCAAAAGACATTGAGCCACCTTTACCGGCACCTTTATCCTGCAGACCAAAATTGGCCTCCTGGTCCTGTACTATTGAGCAAGGCCTTTGGAAGAAGGATTTGTTGCGTGTATGAGATGGTTCTGGTATTACAAGTGATGAGTGGCATCGAATTGTCCAGTTCAATGGCTTTAAAAAAGATGCGCCACTGCACTGGTGTCGATTCGCGCAACCTACCAATTTGTGCCAGCCACGCAAACATGCCGGCATGGCCATGTTTGCCATGAGTTCTCGCATGCCATTGCGGTCATCTCGGTCACGTCTGCTGTCAGCAAAGGGTCTCGATTTGTTTGTGCACTTGGGACTGGTCCCCATCATGCGGAAGTCGATCGATCATAGTCGTCGCATCCCTACCAAATACTGTCGTTGACAGGCCTTCTAGATCTGTTGGTAACGCTAGATACCGTGCATCCGTCCTTGTTCACCTATATGCAGCGCCTCCAATAGCAGTCATGTAAGCTCCTCCGCGAGCCACTGTCTCTCTCTTTCCGTAAATGCTGCTGACGGTCGTCTGCCAGCAGCTACTCCACAATTAACCCATCCACCGACCGCCATTACCTCGGGTGGAGTCGGCTTCAGGGCTGTTCATGGTGGTGCGTGTAATTGTTGGGCTTTCAAGCACGTTATGAAGCTGCCGAGAGTGCAGTCGAAAGTGGAAGTGCAGGGTCGGATCAGCTCTCGCGGAAAGCTGTGAAAGGAGCCGAAACTCTCAGTCGACGCGCTCTGGAGCAGCCACAATAATAACATGGGATCGGCCGCCCAGAAACATTCACGAGGTCCTCTACTCACTTACTTGTACAGCATGAAGGTTTGAATGGTAGCAGACCGCAGACAGCACATACATAATACATGCGTGGATTATGAGTCTCATAAGGTCACGTTATATCGCGTTCGAGCTTTACCCAAAGGAGCGGAGGTGGGGCAGAGAGTGGAGAACAATGCGATAGGCCTCAGGACCAGCGTGAGGCGCGAGAGAGCAGATAGATGTATACCGTTGAAGGACAGCGACTCAAGCAGGTGATTCGAGAGGCGAAGATTGCTGCGATCAAAGGATAAACACGTGCAGTGCGTGGTATGCATAACATTGAGGCGGGAGGGGTTTTGGTGCAGTTGTGCTCAAATATACGTGGTCGTGATTGCCGCTACAGCATTTCCAGGAGGTCGCGCCTGCCCGCTTGCATTTCTTGCTGCGATCTCACTGCTTTGCCTGCTGCTTCATACAAACTCGCAGACGACCGCCAAAACTACAGCAGCGCGACACTTTTTGGTGAGTCGCCCTTACACGTCAATCACCATCCTAGCAATAACGACATTTCCTTCACTGCACTCATACGCTTTTTTCTCGCGTGTTCTGGCGCCATTGGATCACTCGATCGCATTGTTTGGAGCACATCACCGAGAAACAGTCGACATCGCTCGACGACTTGTTGTTGTCATCGTCGTCAATTTATCGACAACAAGCTGACAACGCGTCCACGCAGAAACACATATCAACCACCACATCTCAAAACAACTGGTACGTGATCACTGCTGGACGCTTGGTACTTCTCGCTACCTTGTACGCGTCGAGCTGAATGCTTGCGCTCACCATGTCGGCTGTGAAGGTGGTTTTCACAGCAGCGTGGACGATAACGCGTCGCCACCAACATCGAGCCTGCATTTTAGGCGCATTCTGGACAACAACACTGCTTGAGCCCACCGTCGTCCTTACCAATAGCATCGCTGACGAGCTCCTTCAGTAGCCAGTCAGTCAACCGCAATCATGCCCAAGGAAAAGGCAACTACCCGCGGCTCTAAGAAGACCGCCGACAAGTCTGCCGGTGGGAAGAAAAAGAAGGGCGAGTTCTTTCCCATGCCGTCACTCGTGATTGCACGTCTAACGGATCATGCAGATCCAAACATGCCAAAGCGCGGTCTTTCTGCCTACATGTTTTTCGCCAACGAGCAACGCGACAAAGTCCGTGACGAGAACCCTGGCATCAAATTCGGTACGTCTGTCTCTGACTCTATCCCATTGCGCTTACTGATCATGCACAGGCGAGGTCGGCAAGCAGCTTGGTGAGAAGTGGAAGGGTCTGTCAGAGAAGCAAAAGGCTCCATACGAAGCAAAGGCCGCCGCCGATAAGAAGCGCTACGAAGAGGAGAAAGCTGCTTACACTGCTGTAAGTGGTTCACCGTAGTGTCTGGATTCCTGTTACTGACCACATGCCAGGGTGGTGACGAGGACGAGGACGAGGAGTAGAAGATGCTGCCGACAATTGTGGGAATCTAACACGAACAACCTCGCGGACTGCACGTGTTCGAAAGTCTATGCAGGGTGGTAGCTTACCATGGCCTGTACGACTGGGTTTTCCGCAATAACATCATCACTGCGGTCGCGATGAAAACGGGCCGACCAATACCTTTGATACGATCTCCCCGTTTTATCTTGGCTGACTCGGCGCGGAACTATTGCAACAACTTTGGCACGAATGACAGCTGTGCCCTTGCTCAATGACGAGCGTATGATACCAGAGGGCTTTGCAAATGGGGTTTCATTGAGTTAACTTCTGCGCAACGAGGCCAGCTGCCGCGAGTATGTACTATATCAAGAAGGTTCTTTTCCAAGTCCGGTTCTGAGTCTCACTTGCTGCTAGAGTGTCTCCAACGCACCGCAGATGCAGCTTCAATGACCTTCCAATCATCGACGGTCGTGCAAACAAGGCCTGCATGAATGTCACGATCGGCACTGCTGGTGCAACGCGAAGGTATCTTACGTAAGAGCAAAATATGAAGTCAGCGACCTTTGATGCACGTGTCACTCGCACGACTTCACACGACCACCTATACTCTACATGACCGACATATCAACACGACGAAGAAGACCAGGTCCTGCTTTATCACATGCGCCACTGCCTACATGCACGTTAACAATGAATTCGCCTGCGACGAAGTACTGTA
This sequence comes from Passalora sequoiae, assembly GCA_013248845.1. Taxonomy (NCBI): domain Eukaryota; kingdom Fungi; phylum Ascomycota; class Dothideomycetes; order Mycosphaerellales; family Mycosphaerellaceae; genus Passalora; species Passalora sequoiae. The sequence continues at coordinate 650,755 of WSQC01000023.1, forward strand.
TAGCATTTACCTGCGAGAGTACATATGGAATTGTTATGATGTGCTGTCCCTTACATTTGCAGGTCAATTTTGCGACGGTGAGGATCGTGATGGTGTCGCTACTCTTTCTTTCATAATGACATGGCTGAGTTGCCTACATAAACACGTAAACAACGGGGCAAGGTTTGGGCCCCTGGCAATCGAGGTTCCAAGCTTGGCCGGTATGGTATTTTTGTGCGAGCAGATGCTGGGGTTTCGCAGCCTTCGAAGTTCGAGCAAACACCAGAAGCCTGTCGCGCCAAGATAGCGCATTCGAGCACGGAGCGTCCACGCTTAAGTGTGTATGTAAGCAACAGGTCTTGGCGACATGCGATACAAACGTGGAGGAAGCTCAACTGCAACAGCACTTCGTGGACCACAATAAATGTGTATGCATGTATGTGCTCATCATGCCACGATCTGGCGACGATCCCGATCAAAGATGCGTCCATAACGCGATCAACTAAGGAGTCTATGGCTGGCCCATCGATTGCGAGTATTACTGGCTGATGAGCAGCACGGCAAGCTCATCAAGGCGGACAGCTGGCCCACTGCAAGGCCAGGTCGTCATCTCATGGCCTGTGGAGACTGCGCTGTCTCATCGTGGAACTGGCCGTTAATCGACTCGTATCCTGTCTATCAGCGCGAGAAATAAGACGATTTTGCTAATGCCCGAAAGCCTCGCCATTCATCTGTCCATCATCTAATCGCGACTGCCCACAGTCCGAACGGCAAGGAGCTAAAGCATAACATTACTTTTTGATATTCTGTCTGAGTGTTCCAGCGACGCCACGCCAGTTCAAGACAGTAGTGAAGAATGAAATCTGCGTTTATCAGCAAGCCGTGTTGCCGGTGGCAATAACTACGAAACATTACGTCGCACTTTTGATACATGCTATCCCCAACCATCCAGGCACCTTCCGGTAGTGTGACGCGCGCAAGGTCTTGAAGCAACGGCAAGGTCGAGGAGCGTCCTGCCCGCAAGGCATAGAACAGTCTCAACTCACTCGTGCCTGTGACCTATCCTCACGATTTAACGCAATCTACATGCAGCACTCTACCTGCTACATGTCATATAAGACGACTGTCGGCAACTCTTCGCGATGTTGAAAGAATCATCGGATCGAGATGCCGCGCTGGGATAACGCCCTCTAACAAAGCTAGTGTCGACCCTACGATGGTATCGGCGGTAGAAGAATGCAAATGTCTTCTATCTTCATTATCGTGGTTGATGAGAAACGAAGTCTACAGCATCTGTCAGCAGCGGAGATGAGACCGCAATTCCGGGTGGTGGCTCTGTATTGTTATTACATACCGATTGGCCAGAATCCTGGACTCTGCTGGGATATTTGATAGACGCCAACTCAGAATTGCAGTTCCACTGCTAACAGACACTGTATAGCATGTGTCAGCAGGAGAGTGGAAAGAGCCAAGATCAGCTTTTACAAACGCTGCATTGCACTGGTACGCTGTATCTTCATATGGTATGGTAACTCTGGCTATCGACTGCTAGACTGTCGAGGACTTTTCATCGATAGTCCTACGATGGACAAAAATGTCAAGTCGATATGTCCAGGCCCCCGGTTCTCTGATCGACGAGATCCATGTGTCTGCCTCTGCACTGCTGACAGACGCGGTATATCTGGCCATCTCTACCCAGTTCATGTGAGCCGACGTGTCATGGTACTCGACTTCCCCTCTGCGACCATACCTCCTATTAATGTTTGCGCTCTACCAGAATGACTTCATCACTCCCCAAGGCTCTGTTACTGGCTGCTGCATTGGAGACAGTCCAAGCCTCATACTGCACCATCTATTCCGACGCCGCGTGCACCAACCAGCATCGCAGTGTCAGTTACGAAGCTGGCGATTTACATTGCTCACAAAATGCCGGTCAATACATCAAGTGTGAAAGCTTTCTCCATTACGGTCTTGAACTATACGACTCAGGCGATTGCAGTATCCCAACACAGTATTTTGGATTCTCTGGATACGACTGCATCAGCCTCAGTGGCTTTTCATCTCGGAACCTCAATTGGAAGTTGAAGGTTGGAGGCACTGGTGCCGGCATCATTGCACAGGGTCCTGTGGCTCGTCGTGGTACAAGCCACGCTGCGGACAGAGGGCGCATGGACGAGATCAGAGCACCTCTCGAGTCACGAGAGGACATCTCGTCTGGATCCCAGGGTTCCCCTGCTGATGATTCATCGAGCGAGGGATCGAGCTGCACTGGACATATAGAGTTTTACTATGGCGGTAAATGTATAGGACCTGCTTCCAAGTACGAGGAGTATGTACAGGCGGCGACCGACGACAACACTGCCTGGGCGTCGAAATGCCACAAGGACGGTTTGTTCGGTCAATACATTCTGAAGGCCAGCCTCTGCGATCTATACATCTACGAAGGGGCAGATTGCGACGGGAAGAAACACTTTGTCAGCACGGGTGCGGAACAAAACAAATGCAAGCCTGTCAATCTCGAAGATGGTGTCAGATACACGATGCGGTCATGGAAATGGGCGTGCAACGAGAATGCTTGCAGTGCTTAGGAGAAGTCAGTCCGTGCGCCAGGGGGGGTTCGCACCGATCGTGTTGCCTTGAAGCATGAACTAGCAACAGCGGTAGCGCGTGCAGCGGAGCAGTGCGAAAGAGCTCCATGATGGTTTGCATGCTCCTGTAGACGCCTATGTACGATCCGGCAAAATATCTTAGCCAGCCGTGCTACATCATCACGCATCGACTGAAAGCATGCACCAGGTGTAGACCGCCATGAACATGTCATGCCTGCGGCTCTCCAGATGATGTGGTGTTTCCACGGTTCCAGAGTTTCTCGAAGACCGTCAGCCAGGTTCAGCGACGCTCAATGGCCGCTAGAAGCACGCCGTTAGATCGAATCGAAGGCACAGAAGTTTGGAAGCGCCGAAGCAGAGCGGGAGCAGAGTCCGCTGTCGAGAAAGTGGGTAAAAATAGGATAGAACTAGCGCACTCAACACGACGCGCGGCGCTAAACAGCATCATCGCGCATAGCGAGTCTCAAAGATCTATAGCAGTCTGGCACCTAGTACCTGTGAGACGGGACAAAATCGTGCATGACAGACGCTCTCATTCGTATTGATCCTCAACTTGTGCTACTGCTGTTTGGCAATACGGCGGTACCTGTGCACGAGACTCTCTAGCTGTCCTTCTGCATCATCTGCAACACCACACACGAGCAAATCCTTCTTTCTTTCCCATCACTTTCCTACACAGCATTCGTTATCTCAAAAAAAACACGCTTTCAAGGGTCCATCGTCGCGCGACACACGACTCACTGGCATTTTCCTTGTTCGCGCCCTAACGCCTTCCCTTTCACCACGACATTCGCTAAGCGGAAGGGCAGGAGCTTTGGTGTGCGGTCCACCAGGAAATTCGCTGAAAAGAAGTCTCCGCTGTCGCGCGGCCTTCTTTGTTGTGGTATATTGCCGACCAGCTGGAATACAACCTACTTCTTTCAAGCGTTACTTTCGACGATCCCTCAGTGAACATAGACTTCGGAGTTTGAGCTTTGCGACAGCTCCGACTGCGAGTAAGCAATGGCTCGAGGACCAGGGACCCTGCTCGATGTTCGGGCAGATACTGGCAAGACACTTGAAGGCCTACTGGCATCGCCGTTTCAGTCACAGGTCAGTCTTTCAATTCACTTACAATAATGGCGAGCGATGGGGCCAAGTTTCTGACCACAATCGAATCGTCGCAGCTCTCCGCAGATTCGACATTAGCATCTTTAATCTTTTCTCTCGCACTCGCTGCTGGTCTGGCCCTTCTATTCGGATTCCTCCGACCATACAATAATGTCGTTTACGCCCCACGAGCAAAGTATGCCGATGCTAAACATGCACCACCTCCCATTACCAAGGGCCCCTTCGCTTGGATAAAGCCATTGTTGAGGACGAAAGAGCACGATATCGTGGAAAGAGTGGGCTTGGATGCCGCCATCTTCATGCGAGTGACTCGCATGTTGAGGGACATATTCATCATCATCGCGATTCTCGGCTGTGCCATCATCATACCAGCCAACTTGACGGGATCGGGCAAGCAAATGAACGTCACCAACGTGAGCTTCTTCCTGAAGATGACACCCCAATATTCATATGGCCACACGGGCACCTTCTGGGCATATGTTCTGGCAGCATGGCTGTTTGATTTGATAATCATGGGGTTTCTTTGGTGGAATTACAAGCAAGTTGTACGATTGAGGAGAGAATACTTCAACAGCCAGGACTATCAGCGAAGCTTGCATGCAAGAACTCTCTTGATCACCGATATACCACAACCCTTGCGATCCGATGAGGGTATTGCACGACTGACCGATGAGGTGAAAGCCACACATGATATGCCACGGACGGCCATAGCGCGGAACGTGAAGGATTTGCCAGAATTGGTCGAGGAGCACACCGAAACGGTCAAAGAGCTGGAAGAGCATTTGGCAAAGTATTTACAGAACCCAGACCGGCTACCTGCCAAGCGGCCACAGTGTAAACCGCATAAGAAGGACAAGGCATACGGCAGCTACCCGAAAGGCTCGAAAGTCGACGCAATCGAATACCTAACCGGTCGCATTAACGAGCTGGAGATTGAGATCAGGGAAGTGCGGGAAACAGTTGATAAGCGCAATCCCTTGTCATATGGATTTGCCACCTATGATGCCATTCCCGTAGCGCACAGTGTTGCATACGCTGCCCGGAAGAAGGCACCTCAAGGATCGGTCGTTCGCTTGGCGCCCAAGCCGAACGACCTCATATGGAAGAATTTACAGATGTCGAAGAAACAGCGATCGCGACAGAACCTTATCAACAGCATCTGGATCACGCTTCTGACTGTCTTGTGGGTAGTGCCCAACGTGCTGATTGCTGTTTTCTTGTCCAACCTTTCGAATCTGGGCAAAGTGTGGCCGGCATTTCAGACTGAATTGGAACAAAATCGTACCTGGTGGGCTATCGTGCAGGGTGTTGCTGCACCAGCGATCACGACTGCGTTCTACTTCTACCTGCCAGCCATCTTTCGAAAACTGTGCATGAATGCCGGTGATACCAGCAAGACGAGTAGAGAGCGACACGTGGCAAGAAGCTTGTACAATTTCTTCTGCTTCAACAACCTGATCGTGTTTTCGGTCTTTGCGTCTGTCTTCTCCTGGATCGCCGAATTAGCAGGTGGCACTAGCTATGAGGACTCCAAACCCTTCAACGAGATCATGGTGGGCTTGTGCAACGTGTCGCCTTACTGGATATCGTGGATGCTGCAGCGTAACCTCGGTGCGGCGGTCGATCTGAGTCAACTGTGGACTCTTGTGGTCTCATCCTTTTCACGACGATTCTTGTCACCCACGGTAAGTTTGGGTCTGCGCTTGCACAAGTATCTCCGCTAACACGTTACAGCCGCGACGCTTGATTGAGCTCTCAGCACCACAGCCATTCGACTACGCAAGTTACTACAATTACTTCTTGTTCTACTCCACAGTGGCGATATGCTTCGCTGTGATCCAGCCTCTGATACTGGTTGTCACCGCCCTCTACTTCTCCCTAGACTCATTCATGAAGAAGTATTTGCTGCTTTATGTCTTCATTACGAAGTATGAATCCGGTGGCATGTTCTGGCGATCAATCTTTAACAGGATGCTGTTTCTTGCCTTACTTGGCAATATAGTAACGGCTGCTGTCATTTACGGCGTTCAAACATCCTTTCTCATCGACTCGACGTGGCCATTGCTGGCGACCATGGTTCCGTTACCATTCGTGCTGCTCGGCTTCAAGATTTACTGCAGAAGAACGTTTGACGATGAGATACATTATTTTCAAAAAGGCAACTCGTTGGCGGACAACGAGTTCAGTGCCGGCATTGGCGGCGATGATGGCAAGAAGAAGCGCAAGGGTGACAAAATGGCTGTGCGCTTCGGTCATCCGGTGTTGTATAAGAAATTGATCACACCTATGGTGCACTCGAAGAGCCAGCATTTACTGAAGAACATCTACACCGGCAGAACTTCTGATGATGCCGACACTGCGACCATAGCAGGCTATAGCGATGTTTATATGGACAACATGGACTCTCGTAAACCAGGCAAAGCGACGAAATCTACACCACAAGGATGGGAGATTGTGGACGAGAACAACATGGACTTTGAGCACTACAAGAATCGACCAGAGTTCAGGGACGAAGCTGGAGGTGATGGTGAGCTTTACGGTCATGCCGCAGATATGGTACGTCCAGGTACCCCTAGCAGTACCATGACCGGATTGACTCGTCGAGCTGGTACTTGGGAGTCCGAATCGAGCTTCGGCAACAACCACAGCAGAAATGCAAGCGGCTCTCAAGATCCGTACTCGCGTGATCGAAGTCAGTCGGCAGATTCGGACCGAACGCGAGTCGGGGATGGCGGCGTTGAATATCCTCGAGGTTATCACCAGACACCCTCGAATTTAAGGGAGCAATCACCTGCTCGGTTCGCAGGACATGGGAACCTTGCTCGCCAGGAGAGCAGGGAAGGTCTGGTGCACTATGCAGCACCCGTAGGACAGAACACACCTGGTGGTGATTTTGGCGGCTATGGGCCAGTGAGGTATGGCAACATACGAGGACAGACACCTGACTATAATTCTGGAGAAGAAGACACGAGTTATGATTACTTTAGGCGTGGCAGGATGGCGGGAAGATAGAGCCTTCGTCGGAGAGGCGTGCATGATGGAGCGAGCGTTACGACTTGACATGAAACTCATAGCTGTGCATTTAGAATGGATGCATGGGCGGCGAAACTGGCGAGGAGTAGCTGACCCGGAAAGGGCGTTGGAAGTTGTTTATAGTCATGGTGATACGAATGGAAGTGAGATGTTGATGTACGCTCTCCTGTCGTTCACTACGATCCCGTTAAGCTGCCGCGCTCTAACAGCTAAACTGCCCTGCAAGACGGCGCGCGTTTGCTCGGAAACCTGATCCTTATGCTGCTCGGCGTCCATAGGAACGACCTTACCATGTACCTCGAATAGTCACAACTTCATGGCGCGCTAGCAAAGCCACGTGATACGATCAAGCCAGAAGAAGTTCCGTTTGCAGCTGTCTATTTCGACCGCCAACACCGACCTCTACCAGTATCTTACTGAGATGGGCATCGCGTCCTCCTGGCCTCGCGGCGCTGGACATGATGCTGAGCTGACACCGGTATTCCTCTCATTTGGCTTAGTCGTTTTGGACGAGTTGCACTTTCCCTCAAAGCTCACTCTGTACAATGTCACAGGAGGCTCGGGTGCATATACATAGTCCGTGGTCGTATTCCAGACCTATGCCGAAAGTGACTCATCCAGATCCTAGATCTCCTTGCGAGCACGCCTAGCGACATCGATGGCGCACTCCAAGACGATCGGATGCCTCGTGCTCGTAGGCGACGGCGATTTTCCCCTCACGAAGAAGTGGTCAGCATCTTCGAACCATGGACCATCAGTCTCGACATCCGCAGGATCGCGGGAGCAGATTCCACACGCGGCCTGTTCTGAAATTCGAGGACGATGCTTTCGGTCGTAGGTCGAGCTGGCACTGCCCCGAGGAGAGTATTCGATCCCATGCTCGGCAAAGGCAAAAACGTTCCGATCCATAACTACAGCATTGCAGGCCACGCCAAAAGCCATTGAGCACTCGGCCCTCCTCCAATCTTCGTCTTCGGCTTTCCACTTCCTAGCCCGGCCCGAGGACCTGCGCAACCAGGTCGCCCGATCTGCGTCGCGCAGCGATCTCGAACAAATTGGTTTAGCGAGGCCTCTGCTTGTCTGGTAGCCTGCTCCGCCGCATTGCAAGCTTGCCAGCCAAGAAGCCCGGGCATATGCAGGCCTGCAAGCTGGTGGCTGTATTCTCGCCCAACCATCTCGAGCTGATGCGGTTGTTCGAGGGTGAAGACACTCCGTCTCGTCCTTTCGACCGATATATTCTCGAGGAGTATGCACAAAGAATTCTCGTTGAAAGCGAGAGCGCTGAGCGCTCAGCTGCCATGATCGTCATACGCGTAGGAGAAGATGGATGTTTGATATTGAGCTCCTACGTCGCATGTCGATGGCTTCCGGCGCATTTCAGCCCTTGCTCTGAACGGATCGTTGATCTGACGGGTGCTGGAAACTGCTTTCGGGGAGCTTTCACTAACGTTCTACACGAGACGGGCGGCCTTACAGAAGCTGGTATTAATGGGTCAGTCGCTGCTAGTTTTGCACTCGAGCAACTCGGACTGTCCACATGGCAAGAAATATCTAGCCATGATTCTTGGAACGGTACAACTTTCGCAGCCCGACTTGCCGTGCATAAGGCACGTTTGTGCTCACAGGAAAATGCAAAGTACTTTCACATTCCGTGTTTTTTTATGTTCATATGCTTCCTCATGACAGTACTGTCACATAAAGCTTCAGGACATGCATGACCGTCGCTCAATTATCTACATATTCAAGCTCTTACTAAGTATCCATCAGATCGTGAATCAAACCCCTTTAATGCACCAACATTACATCAGTCCGTCTCTATAAGCTCGTGCACACGTCGTGAATATAGCCGTCAATTACGTAGAATGGATGCAAAAGGGTATCGAAGCAACTCCATTCCCTGCTCATGCAGTCGCTGTAGCGCACTCGGTCTCGACAACGCTAAGCAATAATCAGCACGGAACTACCACAAGTTGAAAAAAGGCTCACTTACGTAGTCGTCACCAAAGTCGTAGTAGTGGGATACCCACTACTCTGCACACTCGTCACTGTAGCCACACTTGCCACGGATGCCACGTCATCACGCTTGTACAGCTGATACTTCGTCTGAGTCGCAGATGTAGTAAAGTAGTGGAAGGAAGTGTACGTCGAGGTCGTCTGGGTCGTGTACGTAGTATCGCCAGTGTAGACGGTGCTAGTCTTGCTGTCGGGATGACGCTTGATGAGTCCTGCGTCGCCATGGAGCCGTTGAGCGCGATCCTGTACGAAACGGCGTTTGATTTGATCTTGTACTTGCTTGCCTTCGATGATGGCCTTCTTGAACTTGGCTGAGTTGGGGAGGTCGGTAGCACGAGGCTTCATTTTGGCACTCTCCGTCCCAATGCCGTTGGCTTTTTCGTACTTTTCGATGATCTCTTCGGCCATTTTGTCCAATGCTTCGCTGAGGACGGAAGGTACGATTTTGGCGAATTTGTCCGCAACACTGGTGACTTTCGATTCGAACTGAGTTGAGGTGGCAGTCGTGGTCGCCGCACAGGATCCACCACTTTCCGTGCTTGTTGAGGTCGCGACAGAGTAGGATGTAACGGTGACAGTGCCATCGGCACCAGTTGCGGTGCTAGCAGCCTCCCCCGAGGAGGTGAAGAGAACAACGGTGGACGTAGAATAGAACACATGGGTAGAGTACACATCAGTGCTGGTGTACGACGTCTCCGTGACTGTTGGCGCTGCGGTCACAGTGGCAACTGGCTGTCCCACGGAGAGATGGAAGTCTCGTTGGTATGCAATAGGCGTTCCGTTGGCATTGTTGGAGATTACGAGTAATGACCAGTCGCCAGTGTATAGGTTCTGGCTGTTCCAGCTGTCGCATGTCACAAGCTGGTCTTGACCGTCGGGTAGCATCGAAGTCTGAGAACATTCTGTCTGGTTGCCTGAATGTGAAAGCGTATTAGCCAAAGCTGCAGGATGCTGCCCTGCAAACACCGATCCGGCGACGATACATACCACTAGGATCGACGATGATGTTGTGCGAGGTGTCGTTCAAGCAGCCAGAGAACGACTGGAATGCGGTGAAGGTGTTGTTGATATTGGAGTTTTGGAAGTAGCTACCGCCATCCTGGTAATCAACGCCAGACGACTGGCATGACGAGTCCTGAGCAATCGCGCTGGAGGCAAGCGCTAAAACGAGAGCAGCGCATGCAGAAATGGAGGTCATTGTGAAGAGCGAGTGACAGGCTGTTGCAGGATAATGCCAATGGTATACAGGAAAGCAAGGCCTGATATGACGAAGACTCTACTGCACGAAAGGGACGTCTTACGAGAGAGCGACCAAGGGTGTATATTGTCCTGTTCGCAGACGTTACGTGAACACCTCCGAGTGAGCCATGATCGGCCATCGTCCGAACTCAGGGACCTTGCAAAGAAGTTGCAGTTGCCGAGAATGGCATGAAGGATAACAGACATTGGAGCTGAAGTGCCAACGGCTATTGCAGATCTTCTTCTTACCACGCAGTCCACGCTGCCGGATCGCGAGACGGGCTCATGTCTAGCACCTAGCGCTTTCGTGTGCGAAGCACTGCTATCTCCTTTGCTCTAAGATCACCGATTGGGCGTATCTTTTGGTGGGGCATTCTTGAAATACGTCTCCTTCGCACTTTGTTGTCTCGAGAATGGTATCGGAGTGGGCCGTGTCACGAGTTGAGAATTGCAGAATACTCATGAGCCCTTAGACTCTCCATTCTTTCTGCCTGAGAGTATGGATGAGCAATCATCTTGAATGCGTTCGAGCCGGAGCAGTCGTAGTCGATTTAGTGTCGCCACCGAAACAGTCCATCGCGATGTTGCGATGTTGAGATGACGGCAGATCCAAGAGCAGTCGCGAGTCGTGTTCGACCGAAACGTCCGTGCCCCGGCTATTTTGATTATGCCGAATACAGATCAACAAGCGCTCAACTCTCCTTCGCGCCAACCTCCGTGACTGGACGAATATGCTATACACAGCAGAGCAAGTTGTTGAACCGAGACTCTGGGCAGATTTGTTGGGCGCCACGCGAAACATGAAAAGCGTGGAGATCACGCGTCATTATCCAAAAGAGACAGCGCGTGGCCACCCTGCTCCATGTACTGCTTCTTACCACTGGTTATCAACTCGGCACCACATATGCCCCGACATGCGAACGCAGCCGATGCTCTTTCATCGGATAGACTGCATAATGAACGAGATATCTGTAGACCAATAGCTCGGCTTACACTGCTCTCAGGGCATTGCGTGCTCTGTCACAGCTATCTCAACCATGGCCGATGGTTCTTCACAGTTACTTCAACCGTGCCGGATGGCTCTCAACCATCGCACACTCTCCACGAGATTCTCGGCAAGCTTGGCGTCTACGGCATCGTATTCCCACATTGTGCTGCCAGTGTGTTGCGACACTCAACATAATTGAGCTGGGCAACCGCAGCCCGAAAAGCTGTTTTTCGTTCGTCTCCATAGTCAGATCCTGCCATGGTCCAAGACTCTCGAGGAGGACGACCTTCTTCACCTCTGTCTCTCCTCTGATCGTTTTCCGTCGCGATTCTGGCAACACAACAAACAGCATTTGCCGATTGACACAGTGATATTACAGACTGATCAAAACTGCGTAAGAAGAACTGCATGTATATGAGTAGCGACAGGCACCACGCTTTCTAGCATCCATGCCGGACAGTTTTTGACAACAAGGCCAATCTCACGAACAGCACCGTATATCGTGATGCCAGGATCAATAACAAATGGCAGCTAACGGAATGCCAAAGCAGCAACGCACACACATATGCACTGCACCTTAAATCTGCTCCGTAGCTGCCGTGCAAATGGCCAGATTCCTTGCGGTGTGTCTCTAAGAAAAAGGAATGTAAACTCGGCTTGGCAAAGGACTTGGAAGTTGGGAGGTACACAGACGGGAGCTCACTTCCATTCGGGCATGGTTGCCAAGAGAGGACCGTCCGTGCGAGGCACATGCTCGCCAAAATATCCGCGAGCTCAGAGGTGCAAAGCTGGGTGCATCATCTTACGGCTCAATTGAGGAATATAGACGATTCGGTCAAAAATGGTATAGAAAAATGTCTGTATGGCCCGCTTAGCTGTGAGTAACACTTGAACCTCCACGATATCGAACAACATCCTGACAAACCATACAGCAGCGGTAGAGCGCATCACTAGTATCCGATCAAGGTCATGATGAGGTCGTCTGTTCGATTCAGGCAGTGGGCACAATGAATCTCCGATCTTTTTTTTTAGCTGTTGTAATATCTCCATCCCATCCCGATGTCCAAAGCCTCGTCAAGGTGAGTGACCAACCACCACCACCACTCTTTAGAGAAAACCTTTCCCTTTTTGCCCGTCTCTACTCGAAGCCATGGGCTCAATCTCCTGCTACAAACTCCGCTGTTTACGGTCCCAAAGTTCTCGTACCCATCGCATGTGTATAGCATGAGATATGGTGGGTGGTATTGAAGGTGGGAGAAGCTCGGGATGCGTGGTAGAGAGATTGAGCTTCGAGTGCCCCGCTTCTCAGAATAGAATAGTTCCTGCTCAATGTCTCCGAGGTGTGAGGCCATTTTTTATTGAATGTCAGTGGCATGGAAGGGCATTGGAGATTCAATTGGTCATGCAGCTCGATTTAGCAAGGCTGTAGGTGGAGTGAGTAGCATGTTTTGACGATAATGTGTGGAAAAGACCCTTCCACGCTATGAGAGATAGTTTGCATGGTTAGCTGTCAATGGCGAATTTACTGCAGTCGGTTTGCACTGACGTGTTTACTTGAGTATCGTCTATGCTTGCCACGACTCGCATTTCTGAATTGCTGCAGGTACAGACTGTTTCAAATAAAATCATCTGGCCGCTGAGCATAGAGCATCGATCATGGATAGCAAGAATACTGGGTTGAGGTGATAGGAAGTCCGTCAGTGGGCTTCCAGGCGGCTGGTGGATGCGGATGCTCGCCCGCGGCTCAAAGACAGGAAGCCAATGTTCTCTCGTCGTCTATCTTTCGAGGCTTATTTCACGCGCTATCCATTGTGCAGTACGCGCAAGAATACATCCGTCGTGTACTTGTCTCGGCTACCACCTCGTCATCATCTGAGCTCGATGCTTCATTCCTCATCTTCAACATTGTCAACCTCTTCAAGATCGTCCTCTTTCGGCACAGCACCGTCGACGTTCTTCTTCGCGGCAGCTGCTGGTCCGCCTTTGGTCGCGGTCTCGTCGGCGTCCTCATCGGCGTCCTCTTCAGCGCCGGCCTCCTCTTCTTCGTCTTCATCCGGTGCTTCCGCATCGTCTTCTTCGTCGTCGGCAGGCTCGGGCTCTTTGGTTCTTCGAGCCTTCTTTGGAGCTGTGCAGACTATAAGCAACGGCATGGATCACGCAGTGCAACACTCTCGCTTACGTGGAGCCTCGGCTTCTGCCTCTTCGTCTTCTTCGTCGTCGTCTTCTCCTTCATCGTCGTACTCTTCGCCGTCGGAGACGTATCTGATCGCCGGGCGTCAGTGCAAGCTCATTGGGCATCATTGTGATTTTGTGTCGACACGCAATCGATGCAACTACAAATGCCCCAATTGATCGATCCAATGATCGAAGCTTCACTTCGCGACACCGATGCGACCACAATGGCTCACTTGCGACAGCACAATGCATGTCTCCTGAGTGACGTCAACGCGACTTACTCCTCTTCCTCGTCGCTTCCATCCTCAGGCAGCTCCTGGAGCTCCTCCTCCTCGTCTTCGGCCTTTCTCTTGCTTCGTCGTGCTTCGGCCATGACTGGTTAAAAGAAAGTGCGTGGTGGTGTCACGTAGAAAAATGGAAAGGGCGCGAGGAAGCTGACGAAGGGATTCGAGGGAGCTGGAGCTTGGGGAACCGCCATTGCGCACACAGCTGCAAGGCGGCTGGGACGCGGAGCTGCGGCCAATAATAGTTGGGCGTTATTATTGCCGAAGAAAGTGGGAAGATGCGGGCTCGAATCCCTTACCAGCTTCGGGGCGCTCAACGTCGCTCTCGCACAATACCTTGGTGATTGTATGGCCATATCAGTAGTTTCTGTCGACAAGTTGTGCATACGCGACATTGATGAGTATCACGTACGACTCATGATGTCGTCCAGACATGATAATCGGCTTGTGACATGTTCGAGCGGTCATGTCGGCTTGCAATGCAATGACAGCTGGCAGGGAGGCAGGATTGCGACAGTCTTGGGAGCACGTGGTAGAGAAACAAATGGAAAGAATTGGCAGGCCGTCGTCGCATACAGTGCACTGACCTTGTAGCCTTTCAGTGCATTCGGTCGAGTTATGCTGCTTCGACCGAATCTGCTCGGTGAAGTTTTATGAAGGCAATACTGAAAATTGTGTTTGTGGCCACTGCTTGGAGCTCGAACGCCGACCGATGACAAATCGCTTGGTTACCGACAACGCCAGAAGGTATCCTGCACAAAAAAGAGCAGACTGTATAGTGTAGACTGCATCGTAGCATTCCAGCAGTGGCAGCACTTAGCAAACCGGGACATAGCACGAGAGTGGCAGCGACATAACAAAGCATACCAGAGGAGCTACTCACCTCCCCGGTAGCATACAACATTGGCTTGCTGTTCGAGCTCGCAGTGGGTCTAAAATCACACCGACTACCTCCAACATGCACATTCTCGTAATAGGAGCAACCGGTGATCTGATCCCATCGGCCAATTTTCTTCGACCAAGATCTAACATCAAAACCAGGCCCCACAGGCATCGCCTTCGTCGAAGAAGCACTAGCCTCCGACCACACGCTCACACTCTACGTCCGCAACCCATCCAAGCTACCAGACGCCATAAGCAGCCACAAAAATGTGCGCACCATCAAAGGCACCTTCGAAGATGACGCTGCCATCGAGGAAGCGGTAAACTGCGGCGCGACGGTTCTGGTTTCGTTCGCGGGGCCCGTCATGGGCGCGAAGGGCGATCAGCCCGTGACGAAGTTCTATGAGACGAAACTGTTTCCCGCGATTCGCAAGCAGGCGGGGAAGGGGATTACGCGGTGTTTGATGACTACGACGCCTTCGTTCAGGGTGGCGGAGGATCAGTTTCGGGTGAAGTGGTGGTTTATGATTAAGATGATTGAGGTGTTGGTGAGTGATGCTTACAAGGAAGTCGTGGGCATTGGGAGGGCTGTTTCTGCTGTGCCTGTGAATGAGGTTGAGTGGACGTTGTTCCGGTAAGTTTGTTCGCCGTCCGCTCTACGACTTTCTACTAACGCATAGCAGACTGCCCTTGTTGACGAATGGTGACGCCAAGCCGGTACGTGCTGGGATGATTGATGGAGGTGCTGGAATCTTGCTTAGCAGGAAGAGTATCGCGGTCTGGATCTTACAGGAGCTGAAAGAGAGAAAATGGATTGGCAAGGCTCCTGCACTCTGTAACCCAGGGTGGATCTAATTCGATTGCTACACTGCAATACTCTTCACTTCAGACCTCCTGATAACAATATACTTTGACCAGTCATATACCCCGTACGGCACAACATAGTAACCACATTCGCACACTCTTGCGTCGAGCCCGCTCTCCCAACCGGTATATTCCTAACATCACCCGGCGTCCCTTTGAGAAACTCTTCATCGGGAATCATCCCAGTCCCAGTAATCATCGCCGGCGCCACATCATTGCACGTAATCCCATTCTTCGCCAGCTTGATAGCAAGATTCTTCGAAAGCCCTTGCACTCCCGCCTTACTCGCAGAATAATGGCATCCGTTAATCGAAGTCCCACCGGCCGCTATCGAACTGATGTAAACGATGCGGCCCCAGTTCTTCTCCTTCATATATCCCACCGCCAGCTTCGTGAGAATAAAGCTAGCACGAAGGTTCACGTTAATGGTATAGTCCCATTCCTCGATATCGATGTCCAGAATGTCAGATGTGCGTTTGCCATAGCCAGCGTTGGCGATCAGAATGTCAGGGCCTTGGCCGTGCGAGGAGTGGATCTGTTCATAGAGATTCTTGAGGTCGTCGTCTTTGGCCATGTCGGCTTTGTGGAGGGTCACTTTACGTCCGTCGGCATCTTTGAGGAGTTCTGCGGCCAATTGGTCGACTGGCGCTTTGTTGGAGGAGTATGTCAAGGCCAATGATGCTCCTGCTGCGAAGAGGTCCCTCGCACAAGCAGCGCCTATGCTAAGATCGGATGCATGAGCACAGTCCCTATGCCGTGTTCTGGTGATACTTGCCCACCTGAAGCTCCTGTGATGAGAGCTAGCTTTCCCTTGATTTCGTTATCGATCGGCATTATTTGAGACAGTAGACACGGTCGAAGTAATGGAACAAGAGAGATGACGCAGTTGGTATGAGAAAGTCCATCTACTTCGGTGGAAGTCACACCGATATCGCGATAGTTGGAGTGGAGGCAAAGAAGGAGCAGCATCGATAGCCGAGAATCTGCCCTACACCCGATGCGGAAACCGACCAAGGCAGTGTCTGGTACTGTTGCGCACACTCGTGATCATCAATGCTCATATAGCGTAGATAACAGAAGACACAAATCACTTGAGTTACTCTTGTATCACCGGCTACCTGATCCCGTACCGTCAACATCAGTCGTTATTCCCAGTAGCCACACCCCAAAAGTAAGCCACCCACGCACCAAGTATAAGCACCATCAGCGTCACGAAGAAACACAGACTAATCCTCCTATTCCACTCAGCTTTTGCGCCACTCTCATACTCCTCTCGCTGCCCATTGATGGCATCACCATTCCGGAGTCGCTGCTTCTTAGTCCATTGCAGTCTCCGAAGGTCCGCAGTGAAGAAGCTCAAAGCCAGTAGTGCGCCCGATATTAACACCGCACCAGACGCCAGAATCACATATACGATCACTACATGATTGTACGAATTATGATCGTTATCTTGTATAACACCAGTGATGATCCTGACAATGATGCTCATAGAGTTGTTGACGGCGATTTTGACAGCGTATGCCGCGCCGAATGTGTCCTGATACCAAATTGAGGTCCTGATACCATCGATGATAGTGGTCGGTCCAAGACTGGAGGCGAACGCATAGATCCCGAAACTTGCTGCTGTTCCCGCGATGTCTGGTCCAAATGCCGCAAGCGACATGGCAGTGAAGCATCCGATTCCACAAACAAAGATGACAGACAAGCGGTTTCCAAACAGATCGATGAACACTCCAAGGCAAGGGACAAGGAAGAAACCAAGGTATTTTGAAGTGGCCGAGTACCATCCCGCCTTGACACTGTCCACGTTGAATCGTTGTTCCGCCAGCTCAGTAGCGTTCTGCGAGAACACCACAGCCATAGAGGTCTGGAACGCCGAAAACAGTACAAAGCCCCAAAATGGCCAAGGAAGCTGCAGCACCTTCCTAATCTCGAACTTCTTAGTCGACTCTTTCAACTTCTCGCCAGTAGCAGGATCTGTCATATCGCCATAGTGTCGATCACAGTATTTCCTAAAGTACCAGAACACCACAGTAGCGACGTTCGTAAAGACGTTCATTAGAACAGCGGTCCAGTACACCCAACTGAAATCTCCAGTGCCCTTCGCAATAGGATTTGCGGTCGCTTGACCCACGAAGGAGCCAATTTTACCAATACCCAGCTCAAGGCCTAGGGTGACCGCGAAGCCATGCGAGGGTGCAAACCAGGAGCTGAAGATCCTATACTGCGCGACTTGAGTGGCGATGTCGCCGAGCGATTGGATGACGATGCCGCCGATCATGATCTTATAGCTACGGACTGTAGTTGCGGCCGCGATGATAATGGATCCGAGAGAATAGATGATATTGCCCCAGACCATGGCTCCAGCACCACCGATACGATCGGTTACAAGTCCAGTGACCAGGATGAGAGCAGTCACCATGAAATCTTGCGAGGCTTCGAGTACGGCGTACTGAGCGTTGTTGATGTCAAGTTTCTGACCATGTTGCCATTAGTCCGGCGTTTATTCATCAGACCGTCCTTTTGCACACACGTACCTTCTTTAATGTGCTCTTCATGGCTCCTGTAACACCACTGCTCCAATGTGACCCGAAGCCGATCAACGATACGATGAGCACTGAAATCAGCTTCATGCTAAGCGGCACGTTGATTGAACGACCGCTGGAACTGCGCTCGCTTCGCAGGGAGTGAACATCTTCCGACACTGGCCTGGCGGCAACAGCTGCCTCCTTGTCCGGTGGCAGCTGTGCCAGAGCGTCCTTGAGCGAGATTTCTCGTACGGTGCTAGACTCCATTGTGGCACAAAATTCCGCTGGCGTCAAGATATGGCTCGAGGTCTAGTCACGACTGAAAGTTTTTGATGGCAGCCACGGGAGCTCGTCAGCAACCTCTATGGCCATCCCAGAGCATCTTATCTGATCTTGAGATCAACTTAAGAGCTTATAAGCGGGTGACATGCAGCGATGTCGGCAGAACACCGCCTGAACATTCTCTCAGCCGGCCGTGTGGTCCAGAACAGACGAAGCGAACAGGCCAGGAAGAACCGTTTAGCGCATTGACGATGATCAATACATGCCGAAGTATTACCAAATTCGCAGATATGGGTCTAGACTGGACGCATATGGCAGGGATATATGCGAACTCGATCAAGACAGTGTGACTCAGACTCTGACATGCTCTCAGATTTGAGAGCAAGGTAGGCTTCTTGCGATGTGCATGCTCAATGGAGGTCGTTGCTGCTAAGCTCCATCACACCAACCGGCAGAGGCTCGTACGATCTCACTCTCCGCTTCTGCACGCGTTTCATGAAACGCTGCCACATGCTAGCATTCCCAGACACATCTTCTTCATATGCCGACATCCTCTGGAGTCGCCACTGTCGAATTGGGTTAGTTCTTGCTGACCCTACGAAGAACATTAAGGCGATCAGCAGCAGGACCAGCCCGAGTCCCAACAATGCTCCGAGATCATGCAGCTGAACTTCCTTCCTCAGGGCGTATGCTGCTTTGAGTGCTGCGCTGCCCGCGGACTCGTCGAGATCTTCGAGAACATCCGCCACATCCTCTGGATGGACTGTAGCAAAAGACTCAATGTTGATCACGTTCGAGCTTGCTAGTTCATGCTTATCGATGTCCAGAGCCACGAGCCGAACGTACCGCCGTAGTGCCAGCTCTTCTTTCAGCAAGATCTCAGTCTCAAAGCCAGTCTTCGGGACCTCCAATACGATGCCAAACCCCTCACTTTCGTCGAAGGAGTCTTGCAGAGACCAGCTTCGCACTTCCGTTGAGCCGAGCCAGGAGACAAACATAGTCCTACCATCGAGCACGGTACTGGGAGGCGTGGTGGGGAGTCCAGTCCAGTTGAATTTGAGGTTGCGATAACTCTGCACATCGCCCGAGCTGAACCTAGACGATGGCTGAAGATACATATCGCAAAGTAGAGTGCCGTCGGAAGAGAACTCAGCAAGTGCACCAGTATAGCCATACCCGAGCAAAACATTGCCGTTCGCCTGTGTTTGGTATGATCCCTGCGAGAAGGCGAAGATTTTCTCTGGATGGACGTAGGTCATGTTGGTTTTTGCCGTCATCTTGTCGGTGTCAATCTCGATCCTGCGGCCCTTCGATACGTGCTCCAGCTCATCTTGCCAATCCGCTCGGTTGTCAAAGAAAGTGACGAATCGTTGCTCAACGTCCCAGTGCGCATCGTGCTGTCCCACAAACGTGGTCGCGTCGCCGTTGGACAAGTCCTCGAACTGATTTGCCTTGCCTCCAAGCTTCCACAATACATTGCCCGTCTTTCTATCCACGTATGCAATGCATCGCATATGGCGCAAGGACACTAGGTAATTGCCAACGCTGTCTTTATCGACCATGTTGATATGTAGCATGTCCCAAGGTTCTTTCTCTGTGGCAGTTCTATGCGATATGTACGACTCAGTCTGGTCAAAGTGTTCAGAGGCACGCCACTGGAAGATGACTTCTCCCGTCTCAAGATCAAACTCCTGGAACAAGCAATCCCACATCCAGTGCTCGAATCGTGATGGCCTTCCAAGGACACCGGCCAAATCTGTGGGAACCTTTTCGTAGATTGTAAGCAGGGCAGTACCATCAGACGTGATGCTGAAAGAGTGGAGGTCCGCGCCAAGACCATTCATGGCTGAGATGTTCCGGACTAGATTGTAGTGCTTGTCGTACTTTGTTCTCAAGTCAGTCGCATCGCACCACTGCACAGTAGACGTGCTATCTCACCATGTAGTAGTACCCGTCTCCATGGCCGCCGTTGTTGTTTCCGGCCCAGAAAGTTAGATACTGATCGCCTTTGTATGTTACGACCTGAAAGTTGTAAACCTGACCTAAATCTGCGTTTGGTGTCCAGATCAGGCTTCCACTTGCATCGTATATGACCGCAGTGGCTTCTTCTACGATCTCGCCTCGAGGAGTGACGAAGATGTGAGAGCCATCATCACAATTCGTGAAGGGGCGCATCATGTTGACCCGAGGCACTGTAACCGTGCTGGATTTGAACTTCTGGACGACAAAGCGTCCATATGCCGCATCGTTGAAGTCATGGTCGTGTAGGAATACTTCTCCAGGTGGTGGTTCCTTCCACGAGTACAATGGTGATGTCGGAGGCCGAGAGATGACTGGTGGTGGAGAGGCGTGACCACTGGCCAGAAGGAGCGAAAAGGTGACGGCAAGCGATACAAGACGCGTTGGCGAAGAGTAGTGCATCCAAGCTCTTATACATGCCTATACGAGAAGTATAGACGGTGAAACAAATACCAAGCGACAAGGAAGGCGCGATGCTTGGCGGCAGGCGCCATAATGTATAGGAACATCGACCTCACCTACGCGTCCCTCCGTCCACCAGCACCTGTGCTAAAGCGGATTGTGGATGATATGTGTGCGCCATAGACGGGACAGGGGCCATATGTGAAATAGAGTAGGACGCGTGGCTCGGTATCGAGGAGCACAGGTGGGCAGCATTGGTGAAGATTCTGCTGGCGAGCTCGGTTCGTGTGGACATCCATCGTGCATGTGTTTCCATCTTCTCAATCGTCCTCCATTGCGCAGAGATACGCCACAGTTAGTGCTGTCGTCATGATTCAAGTATTGATAACAACTTGGAAGAAGACACGAGGGTCGCGTGTGAGACTGAGTGGGCAACAAGATTGTGCTCGCACGCGAGGTGCAGCTGTGTGCTACGCTAGAATTGCCGTTCCATCCGCGACTGCCTCCTCATCAAACCTGCATTGCGTACGCAGGAACGCCTGATAATCCGATGAGGTCTGGTACCGATGTCCTCAAGTAGGGTGGAAGATGACATGACCACTTCACCATAGTTGTTGATCAGAAGGACTCGTTGCGAAGAGGTTGACGTTTCAGACAAGCAAAAAGACAAGCTGTTTTGTTGCCGGCGTCCAACCGTTAGCCTCAAGGAACAAACGATCCAATCTTCATCGATAGCGACTTCACGGGCCAGAATGGGGATCAATCTTGCAGGGAACGATGCACTATTGACTTATCTTTATAGTACCCACCATGGCCGTTCTATTAGCGTGAAGTGCACTCGGGATGAATACTCGAACGATGGTCGAAAAATCGTCTGAGTTGAATGACATTTGACAGCACATAGCACAGGAAACATATTACTTCCAACACCAGAACTGCCATACATCATGTCTTCCACTTCCAAACAGGCGAACACCCGCCTGGAGACCTCAGCCACAACTCAAGAACACCGCCAAGAGCTCGAACGTCTCTCCAAAGCATGTCTCTCAGCGTGGAACGACCGCGACTTCGACCTCGACATGACAGAAGACCGGAAAGAGTTCCGCGAGCGCATACATCCCCAATTCGAAGCCCACATCGAGAACTACCCTACCCATGCCTTGACCTGGGACGATCTCAACAAGCTATGGCGAGACTTTCTCTTCGCAGAGCCAGACTGCAATTTCGAGCTCATCACCATGAGCACCGATGTGAATGTAAATGGCACTGCCGCTGTGTTGTACGTCGAGATGGCAGTGACGGGCGTGCAGAATGTCAACTTGATCAGATTCCTCGAGATGAAGTGGCGGGTCGTGCGAGGGACCTGGATGTATTACCATTGCACGACCATGGGAGGGACCCGTGCGAACAATGGCTTGATCTGAAACGAACACGCCTGTTTTCGGCCATCGCTGCACCACAGTGTACGATGACTCCAAGGTGAGTGTGACGAGGCACTCTCCAGTTCGGGAGAAAACTCTCAGATGTTACCTGCGACCATGAACATGGACGTACGCGTCCAATCACGGCTGTTTCTGGGCTGTGCTCTCGGTAAAGAGTGAACTTTCCATGATTGAAGCCGAAGCTCAAGCTCGATCCTTTGGCCCACCAGCCGTACCTGCATATGGAACTCTCGCGAGCTACGACTCCTCCGTCTTCCAGCATACCAGATCCAGCCACTTGGCCATAATCCTCTGTGGTAAACGCAGGCGTTCGCGACAGCACGCTATCGAGGCTTCCGCAAGGCACATACCTATACATCCACATATCTACCTTGCTATCTCAGTTCCCACCACCACCACCATCCTACTAACAATCTCAAACCATCCAATCACAAAAGTCCAACTCCCCAAGAAAGAACTCGCCGCCGCCACCATCACCACCACCACCACAATGTCCTCTCAAGACCCTCAAACCATCACCCTCTACGACCTCCCAACCAAAAACCCCGCCCACGGCTGCTGGTCCCCCAACGTCTGGAAAACCCGCCTGACCCTAAACTACAAAAACCTCCCCTACACCACAACCTGGCTGCCACACCCCAAAATAACCCCAACCCTCTCCGCCCTCGACATTTCCCCAAACCCCTCCGGCAGCGCATACACACTCCCCACCATCACGCTCCCGGACGGCAAACACATCATGGACAGTGCCGCCATCGCGCTAGAGCTGGAGAGACGTTATCCAGAGCCGAGCTTGCGACTAGAAGAAGGCACGCACGACCGCGTCATGCCACTGATGGCGGGGATCATGCCATTGTTGCCGGTTTTGTACGAGGGAATTCGGGAGGAGGTGATTTTGGAGGAGACTGTGGAGGGGTGGGTTCGGGGGAAGGAAGAGCAGAGGGGTGTGAGGTGGGAGGAGTGGATGAGGGAGGAAGGGGGTGAGAAAGCTTGGAGTGCGGCTGCGCCTGGTGAGTCGAATTTGATATTGACTTGAGCGTATTGAGTGATGACAGTTGTTGACGCTGAGTGTGTTAGGGTTGGTGGCGATGTCGAAGTTCTTGGAGGAGAGTAAGAGGGATGAGGGGCCGTTTATTCTTGGTAGTGAAGTTTCTTACGGGGATTTTGTGCTGGCCAGCTTGATGGAGAGTTGTAAGAGGATTCGGGAGGATATCTTTGAGAGGATCTGTGAGTCCTGTAAGGGTGTGAGGACTTTGCATGGAGCGTGTGTACGTGCTGGATGGTTCGAGAAGGATCGGTGAAGCGTAGATCAGGAGGTATGCTGGCATGGCCCAGTGTGTATTGCTGCATCAAATGGAACTGCGGCTCTCAGACAATTGATTCTGCACGCTGACATCGTTTCGTACAGCCACGACAGAGCATTCTATTCATCTTGCTTCTTGCTACAGGCCCATTCGGGACTGTTCTTAATCCAGTCACTAATCACATCTGTCATCGTCTTACCTTCCAACACCGAATCTGTATCAGCCACTTCCCTCTTCTCGCCAAGGTATTGTAGCGCAAGGAGTACCCAGTTCTGAATGAATTCGTTATACACCAGGTCAACGTGGTCGGGCTCGTTGATGTTCTGGACATTGTCGGGCTCATGTCCATGTGCATACTCCGGCTTCGGGAAACTGACATTCGTGCCGATAACGTTGGGAACGTTGTAGAACCTGATGGGCTGGTGGATTGTGTCGTCGCCGTCACTACCGGCATCGTCTTTGGTGGTGTATCCCGGTAATTGAGGTTGTTCAGCCATGAATGGTACCTGACTTTGCACGCCAGCGAGGTGTGGGACAGTAATTGCAGACTCCTCCTTACTATGCTCAAAGCTGTCAAAAATGACTGGAGGTGGAGGAGGAGACAGGCGGTGGAGGCTTTCATGTTCAGCTAAAGCTTGTAGATCATGGAGCAGGATTTGGCCTTCATTGTTAAGCAGCCTCAAGACCTGGCTGGCGGCATTATACGGCACGTTCTTGATCCTGCGGAAGCCGCTGGTGAAGGGCGACACCAGGAAGGTAGAGTCGATCGTAAAGGGACCTTTGAAGATATCAAAGCGGATCGCGCCACTGTTGGTCAAGACGATGGAGGGAGAATCCATGCCATTGAAGGTGTCAGGCAGCATTCGTGTTTCCAATAAGGTCAAGATACTGTCATCAGATGGATACGGTGCCCGATTGAGCCAGTAGTCATGCGGTGCACAGCCAAAGGCATGATCAAGATCGAGTGCTTGGCGTGCCTCGTGGATCGCATCGGACACGTTACGGCCGAGCTCGGTGGTGAATGTGGACTCATTTGTGCCAGAATGGTGTTGCAGAGAGTACAGATTGTTGTCAATATACAATCTTTTGTATTCAATAGACTTCTTCGACGATATGTCATCTTTCTTGCCTGTGCTGAGTCCATCGATTGACAAAAAGCCGAGCGTCTCCATGTATCTGCCACTTTCCAGTCCCCACGCTTTGTTCTCAAACTTGCGATAGTCTCTTATGTGCGTATGTCCACCAAAGAAGACTATCGGCGTGTCCCAGTTGGCATTGCGAATGGCCTTGTATACCGCTTCGAACTCTGGACTGTCTCTTACTGGCACATGGCCTGCGATCAGGAAGAGATCCACCTCTTTGTCGTTGATGGCATCTTTGAACCACTGCTCCTTCACGGTGTCCTGCACCTCTTGCACCCATGTATTGTTTGCGTTGCCCTTGAAATTGAACAGGAAGCCGAAGGCGACGATGCGAATACCCTGGTTCTTGGTGGTGAACTTGCGGAATCGTGTCGCGAGTGGTATCTTCTTGCCATCCTTGGGACTGTAGATGTCAAGATTGCTGGCGATGTATGAGTGCTTGAAGTCTGGCACGACCTGTTCATATTCGCGGATGCTCGTGTTCTTCAGGTACAGCTCGTGATTACCGACCGTCACCACGTCGATATTCTGCTTGTTGATGATGTCCAAGCTGTATTTGCCCTTGGGATCACTCGCGTCATACAGTCCATTGCCCTCTACTCGATCTCCAGTGTCGATCAGTAGCAAGTCGCTACCATCGTCGTCTGCTCTTTGCCGCAAATGGGTGGCGAAGGAGATGTAGTCGCCCCAGTCAGCGGAATATTGTGCTTCCTGCAGATGGCCTCCATGCCAGCCATGCGTGTCTGTCGTGTGCAGAAAGTTCAGCTGTGCCCATGGAAGCTCACGAAGCGGGGCAGCGATGGGTGAAGGAGCAGAAGGCTGAGAGGCATAGGCGCAATAATAACAATAATGAGTAAGCACCAGTGACAAGGACAGACGGTCGAACAACATGATGCTCGTGATGTGCTAAGTTCGGTAGCACAGGACAAGGTACCTGGAGGTATCATGAAGGCCGTACTAGTAGCTTGAATTAAGCTCCTTCTGTGCTTCCATGCGGTAAGTAAGGACCCTGCAACCCTGTTGATGCTGTCGCCGCAAATAGAAGCATCCATTGCATCATCTCCCGAAAGAGCTAGGAGCGGACAGGGGTGCTGGCACCCGGGTTGCCGGGTTCCAGGAAGAATGGAACCTTCGCGTCTCGCTTTCCCAGGAGCTATTATTGTTACTCTGCTTCCTTTCATCAACCTCATCACTGTAACATCCACCTCGAAATGCATATCACGTCGCCTGCTGTACGCACATTGTTGGTTGCCGCATACGTCGACCTCGACGCAGGTGTTGGCCTCTTTTCGGTCCTGGCCGAACAAAACACGAGGCATGCCGTAGAACGACAAGCCATAGTATGCTAATCTACTTTCGAACTATTTGCTAGCCGGGCTGTTGTACAATACCACCGCCTCGATGAATAGACACTGCAAAGGCTCCAAGTCCTCAACTGTGTCATATACTTTGGTCGAGGAGGAATGCAGAAAAAACTTCCATGCCCCAGACCGTAGGGCTACGACCATTATCGACATACTATATATGATGCCTCGTTGCTGGCAGGAGCTAAGCAATACACTTTTCAGACCGAGGAGGTGAGGTCTTATCATCGTATTCCGTCTTGGCTTTCGTACCGGACACGGCCGATGCCTGACCAGGATGCATGGATACGTGCATGGCGACCACGAGACCTGGAGAAGTAAGATGGAGCGAAAATCGATGAATCGTGCCAAATTACTCGTAGAATATTAGTAGAATACTACTCCTCAGGCCCTGCCATTATCGCGCCTGCCTAGACCACCGAAGTCTACTACGCCCGATGTGTCCATGCTCACCATGTCCCTGGGCGACGGTCAGCTTACAATTACCACAAGTTTGCAGGTATTCCATACTCATTGTCCTCTTGCTTTCAGCGCCGGTGTCCCCTCCAGACGGGGCAATGCACCGAGGGCTGTAGTCCTGCGCTGAGTGGCAATATTAATACGACAATGCTGTGTTTGATAGGCTTACTGGCCTTGCTGGCAGGATGCGCGTACAGTATGACCCCGGAGTATGCTTCTATCCTTACGACTCGCACAATTCCAAGGCCTCGGACTGACCTTCACAGACAGATGCTCTCTGCGCCGCGCTATACTGACGCCACGCCCAACCCGAACGGAGAATGGGCCATGTTCACAACCTTCCAATATTCATACAAACACCATGAATCTCGTACAACGTGGAAGCTCATCAATTTGGCCTCGGGCAAAGTCATTGATCTTCCTTGGGGTGCGAATGTCACGGAAGCAGTTTGGGTCGGTCCTACAAGCACCAGTGTCTTGTATGTCAATGGGACGAACGAATGGGTGCCTGGTGGTGTTACCTTGTATCTCGTAGATTTGGTCGACTCGCATATGGGGTGAGCTGTCTTTTCGTCCGCAAGCACGAGTCTCACGCTGATCATGGTCAGGAAACTCGTTGCGGCTCTACCCGCCCCCTACTCTGGCTTACATGCTGTCAACACACCTACCGGAGGCATCAATTTCGTGCTGAGCTGCCTCGCTTACGCCAACAATGGTTCTGCTTACAACGAAGCGCTTGCGTCGCTACCGGCGAGCACCGGCAGACTCTACAACAGCATTTTCGTTAGACACTGGGATACCTGGATCACGAAAGAGCGTTATGCTGTCTTCTCCGGCTCTCTCAACGGCAACAGGCATGGCGATTACAAGTTCAGCGGCATGAAGAATCTGGTTCACTCCCTCAAATACACTGTCACTCGACCAGAATCGCCCATTGGATCTGACTTTCTCTACGACGATTACCAAATCACTCCGGATGGGTCTCAGGTCGCATTCCTGACTAAGGCACCAGATCTTCCAAAAGCAAATCACACTGCCATCTATATCTACCTCGTGCCTCATGATGGTTCTTCCGCGCCGCAAAGGCTGAATGGGCCGGGCAGCTCTGCTCCCGAGACTGCACGGGGCGCCGTTACTGTTATGGAGTTCTCTCCGGATAGCAAGAAGCTCGCTTACGCCCAGCAAGATCGTGATGGCTACGAGGTCGATCGTAACAAGATGTATGTAGTGGATCTCGAAACCAAAGGCGTCACCCAAGTGGCCGGGAATTGGGACCGCGGTGCGTTTACAATCAGATGGGCGGAAAATGGCTGTTCGTTATACGTCACAGCGGACTCTGTTGGCAGCCAAAAGCTATTTATCTTTCCTTTGGATGCAGGCCCCGACTTCGAGCCGAGAAACATCACCGGCGACACCTCGATCATGGATATTTATGTTCTTCCAGGTGGCGATGCTCTGGTCAGCGCCTATTCCATATGGGCTTCCTTTCTCCTTTATAGGGTAACACCACAGGGAGAAGTAAGGTACTACTACAAATCGAATGAAATAGACCCCGAACTGTCAGGCCTTGGTCCAGAAGATGTAGACTGGTTCTGGTACGAGGGCATAAATGGTGATCAACAGCAAGCGGTTATCGCGAAGCCCGAAAATTTCTCGTCGGACAAGGTCTACGACCTTGTCTTCTATGTCCATGGCGGTCCTGAAGGCTACACGGGTAATTTCTGGAATACTAGGTGGAACCCCAAGGTCTGGGCTGACCAGGGTTACGTTGTGTTCGGTCCCAATCCCACCGGCTCGACAAGCTACGGCCAGCAACTTACAGACGCCGCGCGAGGCCGATGGGGCAGCTGGCCATACGAAGACCTCGTCAAATCGTACGAAGCTGCATGCAACAATCTACCATATATCAACTGTAGCAATGCTGTGGCTGTCGGTGCTTCTTGGGGTGGCTACATGATGAATTGGATCCAAGGCCACGACCTAGGCAAAAAATTCAAAGCTATTGTCTGCCAAGACGGAATATCTGTGACTTCCGCAGACTTGATGACGGAAGAACTGTGGTACGTCGACTACGAATTCATGGGCGAGACCATCAAAGAGCCAGGCAGGAGGTTGACTCGTGAATGGGATCCAATGGCGCATGTGAAGAACTTTTCGACACCCCAATTCATCATACACAATGAGCTCGACTATCGAAACCCAATCGGTCAGGGTCTTGCTATGTTCAATGCGCTCCAGATGATGGGCGTGCCGAGCAGGTTTCTCAGCTTCCCGGACGAGAATCATTGGGTGTTGGGCAGGGAAAATCGGTTATATTGGCATAGGGAGGTCTTCAGGTGGATCAATTATTGGACCGGGAAAATCCCGACGCTTGATGATAATGCTATTGACATGTGATGGCACAGAGACGACAGAATCTATAGACCATTCAAACGAGTCGCACGCTACAGCAGCTACTACTAGGAACTCGAGAGTAGCATTTGAGCGCGAGGAGGCATCTTCGTGTTCGGCGATGTGCTTTGGTACTGGTGGCAGCATGTATCACTTGGTGGGAGGGGACTTTCCTATGACACGGAACCTCACGAAGTAGGATGATCTTGATCAGCAGTGATGACGACGAAAACTACATCCTAAGAGAGGTTCAATCTTGACAACACCGCGTCTATTGATCTCTGAAACAACCTACTGCTACATGTAGTCTACCACTCCCTATTGCCAGTAGTCTACTACTCATTACTTACTTCGCACATAAACGACCCACAGATCCATCATTCTCGGCATCCGCGACCAACACGCACGACGGATATCGAATCGGCCGCACAACCCGTTGGGAACGACACTGACGCGACATTCAATCCGCAATACTCGAAAGATTCTGAACACCTCGAAGTCCAGTACTACAATCCCATTGCACGATCCAGCCATACACGACAACGGCGCCGCGAACTCCGTTAACGACACTGCAGTCCACTAACATCCCAGCCACATTCCAACGTCGCCAGCACCCTTGAGGACTGGATCGAAGCCTACATAGGAGTACTGCCACCGCCGTCAAAAACTGACTCTGGCATTGTCGGACCACTCCGTACAATCAACGCGAAACGGGTTCTCGTCATGGATGATGGGACGATTCCACTTCGACGAGTCTGGTTACGAGTATGGTTCGCTTCACTCGCAGGGACTGTCTGGGTCTGAGATCGGAAGGTACGGGAATATTGGCATCGTCGATGCGTTGAGATGCCGATGGACGACGAGTTGGATTGGACGAGATTTAGAACGGTGCATATCAGGGATAGTGTTGTGCTGATTGATTTGCCAGTTGTAGCGAGGGCGGCGAGAGAGGAGATGGCGGAGGACATTGACGGGCATGATGATGACAGAAGCAGATGAAGCTTGTGATGTGGAGGTGCCTGACGATTTGCACTGGTATGACAAGGAAGGGACGTGGAGGAGATAGAGGAGACGAATCGTCGATGATGAGAGACTTGAGAGGAGGATGTAGATTGAGGCGGCATTCGTATCAATCATGCATTGTGCTGTTCGTCCGCGGTCTGGTAAGTCTTTCCAAGTTATGTGCATCATTGAAGCAGACCTTGTCACCCGTCCTGTCCGTATACGCCTGCTCTGCCTCTACCCTGAACTCAATCACTCGAGCTTCACTTCCGTCCAGTAGGTAATGTATGATCCTGTCAGCCTCGCAGTTGCAGCATCGACGAGTGCTAGCGCTCCACGCCAGCGGCCAACGCTGTCTCGACCGGCAGCGCTCCCGCGCTCGTCACACTCCCTCGATCCGCATCCGTCATCTCCATAACCGTCGTAGTAGCAACACTAGTCTCACAAACCGGCGTCGTGAAACTCGGCGGTGCCACACCAGCACAACTCGTATAGCACCCAGGCCCAAACGTGTTTCCACAATCATCAAAATAATCCTCGCACGTATAGCCGCAGGTCGCTGTCCTCAGGAAAGTGGTGAAGGTGGGCTTTTCCGGAAAGTACGAGTTGTGCGGACAACCAGGATCCATGAAGCTGGCGGCGGCGACATCGACTGGGTCGCCGTAGCAGTGCTCGAAGCAGCCGCCGTATTTGAGACTACAGCCGTTGATGAAGTCGATGCAGAGAGTCTGATGGCATGCGCCCGTAGCATCTGAAGGGGCCGATGAAATGGCGCGGACTGGTGGAGCGGTGATGGTGAAGATGCTCGGAGTGGTGGGTACAGAAGTTGTGGAAGCTTCTTCGACGCCTGGGGGCATCGGCGTTACAACGACTGTGCGTTGTCCAGAGGTGGTAGCGGAGTGGAGTGCTAGGATCGCAAGGATCTTAGTATGTTGCATCTTGCTCGTCGTCCAATGCGTACAGGTATGAGTGGACTTCGGCTCCTTTACCGAACAGCCTGACGGCCCGGGGCCTACTTTAAGCTCGATAGGAACGCAAAATGTGATATCATTGTATATTAGATCACATTCCTCGTTTCGGAAATGACCGATGATGTCTGCCTGTTGGTGTTCTGTGTCGACCTGCTACGCAAGGCACTATGATTGGCAGTTTCATAATCGATCAATTATGCAAGTCTCGACCGATACAGGCCCTAGTTTCGCTGCATTAGTCGTCATTCAGTGTGGTCGCGGCAAGGATGATGTGCAATAGTGTCAGGAGGCGGGAGGAGTCGTGTATTGTAGCTAAAGTGAGCTGTGTATCGAAGCATTTCCATCACCTATCATCAAATTCGTAACGTCATGCGCTTCATGCCTCTTCATAATGCTCTGAACACAACATCGTCATCGCTCAAACGCTGCATCAAACTTCATCATCCAAACGGAAATAGTAGAGAGGACTTCCGGAGCAAGCTCCATCGCCATGGTATGTTTAGAACACGCAAGAATGTGCTCAGCGAATAGCTTCTAGATCAGTCGTGAAAGGCCAGCCCATGTTTCCATGAACATTCTTGCATCTGCATCGCTCGAGAACGGAAGTACGTGGTCCCCGAGGCTGTTAACCGGTGGTTCGTATCTCGAAATGAAGACATACGGCGGCGGACGTATCGCTGCAATACTGACAACGCCTCGTGTCTCATACTGGCAGTGGTCTGCATCGTGAGCGTATTTTGTGACAAAAGCAGTCCAGATAGGCACATCTTTGCGGGGGCCGCGGAGAGCCCCGGCTTCTAATCTGACAACGCCACTGCTTCGATCGTACCATAATCGCAGAGCATGAAGCATGTCGCCGTGCTTGATCTGTCCAGCGAAGAGACATTTTTCACCCGATGAATCGTTGCTCAACTCGAACGCGTCTATAAGGTTTGGCGAGTCGATACCACGTTCGTCTTGTGCTTTCATTGCCACGAATGTGTTGTAGAACAGAACCATTCGTTCGTGGAACATGAAGTTGAGCCTCGCCCAGAGGGTATACTTGCCGTCTCGCCGCGCGCGACACAGCTGCAGCGTCGAAGCATGCCGAATGACCTTGAGATTTGTGATCGGTGTACAAATCTGCGACTGTTCGCCATAGCGGTCTTTCATCGTAATCAGAATTCTGGCTCTGTTGTCCGATGGACGCCAATACATCGTGACTACTACTATGTCCCCATCGAAAGCCACCTGCATGGCTTTCTGGAAACCATCACGTATCAGATTCTGCAGGGCTGTTGCATCGGGCGGACCATAGCACACTGAGTGATCAACCAGTTGTGCCTGCGATTTATAACGAGTCATCGGCGATGACCCATCGTACACGGTCATTGCCCAATGGAGTAAGTGATCCGGGCGTGGCAGCGCGTACATCCCCTCGCTGGAGTACGAGGTCTGGCTCGAGTACATGCTTTCCGATGACCCAGAGGTGAATGTAGGCGATATCGGCATCGGCAAGGGTGGTTCTGGGACTACAACCGGCGGCCGGTCGTCGTCCCACATGTCCCAGTCATCCGACAGGATTGAGGGCGTGCTAGGGGTGTCCATTCGAGGGTAGGGTGGTCGAGATTGTCTTCGTGGTCTTGGCGTGCTTGCTCCAGATATTGGTGGCGGTACTCTGTCCATCGCTGGCGAAGAGGCACCTTGTTGTGCTTCCAATAGTTCGTGGAGCGCCTCTCTGTGATTTCGTAGCGAAGAAGATTTACGACCTTCAAGGACTCGGATCTGTGCCTCGAGAGAGTCGCGATACAGTTCCAGGCGTTGCTGAAGCTTGAACCCTTCTATCTTATCGAAGCGATACTGGAGGTCTTCCCATATCATCTGCGGCGGCCGGTCTTGTGTTCTCGCAAACATGCCGAATATGCCATTGAGCGTTAGTTTGAGTGTTTTGAATAAGAGCGCCAGGTCTTCATCGATCCTCCAGAAGCTTGGTTCATATTGCCTGGCCTTCTCCGCGCTGCAGATCTTATTCAAGAGCCCGCTGATGGCAAATAGCTCACCCAGTGCTCCTGTAATCTTGACTGCCTCTCTTGGCAGATCGTCGCGAAACTTGTGCAATCCGCTAGCTGCATCCTCGACCTGCTGGGCGAATCTAAGCAGTGAGCGCCCACGGTTGGTCTCATCCATTCTATTCGCTCGTCACTGATCGCGCTTATGACTGGAAACCCTGGGACCAGTCACGACACCCAGCAAATCTCATTGGTCGAACATGCCGTATGGTGCCTCAGGTATGTGTTCGAGAGTTGGCTTTTCTGACGTTGTCGAGTATGGCACATCTAATGGAGTCATCCGCGCAATGGGACATGTATTTTTCTCTCATGAGATCCCTGTTCGGGTACACAATGAGCCGCTGTGCCTTCGCGCGTGTGAGCTGTTTGGCCAGCGAAGCAAAGTGTGGGGCTTTTCTTCACCGGTCTCGAGAGCTCAAACTTTTCAGCTGTTGTAAACATAGTGACTGAACAAAGGTTGAAGCCTGGATGAATGAAAGCTGCTTGCTGCGTCACAAACTTGTGACAGAAGTCAAGTTCGAAGATGACCAGGAAGAACCTGGTTGAGAGTTCGTTACCTACCGTGCGTTGGGCCAAGGACATGGCGCTGGCCGCCAAGCAAACAAATTGCGAATTGTGTGTGCGACTGTTGCTTTGAACGCAGGTTTGGACTTTGCGCAGTATGAAGCGATCAGATTTGCAGCCACTTGTGCGACTCTCGATGTCCAAATCTTGAATCTGGCAAGCAACAGTCCAGGAGAACGCATTGCATCATAGCAAGGACGGCACAAGACGAATACCGTAAGCCCTGCTGTCGCACAAGTTGACCTCAGGTCCAGCATCGTCTTTCTGCGAAGTCGAGGTTCGAGCAAATGTTCCCCCAGACGGAGTCGCGCCCATGATCGTTAGGTCAATCAAGATTCAGTAAAGGTCTGACATGCCCAAATGGCCAGTACTGGAGTGCGACGGGTTGCAGACATGATTGTCGGCGTCGAAGCGATATCCTCAGTGGGCGACGTCAGTGCGAGGAAAACGAAGGACAGAAGATGGATAGCAGGAGTTCAAAGGAACTGAGACATGGCTAAGCGACGTGGTCACAGCCACGTTACTGAGGCATCAACGAGGCCAGTGCACCCAGCCGAGACGCGCAATCCGCAACTTTGGCGAAGATGTGGAAGGCGTTGAGCGACCAGTACCTCCGAATGTGGCCACGCCTGCCATACACGATCTGGTACAATCGCTGCGTGGGCTATGGTGAGCCGCACGGACACTCCGCAATTTTGCGCTTGCTATCGTAGAGCGTGTGGGCAAGGCTTGAGAGGGAGATGTCGACTACTGAGACAGGAACCACTACCTTTGTGCCTGCAGCCAAGGCTGACTGCAGACAAACCGTTCATTGCAACCAAAGTAAACTACACAATGCCAGTGTGGCAGACTGACTCTGCCTATAGGGTATCTCAAGCTCATATCCTCGAAGAACGCCTGCTCGATCATGTCATGGGCAGCTCTTCTCATGACCTTGCCGTTCGATACTAGTAAAAACACGATCCCATCCAGCGCCGATCCAATGCTGCCTCATTCCTAAGGATGTTCGTTCATAATAACATGGCCATGATGCCAGCAGCCAAAGAGAAAGAAGGAAGCCGAGTTACTGTCGTAAAGTGCATGCAGAGAGCACGGTCTTGTCCTTAGACAAATTCGTAATCCTCGTCCGCATCCGGCACAATCGCTACCTCGTTGCTGAGTGACTTGTTCTTGCCCTTGCCCTTCTTGGCTGGTGTTCGAAGAGTCTCTCCGTCAGAGTCAAGCAACTCATACTCGCTCTTGACCAGCTTTACAGTCTCCTTCTCCTGGAAAGACTCGACAGCTTTCGCAAGAGCTGCGTTCAGAATCTGGCTACCCTTAGTTGGACCACGAGCCGCATCGAATGAGTACGTGACCTCAGCGTCAGCTGGTGGAGGAGAAGGGGTGTCACGATCGGAGCTGGACTCGTTCGCGGAAGAGTCATAGGTGCCCTCAAGCACGTCGTGCTTGCGGTTGAAGTTCTTGGCCTGCGCCAGAGAGTGGACGGCGGCGCCCTTTTCCTCGCGACGGCGTGCATTGTAGGCGCTGCATACACACATTAGTACGAACATTAGGACCTCGAGATAAGAACACGACTTACGTTGCGGCCGAGCGAAGCGGCCGAGGCTTCCCCTCGGCACGGCCTACACCCGGAGTCGGTCCCAAGGCCCACTTGTGCTTGCAAGCAGCGTCGCGCTTATAGTCCTGAGCAGTGCTGCGGAAGTCGGCCTGGGAAGAGGTCTGCTCAGAGGACATGTTGTCCTGTCGACGCTTTGCGCGTTTTAGGGACTTTGGTTGGTGTCGTGGTTGAGTAATGCGAAGCTTCGAGACTATCGTTGCTGGTGGCCGATCGACTGAGCTGACGTGGGGGAAGACTGAATGGACAACCTGGATGTCGATGGTGGTTGATGATAAGTGTAGTGTCGATTGTCAAGTTGTAGGTCTGCTTAGGTGGGTGCGTTTATTGTTGTTCAGCAAGGAGCGAAACAGAAGCTACGTGATGGGTGGCACTGGCCGGTATGATGGTTGCAGACGCCGAGTGAGACGTGCGTGACTGATGCTGGTTGGCTGAGTCACACCTGTCTGAGGCGTGGTTTCCCGAGATGCGGTACGAGAGTGCTGGAGCTTATGCGGACTGGAGTGAGGATGATTCAGATTGCAATGAGCAGGTTGGAAACTTGCAGTGCAGACTGTGGAAGTGGGTGTGAATGCCGCAACGATAAGTGGCACAAAGGACGTCAATAATAATAATGAATGTGAACAGCGTCTTCCTTTATCCAAGGCTATGCGCAGCGCTCAAGCTTGCCCTGTCCCGGAAGAGAGGATCGCGATAAGCACATTGCCAAAGCCCGCGCCACAGGCGCCAGCGTGACCACGTTGTCCAAGGATTCCGTCATGGGTTCAGGAACGTGCGCAGTCTCACTGGTCAACCTGCTTTCGGAGAAGCAATTGTTGGCTGGTCCGATGCCCAGAAGGCTGAGACGCAACTTCTAGTCCGTAGCGGATACATGTAGCTTTCATCTTGTTGATGATGTGTTGTGCAGCAGCAGCAGCAGCAAGCTGGCAAGTTGGCCTCACCTCCCCGCATACGTCGTCGGGATCCGTCGCAACATTCTCGGCTCGATCCGGACATGCCTCATCATCATCATCATCTTCTCATGCACGTGCTGGAAGCAGTCGTTCTTGTTGTGACACACATCATGTTATCAACAAAGCGTCTGCTGATAGCTCCAGTAGTAAGTAAGTAAGACTCGGGGGCTCTGTGCCGATGCGAATCAGGCAGAAGCCTAGTTACGCAGTACATCTTCATCGGATCGTCAGAGATGCGCAGAGCGACTCATTCAGCTGCCTCTTCTGCGTCCTCTGCTTCCTCGCTAGGCAAGCGATCTGGGAACCAGCCGTTTATGGTGAAATCTACCGTACGCTCCCCCAGATCGCCGCGCCCAACCTCGACCCCTTCAAGAGCCAAGGCCGCTGCTTGTCTCGCCGCTCCATTGGCTCCTCTGGTGGTACAAGTCGTGGTCAGCTGCGTTCGAGTCACGCATCTACGATTGTGACGACAGAGCTCACCGATTGCTGATAGTCGCCTTACTGTTCACGATCCGCTGCCAGGGAACGGTATCGCTGTTGTATCGAGCATCTGGTTGATCCGATGCAGAGGGTAGGTACTTTAGACACATGCCAACCTGGCTGTGAGCACATGATGCTGTGAGTATTTTTCCCGAGACCATGTCGTTTTTCATTCTTCGTACCGTGGCCGCTCTGGGTAGCCAAGGAGCATGGCGATATGACCATAAGAAGTCACCTTCCCATACGGCACCTCTTGCACCGCGCGATAGACCATTGTATACCAAGACGCTGCCTCTTCTGATCGTGGCATTTCCGCTACCTGTCCTAACCTTGTTGTTATTATTGGCGGAGTGCACTTCAGTGTGTCATCGAGTATAGAACTAGATTCACCCTCAGGCATCAACTCCCGTGGGGCCAAAGTTCGCGACCCTCTACCTCGACTTTGCGATCGCGACTTTCTGCAACAAATACAGCACAATCATGACACTCGCCGACTACCTTGCAAAGAACTACCTATCCGCCGACACAAGCACAAAACCCAGGAAGCGCAAGCGAAAAGACAAGGCACAAGTAGAAGGCGTCATAATCGAAGACAACGACGAATCCTGGAAGCAACCCACGAATACTGGCGAGGATGACGATGAAGATGCTCCGACGATAGTAGGAGACACACTCTCCGGCGGTCTGAATAGACCTGCGAAGAAGTCAAAATGGATCAAGATCGGCTCAGACGCACCCAAAGACAGCGAACAAGCAGCAGCAGATGCAATCTTGGCAGACGCCGTAGCGGAGTCGCGGAATCGCGCGCAAGCCGACGATGATGACCCTATGATGGTAGACGAAGATGGCGCAGAGGTATCAGGACCCACTATGGCCAGTGGAGCGGCAGCAGGACTGCAGACAGCGGCAGAAGTCACAAAAGCCTTGAACAAGAAGAGGAAAGCAGAGATGAAAGCGATGCGAGAATCGGACCTTGACATGGGAGGACTCGCACAGCAGACAATCTATCGTGACGCGAGTGGACGTATGATCAACGTTAAGGAGAAGAAGGAAGAGGCTGAGGCGAAAGCGAAAGAGGATGCGCGCAAAGCCAAGGAGGAGGAAGAGAGCAGAAGAGGCGACGTGCAACGGCGCGAGAAAGAGCGGAGAAGGGAAGAACTTGAAGAGGCAAAGGTCATGACTTTTGCGCGAGGTGCTGATGACGAGAAAATGAATGACGAGCTCAAGGAGAGGGAGAGGTGGAATGATCCCATGGCACAGTTGCTGGCTACGACGAAGAGTAGTAAGAAGGGAGGGAAGAGCAAAGGCGATGGGAAGACATATCAGGGAGCGTTTGAGCCAAATCGATATGGTATCCGACCTGGATGGAGGTGGGATGGAGTGGACAGGAGCAATGGTTTTGAGAAAAAGTGGTTTGCCGCCAGGAATGCTAAGCAGAACCGCGCTGAATTGGAATATATGTGGCAGCTTGACGAATAACAAACACGCCACAAGCTGTAGCTTGACGAATAATATGCCATGTCTACAGCATCAGAATCGCTCCCATACCAGAGTGCTGTGCTATTGCGAGGGACAACACCATTGCTAATCCATCGAAGTATCACCTCGCCTCGACACCCATCGCTCTCAATTCAGCTTCATGTACTGCGAAGCGACTTTGTTTCCACGCTGGGAGCCTGCATCCGTGGTCTTCACGAATCGAGCCTTGATCAATAGTCCGATGCTCGCTTCATTCCTCGGATCCACGTTTGCAGTGATTGAGGGATACAGCCACGGACTGTCCAACTCTGCCGATGAAAGATTGGTCCACTGATCTGACGGCCAGCTGACAGTCGAACCTGAGTCTGGACTTTCGTTTCTCAGCGCAAACAGATAGTCTAATATTGCCTCCAACGCCTGCTGATTAAGATATTCAGCTCAGTCCGTAATCCGTGGCATGACTCCAGGGAGTGTCAACGCTGTGGAAGTAGGAGCGTGTCCCATCGACATCGCCATCGCCGTCGCCATCGCCAACGCCCTGTACTCCGGCGTGCCTCCTGCACTTTATTTCGACTTACCTTCATCATCCCCTTGCGCCAATGGTCACGACGAAGCGAGAACCCGATCTCGTTGCCCGGACGAGCGCGGTATATGCCAATTTTACCGATCGCAGTCCCGATGTCCGAACGCAGGCAGATGATAAAGTCGGTGATACCGTTCTGTCCGCTGTTCATCATGGACGCTACCTGCAGAGAAGATGTTTAGCTATACTCGAAGCACGTGGCGATGTCACTGCTACAGCGGAAGCAGGAGCACGTCTGGATGTGCCTGAGAGCTGTGCAATGTTATCTGCTCCGCTGCAGCATGATTGCTTTCTATGCCACCGACTTACCCAGTTCTCGGTTTGCTCTACTGAGGTGTGCGGCGGTCTGCCTTGGAACTTCATCACGTCGGGGTCTTTGAAGATTTCATGAAGAGCGGCGAAATCCTCTTCACGAACTGCGCGTAGCAGCAGGCGTGTTGTAGAGAGTGTGATCGCAGTACTCATGCTCGCTGAACTGTTCGGCTGAAGGAAGAGTCAGTGTGTTCGTGCAGCGGTCGGGCCTTTAACGCAACGTGCACGTTCACTCCTGGTTTGCTGGCTGCGATCTTCATTCGAGACACCGCATCATTTCGACGCTTGTGGTAGTCACGACGAGATCCGTCTTCCAAAGTCTGGTGAAGACGACGCGAACATCTACGACATGCTTTCAAACACTATTGTACTGTTTCTGAAACTGTGTGACAAGTGTACGAGACCATTGACAACGAGGGCGAGAAAGCCTTGGCTGCATGAGGCCGGCGGCCACTTTTTGACGTGAGCTAGCGCATGCCGCTTGTCATCCAATCACGCGAGGCTCTAAATTTGGCAGTCCGCCTACTATGCACCGCCGGCCGGGTATGTCGATGACTGCCCAGGTCTGAAACTTCCAATGTTAAGCCAATGGAGCGTACAACACTGCTCTTATTGATACGACAAACAGGCCGTTGGTAGTCCGGCTGCAGCATATTCAAAGAAGGTTGGATCTGGCGACAAGACCGGTAAGCTTGCACTTCATGGCCACAGTACACATGACATTTGAAACAATTATCGTCCTGGCTTGATTGAAATACCCACAGACGCTGCCTTCGACCATTGGAGTACATCAGACCGAACGCTGCAAATGTATGCTCGAGCTCGAAATTGTAGAAAGTCTCCGTACGCGAGCATGCAACGCAACCGGATGGCCGTTCGAGTGTACAATCTTGGTCCTCCTATTGATGATTCGACGCCACATGATGATATGACAGGCCGTACACTATGCCCTTCTGTATTTTCAACCATACACTGGACAAAAGGTGCTCAAAACACGCCATTAATCGACTAAATCGCATTATCTTCTGCCTTTGTTACCTGAGGCTCGACTCATGATATATGAGTGCCTTCTGGACGACTTCCAACCCTACAAGAAGACACTCCCATTGAGCCTCATGGGCTCATGTCAACGCAAGCTCCAAACAGCGATGCGGAAGTCAATACTGTGCTTCGACAAGCACTGACGCCAGGCACTCGAGATAATCTAGCAGGAGCACGCCGCTGCCTTACCGCCAAAAATCGGACATCTCTGACCCATGCACGCTCGAAGAGTGTGGTCTAGAAGGATGTTGAGGGTGCACGGACTGATATGCCACTCCCAAGCATTGTCGTAAATCATGTTCAAGGAGAGCGCGATCGTTGATAGAACGACTTCTTGAATCTCACCATAGTCACATTGGACGACTGACTGCACCCAACTAGGGACACACTGCTCGCAATTTTTGAGAGCAGACAAGTTGAGTGTGAGATAGACCATGTTTGCATATCATGTCTTGCCACGGGGAGCTGCATGACTTGCAGAATATGATCAGAGATATTAAGACCATTTCTTGCAGCATTGCAGAACGTGAGCTCCATATAGAACAAGCACAACCGCAATCATTTCGTAGATCTGCGAAGTTCTCCTAGACACCTGCCGGGGAGTGCACGTCACGCAAACGGCAACATGCAAATATGGACGGGGATTACTGCTTGCTCGCCTCGGTGATGCTTCCAAGAGCATTGTACCGGAGTAATGACTGACGGCAGCTTGCTAGACGAAGTACTGTTCTCCTCACTGCGGCTTTGATGATCGAAAAAGCATGCCGTCACCACAAATGCGCAGCAAGACGACCTTCCTCTTACGGTTACGTCGATAGCCAATCTATTTGATACCCCACTTGGCACAAGCGATGGAACGTGGTACGTGACCGCATCCTATCACAAACTCGAGCTACTGCATCTTCTTGATAGACTGAAAGCTTCACAGACGTTCACGACATAATGCTTAAGATGCTTGTGACGTACCAGCACCTGCTGCTGGCTCATTCAACCAGCTTCTGCAACCATCATGCAGAGCGTTCTCACCTTCTTCGCGTTAGCATGGCCTGCTACTGCTGTCGTGATAGAGTCCTTGGGAGCTATCCCTAATGGCTGGAAAGAGTCTGAGCAGGCTGTCCCGGGCAGCACGCCTGTACAGCTGCACGTTGCGCTCAAATATCAGAATCTAGATCAGCTCGAATCAGAACTGGCATCAGTTTCAACGCCTGGCAGTCCCAGATATGGCCAGTATCAAGATGTCAACGTCAGCACGTTCTCGCCCTCGAGCGAGTCCAGCAGCAAGGTCAAGGACTGGCTCTCAGGCCATAACGCAAGCAGTATTCAGGCTCACGGCGATATGATATCCTTCTTAATGACCATCGAAAGGGCGAACTCGCTGCTCGACACCACCTTCAAGCTTTATAGCAAGGGAGCATCGACAAAGCTGAGGACAATGTACATTCGAATCATGACAAACTCAGAATGATGGTGGCTGATTTTATGACAGGCAATATTCGGTACCAGATGATCTTGCAGAGCACGTTGATCTGGTATCACCTACTACTTACTTCGGTGATCTCACACCACAAGCAGCACTACCTCCAGCAACTTCGACATCACAAGAACGTCCGACCAAGCGACAAGCTAGAGCTCCATGCTTCCAGTCATCCGGCGTTTCTCGCTCAGGCTATCACTACGATACGTTCTCGCCGGAGTGCATCCGAGAACTTTACAACACAACCACATATACACCGGATCCCAAGTCTGGTAGCACCATCGCCTTCGCCAATTTCTTGAACCAAACGCCAAGCCACTCAGATCTTAAGCTCTTCGAGTCGAGGTTCAACATACCAGCGCAAGATTTCGCTACTCTGGCTATCCTCAATGGTGGTGTCGATGACCAAGATCCGCAAACCGAGCAGGACGGCGAAGCCAACCTAGACGTGCAAGAAATTGTGAATGTTGCAGCAGGCTTGCCTATTTCTTCATATATCACTGGCGGCCTCGCTCCAGCATATCCGGATCTACTCGCGCCGAACGCATCGTTATTCGAGAACGAACCATATTTGCAGTTTTTCGATTATTTACTGGCACAGCCGAATGCAAATCTGCCGTATGTGATCTCGATCAGCTACGGTGATCATGAGAACACTGTACCAAACCAGTGTGCTGCTCGTGTCTGCAACCAGATTGGTATGCTAGGCTTGCGTGGTCGGAGCATTCTCTCAGCTACGGGCGACGAAGGTGTTGGTGCAGTGTGTCGCGACAATCGGCCGCCTGGAAATCTGTATGGCAAGCCGCAATTCACGTCTGCGTTCCCGGCATCTTGTCCATACATAACTGCTGTTGGCGGCACGCAATTCCAGTATCCCGAAGAGGCTTGGAACGCTACCGGAGGCGGCTTTAGCAGATACTTCCCTACTGCCTGGTACCAGAAGGAAGCCGTGCAGACCTATCTCACTGAGCACATCAGTCCCAGCGTCAAGGACTACTACAGCTCTAACGATTATGTCAACTTCAGTGGCCGTGGCTACCCGGATATCTCAGCCCACAGTCTGTACCCGTGGTACTTGACATATATCAATGGCACGTTAGGTCCCAACGGTGGCACATCTGCTGCAACACCGGTAGTCTCCGCTATTGTCGCACTACTGAACGATGCACGTCTACGGGCTGGGAAGCCTGTCATGGGCTTCCTCAACCCATGGCTGTACGGCGCAGCTTCAGGATCCTTGAACGACATCACTTTGGGAGGGTCCAAAGGTTGCAATGGGTTTGATCTGCAATCTATCTCCGTTCCAGAGCCGATTGATGGCGCGGGAATCATTCCGTATGCCGGATTCAACGCTACGCCCGGATGGGATCCTGCAACTGGATATGGTACACCGGACTTCTTGAAGCTAAAGGATTCTGCCCTTGAGGTCTTGGAGTGGAAAGGCGTGCCGGGCAATATTTGGCAGTGGCCTCCAAATGGGGGGTGGTATCGGGGAGGTGGAAGTGGCACGTGGACGGGAAACGAGCGCACGATTCGCTAAGGTAATGAGTATCTGGCGTATGAGATTCGATCGTAGAGCTCGATACATATGTGCAAGCCATGCATGATTGTCCAACATGCATACTAATGTCTGAGCTCAATACTAATATAAGGTTCGAGTGAGTGTCCATTGCAGACATCGATGATTATATGCAAGCCATGCATGAGTGTTCACCTCACCATGCATGCCAATGTCTGAGCTCGAATCTCGTGCAAGCCATGCGTGAATATCCACGCCATGAGGGCATTCGACGGGAATGGAGCTCAGCTCAGCTCATGCGCTGTGAAGCATATAAAGAGATCAGAAAACCACACCAACCATGTCTGAACCAGAAACTCCTCAAATCTTCACAAGCCTCACACCGCTTACACATAAGTCAACCATGTTGAGTCGTTATTCTCTGCTCGCCATATGGCTCACGGCCTTTGCTGCACCAATCTCTGCCCTACCTACATGGCTCTGCAACGGCGAAATCGACCAGGTCCGCATGACAGCAGATGGCTGTGTGCCAAGGCATGCTCCAATCACCACCACGAAGCTCTCGCCGAAGGAGATTGTCTCTGGACTGAATGAGCTTACGCAAAAAGCCCAGTCTCTACAACCGTCTGCTCAAGAAATCTCAGCGTCCAACGCTGCGCTCATCGTAGCCGGCGGAGGCCCGATGGGAGTGAGCACATAGCACGACAACAATCTACGAAGCGCGCTGACTGATTATGAACTTTCAGGAACTGATTCAAGGCTATTCCGACATTGTGGCTCGCACTTTCACTCTTATACAGTCGCTTGGCGGTACATCTAAGGTTGTGGACAGCGGCGACGCGGATGACGTGTATGCAGCGTACTCGACAGTAACCAATCACACCTTTTGACTTAAAAACGAGCAGCAACATCGCTAACAAGGCTGTGACAGTTCACCAAGGTGAACGAATTCACGTTGCACATTTTGAACGCTAAAGCAGACGCCACGGCGGATGTTGCCATGGCGCGACAACCAATGTCTGCGATCCTGCGGCAGACCACCTCCGTCTATGATGTTAGTTGGCCTGGCCCTTAGAGTGCTGGTTCGCGCTAACAGAGACTCAGACCTTGGGCTTCACTCTGACCGATCTTGTGCCAAGTCAGGCTGGTGCTATTCAAGGTGCCGCCAGCAAGCTGGGAGAAGAACTGGATCGTACGATCAAGAGCTATAGTGGCCGAGTCAGGTGAGTGGATTTGCCAGGAAGGAGGCTATATGGCTTGCTGACCATCGAGGCAGGAAAACCCCGAGGTGAGAAGCGACGATGGAAGTAGCGATCCACTAGTTGGGGGTGAGAGAGCGAGTAAAAAGTGCCGTGTCATGCTATCGCTATCCAAAAAGCTATGCTATGCTACACAAGCTGTACAGTATTTCCAAGACCATCCTACCGCATCGTAAGACTCATGTAACAATACTCATATCGGCGTGCCAGCAACCTTCAATGGATGCGCTTCCGTGTTGAAGACGAACTGATTCACGCCATCGTAGTTGACCTGCCATTCCCGGTCCGGCGCATGAATGAGGTAGCTGTACTTAAGGACTTCCGCGAACCAGAACGACTCTTGAAAGTTCATGAAGCCGCCTCCATCAGCCTCATTCACGTCATTGATGGACGAGAATCCGGACCCAACTCTCGTAGTAGCGTTGATGGCCTGAATAGCATTCCAGGCATAATCCTGGTACTTCCTGTCACCAGTAACGCGATACGCATAGTAGAAGCTCTCGATGACTTCGGGCCTAAGGATGTAGTTGCCATTCTGGATCCAGTAGCCCGCCTTCTCGTAGAACGCAGTCTGGTCTGCGGGAAGGGCCGTAGTGTCCCATGAGAACTCTTCGGGCCCGATGCCCGTTACGGTCTGGCTGTAGGTGTCTTCGCATCCCTCGACCAGTTGTAAGCCGAAGTCGACGTACTTTTGTTCTTTGAGGACCAGGCCACCTAGGAGGAAGCTACCGCCGTCGAAGCATGCCAGATGCTCGGAGAAGTTCTGCGTCATTTGGCCCTCGTATGCAGCAAGGAAGGTCAGGTCTGGGCGGGAAGATGGATGGGAAGCG
The DNA here is from genome assembly GCA_013248845.1 of Passalora sequoiae. Taxonomy (NCBI): domain Eukaryota; kingdom Fungi; phylum Ascomycota; class Dothideomycetes; order Mycosphaerellales; family Mycosphaerellaceae; genus Passalora; species Passalora sequoiae. Next base: position 695,394 of record WSQC01000023.1, read on the forward strand.
AGGTATTCGATGCTGCTGTCAACGGCTGCAACCCAGCTGCGAAGTTTGTCAGCAAATTGCATGAAGTTTAATGCAGTGATACTTACCGATCTTTGTACTGTCCGAAACGAGATGTGTCGTAGACATACATCTTCAACAGGTACTCGTAGAATGAGTCTGTGCCACCGTTCCAGCCTCCGGAGTTATCCACGAAGGAGCCATTGTTGATGTCGACGTTGGTGCCTACCAGACCGGGAAAAGGTTCAGCAAATGGCAGTGGCTGAGGGTTCAGAAGGTAGCTTTCGCCCTTCTGCGCAAGCTGTCCATAAGTCGGATCACCGGTCAAATCACTCAATCGAGTCCACTCCAACACAAGCGTACCAATAGTCGCCAGGCCGTTGGTGGTGGATCCATCAGTGCTGCGGGAACTGAATATCAAGTTGTTCGAAGGGATTCCAGTAGGCGTATCGAATGCATAGCTGAGGTTGTTTGCTAGATTCTTGGCCTGCTCGAGCAGAGCATCCACCTTGCTCTGGTCGTTGACCAAGCTCTTAAGAGGTCCGTTGAGTAGATCGTAGCCAGATAGCAATCCTGCAAGATATCGAATCGTCGTTTCGAATAAGCTCACAGGCTCATCATCCTTGCTGACGGACCAGTCAATGCTAGGAACATGATTGACAATCTGATTCACGATGTCGCTCTGCTCCATGACCAAAGCTGTAGATAGTGCATCGGCAGCTGAAGCGCCCCAGCCGTTGCGAGAGTTACTGAAGCTGTTATTCGCCGGTAGCAGTTCGTCGTTCGGAAACGCGTATTTGTAGTATCCTTCCCACGCAAAGGTGAACATTTCCACTACTGCAGCTGCTCGCTCTTCTCGCTCCTGCTGCGATTCGCCAGATTGATCGTATCCTTCGTGAGGAGCGCCACGCCAGCCTGGATGGTCATATTCGTGGCCGCCGTGGTACGAAAGTGGATAATCGTTCCCTCCACCACCATCTCTACCATTAATCTTTTGAGGTGCTGCCGTAACTGCAGTTGCCACTGCAAGAAATATGAAGGATCGCATGATGAATATGTCCTTGAGGAAAGCAAAGTGAAGTGAAAGAACAACACAAGACGAAGAAGATGGCGAGTCGCCTCGACAACGACGCAACAGCAACGAACGGGATGATTCGAAGAAGAGAAGAGGTTGCAAGAAACGTTTATGAACCGTCCTACCACATACTGATGCGAAAACCACCCACCCTAGCATCTCCCTGCCAATCTCGCATGTCCTCGGGCCAGTGAATTTCATACCAAAGTATGCTGGTGCGGTGACGATCGCCCTCCATACACTTTCTGGTCGAGTCTCGCAGGCCGCAAATGGTTCCAAGGTCCCGAGACATCGACCAGACGCACCCCACCGACGTGGTATCAGCTGTGCTCTCTTGATGGGATAAGGCAAAAGATCGTCGTCATCGTCAGGGCATCAAGCCCTTTCTGGAAATCGTTCACTCGCACTGCAGTCAGTAGTCATGCTCGATAGTACGTGCAGATAAACGACGGAAGTTTTCTGCGCGTGCGGCGCGTGAAGAGGGGTGAACCATGAACGATGCAACATAAGCTTCAGGAACAGGAAACGATCCGAGCCAGATGATGGGGCTGTATAACATAGCGCATATTTAAGCTTGGCCAAATGATTAGTTGAGCCACAGCTGAAAGCGGCTTGTGATGCTGGGATGTGGAGACGCCCGCAGGCTTCGGGTGGTGGAGATGGAGACTATTACGACTAGTCTTCCAGTCTGTGAAGAAAGCAGCATGATCAATCTGGTCACAACGCGATTCGTGTTCACTTCAATACATTTATGTAATGTAATGGCGGACTGCATCGTTAAAGCGTTGTGCAGTGCGCACGTGCAGATGTCGTGTACGTCCAAGGTTATAAGGGTTTGCTTGCATATCAGTCCGTCACGGAAAAGCCAACGAGATTGTGTTGGCAAGCATGAGCCTGCTCGAAGAACTAAGATCTGCGACGCTAAGCGATCCTGCCGAGATCCGTGAGACGTCGCAGATCTGACTAGTGTCGAATGACATGATCATGCTGGCCGTGGAAAAGGGACGAACACACTTCCTTAAATGTATCGAGGATGGTTTGCCAGTCTGCTGTATCACATGTGCACAAGACCACCCACGTGTCTGTTGAACAATGTACAAAACGCCGTCGCTTCCATGTAGTCAACCGTCGAGCATAAATTGGTCATCCTCAAGCAGACTTTTGCTTGCAACAAAACTGAAGCCACCGAACGGATTGCTTTCGGCCTCAATGTACGGGTCGGCTGCTTCGTCACCGAACACCTTGCCGCCGCGAGTGACGACTGGGCTAAGCGGGAGTTCCGTGAAGTCGCTGCTGAAGTTCTCTGCAAGTTCGGGGTCGGTAACGACGGGTTGGATGGGCTATGATCATGTCAATTTGTGGTACATCCGAATGAAGTGCGTACGACTTACAGGCTCGACCTCACGCCTCTCAAGCGCCTTCCAGTCGATCTTCCTGAAAAATCGATGCGATTTGAGAACCTTGACATCCTTCGGTGTCGTGCCTCCAAGTCGCTTGTGTGGCTCCTTTCGTAGAAGGCGTGTGAGGAAGTCCTTGGCATCAGGTCCGAGGAAGTACGGAAGCTGCAGCTTCTGCTTGCAAATGTTCTGCTGAATCTTGGTGTGGTTACCGCCACCGAAAGGAGGTTTGCCGGTCAGAAGGTCGCAAGCGATCGCTCCCAGACCCCACCAGTCCACTGAAAAGTCGTAGCCTTTGCCCTCGATGACTTCGGGTGCCATGTACTCGATCGTGCCCAAGAAGCTGTTTGCCCGCGAGCCTTGTCCATCTTCGTCAAGTGCGACTTTGGAAAGGCCGAAGTCTGTGAGCAGGAGATGACCATCAGCATCGAGCAAGCAATTCTCTGGCTTTAGATCACGGTAGATGACTCGCACGTTATGGTGCAGATGCTCCAGTGCCAAGACCATCTCTGCGAGATAGAATGCAGCTACGTCCTCAGAGAACATGCGCTCCATTGCGAGGTGCGTGAACAGCTCGCCGCCTTGGGCGTACTCCAGAATGAGATAGAGCTTCTGCTGGTCCTGAAAAGCGTAGAAGAGCTTCACTACGAATGGATGTCTGTTCACAGACTCCAAGATCGTGCGCTCCGTACGTGTCTGCTCGATCAGCCGCTTATGCACAGTGAGACTGGCCTTCTTGAACTGCTTCTGCGCATACAGTCGACCGCTCGCCTGCTGTCTCACAAGATGCACGGTGCCAAAGGCGCCTTTGCCCAGGCATCGGAGCGGCTCAAAGTCGTCGGCGTGCATCTTGCGATGAAGAGTGTCTGTGCGCAAGCCGCCCTCGATGGCTTGAGAAGCATAGAGCGGAATGCTTGATCCAGCTTCCGGGCTGATGAAGTCCTGTTCAAGGGGCACATCGTATGCCTCCAGCTCTGTCTTATCGCTGTCGCTGCCACGCGAACATGGTGTCGCTATGCCGCTGGAATAGTTGGAGTCGTTCGTGCGCACTCTAGCCAAGCTTGGCATTCTCGGTGCGCTATCAAGATCGAGCGCATCAAGCTGAGCCTTGAGCGCACTGATCTTGCCCGGAGTGGCCGGACGCAGAGCTGGGCTCGAGACAGCGCTCGACACGTCTTGCATTCTGGTTATTCCCAGTCGAGGTGTACCAATCATGGATGCGTCCGATTCTTCTCCGCCTGAAGTAACTGGTGTCTGAAAGCCTCTGATCACATTCGTGGCAGGAGCGGCAGTAGGCATGCCCTTCTTCTTGTTCTTTTTGCGCTTTCTAGCCTTCTCTCTGATCGCATCGTGGTCTAGCTTCGGAATCGTCAATCTGTCGTCCTCAGCAGGGGCCGCTCGCGACGGAGTACGCGGGGAGCTGATCACCACAGGTGGTGATTTCCGGGGCTCGAGTGCGAGACCGCTACTGATCTCGATGTCCATGTCCATGCCTGGCATGATCGCAGCCACGTTCTCGTCCGTCGTGTATGGCTTGTGCTATTTCGTGAATGGCTGGCCTGGAAATGCGCTACCAGCTATTTTGCACGAGGGACCTAGTGATTTTCCTCATATGTTTGCTTGTGCAAGCACGCTCCTTCTGACCATGTGTCGAAGAGACTATTGGGAATATGTCGGCTCTCTCGGAACGAGCCAAGGTACCTTTATTGGTCTTCGCGCAGTTTTCGCCCACCTTGAAGAGTCAGATCTCTACGGTGGGCCAAATACCGCCAGCCAAAGGAGCGATGCAAAGCTCGAATCGGTACGCGAAAGTCCAGCAAGGCCTGCTGAGACCGGTGCGATGAGGCAGCCGTATGCGTTGAAGGTGGTGACGGTAGATGCGTAGTAGCCCATCGATCCAAGTAGCTGCGAAATTGAAAGTGTATATAGATTCGCCAGGTCCTTTCCTGACGAGCGAATATTTGGCCGGCGTTGTCGTTGGTTCCAATCGTAGAACCAAGAAGGTCTTTCTGCGCAATTTAATGTTCATGTGCAGACGGAGCTAGCGGAGCTATTTTTAGCCGTGCCAAGGTAGTGACTATAGCTCCAAGGCAGTGGTTTCCTGATCTTGTGACTTCGCTTCATCTGGCTCCAGCCATACATTCACGGCTTCTACCGCACGTGGGCACACCAATATGCCGCTCAACACAGAGCACAAGACTCACATTGCGGCGATAACAGCAGAATTCCCAGTAAACATGACCTATCGCAACCACAGCTAACGGCGGACACCCGAGAACGAGACGCGCCAGAACTACAGTCTGATAACGTGTGGGACAGGAGTACGTGTGCATATCTGCGGAACGCTACCTATGTTGCACTCAGATTGGTAGTGGAACAGAGATATACAGCACTCCACGGGCCAGCTTTGATGATGCATAAAACTCTGTTCCATGAAACGCAAGACCAATGCCATAAAGCCTATGGCTCCACAGGAAGCTGAACATTGAGGTTTGTGTATCCAGCAGCATTCCGCTGGGGCGCTGCATGATTATGAGCAATTATGTCGATACATCTGCTTGTGTTCATTGGCAAAGCTTGTGTGCCGGCCGGATGAAAGGCTGAATTGCAAATGTTCCCCATGGTCAAGTATGAACTAATCACATTGCCGCGGCAGACTATGCTGTAACATAGCTACCATCTGGTCTTGCTGATATGTACACCTGAACGAGCATAGCGCATGTTCTGGAGCCTCACGGCCAAAATCAGGATCTGCCACAATCTGCCCGGACCAGAAGTACAGCAATACGTTTCCATTAACTATCCGTGGCTCCATCGGCTCAGATATTCAGCTTCATTTGACCGGGAAATTATCCCGCAGCAAATTGCACCGCATCCTTCCGAAGCTTACAGACATCGCGACTGTCAACGAGAAGGGTGGTGAGCGAGTCAGGAAGACCGAGACAGACCAGTAGCAGCTCGCATATACCAAATAGCTGCTACCGCTCGAGCTAAGAGACAGCTACCACACGTTTGCGGACTCAGACATGTTCAGCTCTTATACGGGCTTATCGGTCAGTACTACCATCTCATGCCTTGGCGTGGTACAGAATCAGGTGGATCTCAAGAGCACCGTGTCAGTGTCCAAGGACTTTGGACGGGGGGCAGAATACTGAGGTCATTTCGGCAGCTGCATTGTTGTCTGCCATAAATAGTGGATACGGCACTTACAGCGCGACTCATATCAGCGACGAGCGTGTCACATGACGAGAATTATCGTCATGATGAGGGACTGGTCACGAGTGGTGAGGCCGGTCAGGACGAGACAATGCGTACTCTGTAAGTCGACAACCGTGGGATGACGAGAAGGTTCGCAAGCAGAGTGCGTAAACTATCGTGTGGCTTAAGAACGAGGCGCACATGCAGAAGCTTCAAGGCAACCACATTACCGAGCCTAGAAGACGAAGAGGTAGGATTTGAATGATAATTCTGGGCCCTGAGGTGATTACAATAAGTAATGCCATAAATTTTGCCGCCACATGTCCGGTACCACAACTTTATGTGCACAAAGTATTCCTAAAGTGGGCCCTTTGCCCGACTAGCGGTAATGTTTAGGATAGCCTCTATACAATGATCTTTCCACATCAGAATATCTTTCTGTTCGCCGGCATGAGGTGAACCGAGAGCGAGCACCAAACTGATGTCACTACATGCGTTGGCTGCTCGCAGCATCTTGAGGTATTGACATCAGCGGTACAGTCTGTGTTGAAGGCTTACCAGCCCCCAGGAAACACCTCGGCTATACGCTTCGACAGTCAATAAAGAAAGCACATTGTCGGGTGCAATCACGATGTTTAGGAGCCACGACAGCAAAAGCTGAGGCTTCGTTGAGCACGCAGAGGTTGTCGCGACTTGGACAAGATGCACCGCTCGAACGTACTGTCCATCACCCAAAGGCGTTCAAAACAACATCAAAACCAGATCGTCTACTAAGCCCTCAATTTCTGGCGGTGAGTGGGTCTGAACGATCAAGAGCTATCGAGGTCTGATCTCGTGCAGCATCCGATCCCGCGATTCGAAGGAGCAGGTGTTCCCGCTCTGTCCCTTGAATTTGATGAGGGCAAACTCCAACTCTACAACGAGGCAGAAAACCACACAACGACGATATCTGGACGATGGCTGCGAGACAACTGCTCATGTTCTCGATGTCGGAACGTCGACACTGCTCAACGTCAGATAAATGTGCTCAAAGGCAATATCAATACAGAGGTCGTTGGCGCTGAGCTCTTAGGAGATCGTGGCGAGGTGGTCACCGTCACATTTGGTGATGGCCATCGAAGCAAAATACCAATCGACTCGATACTGACGCGTAGAGGCAACCGGATGACCAAAAGTCGCTACGGTCTTGCACCGATCACGATCTGGATGGCTGATATTGGCGGGGCGCCACCTTCAGTACCATACTCTGCCATGGTACAGCAAGCCGGAATGGCTTCTTTGCTGCACAAGATTCGAGCCTATGGTTTCTGCTTCGTTGAAAACATGCCTGCTACGCCAGAAGCAACCGAGTCGCTTCTCGAATCCATAGGTCCTATACGCAATACCCACTATGGCGGCTTTTACGACTTCACCTCCGACCTCTCGCTAAAAGATACAGCTTACACCAGCGAAGCTCTTGAACCTCATACCGACAACACCTACTTCACCGAGCCCGCAGGGATTCAAGCTCTCCACATGCTCTCTCACACCGAAGGCTCCGGGGGCGAATCTTCGCTGACCGACGGCTTTGGCGCAGCAACCCAACTATACGTCGAGGATAGAGACGCATATTTGACATTATCCGAAGTCGGTGTATATGCTCACGCATCCGGCAATGAGGGAATCAGTATTCAACCTTCTCAAGTATTTCCTACATTCACCCACAACCCAGAGCACGGGTTTCTCACCCAAGTACGCTGGAACAACGCAGACCGCGCTGGAATAGCTATCGATTTTAGTGAAGTCGATAAATGGTACGATGCGGCGGCGAAGTATGACAGGATTCTGAGTGACACCAAGAATCAGTATTGGTTCCAGCTGAAGCCCGGGCAGACGTTGTTATTTGACAACTGGAGAGTGCTGCATGGGCGGGCAGAATTTACAGGGAAGAGGAGGATGTGTGGCGGATACATAAACCGCGATGACTTCATCAGCAAATACAGGATGACGGCGATGAGTGCAGATGATGTCAACTTCTCGACCGTCACGGGGTAAAGTCGCATGGTCGACACCAAATCTGAGTGCGAAGAGAGCCGGAAATGACCATAGAGCATGAGATGATGAGATGAGAGACGTGACGAACGAAATAGAGAAAGCGTACAGAACGCATGCCAATCAAAGTTGAAGTGCAAAAAAGAGCTGGGAGCAGCGAGTATGCTTCCACTCAGCCCGTAACAAGCAAGATCGCATGAGCATCTGACATGGCATCATCTTGTCCGCAAACTTGTACAGCTGCGATGTGACCTCCTTCCAGATCCGTAATGCTGATCCTTCGTGGTTCCTAGCCAGGGCACAGAGTCGCGCGTAGTCCGCCGCATCGCCAGATCTGGCAAGTAGCTAGCATGTGGAGCCACACAGCTCACGACATCTCGGCGGCTGAAGGAGGAAGGAATAACGAACGTATGTAGTCAGCCATCCGTGTTGATATCAAAGCAAGTGTTGCAGGTCCCGGTCCGTCTCGGTGCTGAAATGCATAAGAGCACAGCTTCTTCGACCTGAAATATCCAGCTTCTGAGGTTTCTCTACCTGTGCCATTCACCGTGAGCTCGTTGATTTTAGTCAATATGCTCGACTTCACACTGTCCGAAGCGCAGCAGCAGATGCGAGCTCAAGCTCGTGACTTCGCAGCGCAAGTCCTCAAGGGTGCCCAAGACGTTTACAATATACACGCCACCCAAGGCGAGCGCTTTCAGTCCACGCGCCAGTTCTACAGGATCGCAACCGCGGGCGGAATGGTCAAAGGCCAGATTCCAACAGCACTAGGAGGCTCAAACGATTCCTTGGTAGATGCTGCGATTATTCTGGAAGAGTTGTTTGCAGCCGACACGAGCGTTACGCTTACGATAGCTGCCACGGGCTTGGGTCTGACTCCAGTGATCATGAGTGGCAATCAGGTATTGCAGAAGAAGTTCTTGGTGCCGTTTTTGAGCGGCGAAGGAGAGCCGCTTGCTAGTCTTGTCCATTCTGAGCCTGGTGGTACGGCGAATTGGTTGGAGAAGGGTGGAAAAGGTTTGCAGACTATCGCGGAGAAGGATGGGGATAGCTGGTTGATCAGTGGGGAGAAAGTAAGCTGTGCAGTCCTTAGGCAGTACGGTGATCTAACACAATCGTAGCTCTGGACCACGAACAGTGGTGGCTGGGACGGAAGAGGCGCGGACCTACAATGTGTTGTCTGTCGCAAGATAGGCGAAAGACAAGTCAACGGTGCTAATGCTGATGTCGATCCAAGAGCGTCAGTCATCATCCTGCTTGTAACTCGAGACATCATCGCGAGCAACGATGCTAGTGCTTATACCATACTGGATGAGCCAGAGCTCATGGGCTTCCCAGCACATTCTGGACCACATTCGCGTTATGACGGACTGCGCGTACCAGCCGAAAATGTCTTGGCAGAAGGAGGAGCAGCTGCAGTACTTATCGATACATCCTTTACGGCATCAGCCGCTCTTGTGGGTGCGTTCTCCGTGAGCATCATGCGCGCTGCTTTCGAAGCCGCCCTCACCTTTGCAAGATCTGATAGTCGTGGTGGAAGCGTGCCAATCCTGGATAGGCAAAGTGTTGCAGACTTGCTGATCGATGTGAAAATGCGGCTGGATGCATCGCGTCTCATGACATGGAAGGCATTGCATGCGCTAGAGAATGGTCCTGGAGATATGAGAGCACGAGCAGAGGCGTGTTACGAGACTAAGATCTTCGCATCGGATAACTGCGTCAAGAGTGTGACAGACTGTATGAGTGCGGTCGGAATGTTAGTGTTCGTGTCGGGTTTCATCTGGAGGGCTCGCTGACCAGTTGTAGGACTTCATATCGCAAGGACCAGCCTTTTACCCGCCTGCTGAGCGATGCTAGCTGCCTGCCGTTGTTCGATGGTGGAAATATGGGCGTGCGGCGAAGACAGATCGAGAAGATTTTCAAGCATGAGGATTACGATCCGATGTCCACTTTCTAGGACGCGCCTAACATGTAGTCATGCCGGCGGAAGTTGTATCAGAAATGGCTTGAATGGCACCACCGCTACGTACAGCAGAAGAAGAAGCATTGAAGCTTTGTGATCGCGTCCACGCGTGCGTGAGAACTTCGAGTTAGCGGTATCGCGCGGCAATACCCGACGCTAGCTGATGTACCCTGTCGGCAGCGCGTCCGCCCACGCGCCTTGCGCGCTTGCAAGCCGCTGCTTCGTTTTGACATGAACCACGACCTCCGAATGACTTCGTTCCAGACACCGTCGGTTGTAGGCCGACCACTGAATATGCGATATTCGCCCAATATGGCTGCGCGTCAGCATGGCCAAGCACGAGAAGTGTTCAAGGATAAAGTGATCTCCAGGACAAGTCAGGCGAGGCCATTATGGCCTCGAGAGTGATTTGATCAAGTATGAGGTGTTGATTAGGCAGCGCAGGAAAATCCCAACGAGGAGAAAGCGGGAAGAGCAAGAGCAAGAGCATGATATCAAAGGACGGCGTGGTAGATATCCTGATGACTGCGTAGAGCACTGCGACCGCATGCTTCAATGCCAGTAGGGCGGCCAGTGCCTCCTTAAGCGAAGCGGAGTCATGTTATACGGGATGAGAGACACAACACCCTGGAGAGACATCAGCCGGATGGGACATCCGGCCATTTAACCAAGTGGAGAGCTGGCCAAGCATATCGAGATGCGGGGCAATTCCGACCTTCTCACTGAGCTTCATCTCTAATGTTGTATTACTAACCAATCTTGGGCCTGCCGTGAGTGCGGTCGAGGACGCGTGCTGCGGATGTCGTAAAGCTCTACAAGTGCAGCCCATTTTCATGATTAAACGTTCCAAGGCAATACTCTTTTCAGACAACTGCATCGTGGTTCTCCAGCTTCATACACAAGATCATGGATCCGTCACAAGTCGATGTCCCTCCTCTGAAGGACCTCACAATCGACAACATCACAGACAACGTTAAGCTCATCAACTCTCAGTGCCCCAACCCAAGACTGAAGTACATCCTCGAACGTATAGTCCAACACCTTCACGACTTTGCCAGAGAGACCCGTCTCAGCCACGAAGAATGGATGACAGGCCTCCTCTTCCTCACCTCTGTAGGACAAATATGTACAGATGTCCGTCAAGAATTCATTCTTCTCTCTGATGTCCTCGGACTCTCCCTCCTCGTCGACAGCATCGATCATCCCAAACCTCCCAGCAGCACCGAGGGCACCGTCCTAGGTCCTTTTCACTCCCACGAAGCCGAGGATGCAGTCAACGGCAGCGTGATTGCTCACGACCCTGACGGTGAACCATGCCTCGTACTCTGCAGCATCAAAGATACGGCTGGTAAACCCATCGAAGGCGTGAAGATTGATATTTGGGAGACGGATAGCAAAGGATTTTATGATGTGCAATATGCTGGGAGAGAGGGCCCGGATCAGAGGGCTGTTATGAGGAGTGATTCTGATGGTAAGTGCATCTGCTAATCTTGGAGGCACCTGGACGATTGCTGAAGTTGTTGGGTAACAGGAATCTTCTGGTTCAAGGCGATCGTGCCAGTGCCTTATCCGATACCGCACGATGGTCCTGTGGGGAAGTTACTGGTGCAGTTGAAGAGGCATTGTTACAGACCCAGCCACATGCATTTCATGTTCGAGAAGCCCGGATATGATCACCTCATAACGTGAGCACAAGCAGGACCATTGACGTGTGTAGATGCTAATGTGTCTGGTTCAGGGCGTTATACCTTCGAGGCGATCCATATGAGACCAGTGATGCCGTATTTGGGGTCAAGGAGTCTCTATTGATCGATCTAGGGACGGTCAACAAGGATCAGGCGGCGAAGTTTGGTGTCAAGGAAGGTGGAAAGCTGATAAGCTATGATTTTGTGCTCGTCAGCGAGGAGGAGTCGAGGAATCTGAGGCAAAAGAATGCTATGGAGGCTATGGAGAAGTTGGGGCGGCGGATGAAGTTGTACAATGGGCTGCCTGTGCCGGATGTCGATTGAGGTACGATACGGTCGCGCGCGCGACGCTTCAGAGCTAATCTGGACAGTACTACGATCGCGAAGAATGAATGTGCAGCAAAGACTGTATACTCGAACGGTGGAGCGCGCTCGGGAGCCGCGCTGCTCAAAAACGCCTCCCATCCCTTCGCAAGCATAAATGCTGCATTCATGCCCTTGACAGACCCTTGGTACGAGGTCATTCCAGCGCTCCACGTGTTTTATGTATCACGACAAGAGCAATCTCAGACCTTTCTACGATCATGGGTCACGAGTGCTTGACGTAGACGATATATCATCGCTCGTAACACCCATCGCATCGCGCTCCTCTGTAAAATCACGCTAGTGATCTAATATCTTTCTAGGATCATTGGATATAAGGGCGTGCCGTGGACGATGCATTGTTGATCCAGTAGCACGCGTCGCCTCGCAACCTCTTGGGTAATTGTCACTGTTCGTTGCTCCTGCTTGGCATGCAGGACCGTTGGCATATGGCTCGAGCTTTGGACAGGGATGCTGCTGCATTGTCGCGACCATTCACCTGAACTGGTATTCTCGAGTTGACATTCACATGCTGCCTGCGGACCTACCCGCCATGCCTTTCTCGATCGCGCGATTAATTCCCAGGCGACCAGAAAAGCTGACGAGTGAACAGGAGGCACTGGCGTGCGAGTACAAAGACTTCGAGCACGTGCATGAGCTCGCGCTTCGAGCACTTCACATCGCACGTGCGACGGCTTCCGTAAACACCAACACTATCACCAGCGCCAACACGGCGGAAGTGCGATCAACGCCACCAACCATGTCGCAAACCACGCGAGAGGATCTCGAACGCCAGCTCATGCAAGCAGAGACTACCGCTCGTCGCATTGAGGCTTGTCGCTTGGCCGCAGAAAAGAGCTATCGCATGCGAAGTGCTGAATTGGTGGCTGCTCAGAAAGACCAGACTTTCCACTACAGCACTAGGAGCGACGCCACCAACCAACTCGTCGAGCACAACCTGCGTCAAACACGCGCCAGTGAGCAGGCAGCACTTACGGTATGGCGAAGCTACGAGGGCCAATCGAGAAATGCACAAGCGGCCATCAGACAGGCTGTCATGAGCATTGAATGCTACAAGATGTACACCGCCGACGTGCCCGTCACAACAAATGAAAGAAAGCGCGAATGCGAGATACTACAGGGAGCACAGCGAGTCGTCGACGAGCGCATGAAGATGTCAGAACAGCAACGAGCCCAGCAGGAGGAAGTACGGCATGTTGCTGAAGCAGTATAGACCTCGCAGGCTGATCCGAGACACAGGACGATTTTGCACGAGAGGATGCCGCATACGAACAGAGACGTGAAGATGAGAAGAGACGTAGAGACGAGCAATTCCAGCAGATCGTGGAGAAGCAGCGCCTGAACACTGCCGAGAAGCGGCGTATGGAAGTTGCCGAGAAGGAACGCCAGCAAATTGCTGAGGCGCAGCAGCGCGTGAAGCGAGCAGAAGAAGACAGACGCAGAAATGCGCAGAAGAAGCAGAATATCGAGAAGCAGCGCATGTACGCTGAACAACAGCGCCTGAAGCGAGCAGCAGAAGAGGTGAGATCGCAAATATCACTCTCCTTTCCACATACTGATTGGAGAACTAGGAGCGCGTAAGACGCCAACAACAACAACAATCACGACGCACAGAGGAAGATGCCCGCCGGCGAGAGCAAGCCAAGAAACTAGCCGCTGAAATCATCGGCAACCGCGTCTCTATTCCAATCGTCTCATCTCAGCCGACCCTCTTCACGACCCGCTGCACGACCTGGCGCCGCGACGTCGAAAAGGCACTCAGCAACTACAACGCCATCCAGACCTTTCCAGAGCCGCCACTTTACCAGAACTGCTACAATGCCACCTGCGTGGCCGAGCAAGACAAGCGGTCCCTCGAGACCTGCGCATGTAACATCAGAAGAGCCTTACTTGCATCGAACGTTCAGGATCTGAAGAAGGAGCGGAACAGCTGGCATCCGGACAGGTTCAGTGGTTGTGCTGAAGAGGTGAGACTGGAGTTCCAGGCGAAGGCGAAGGAGATTTTTCAGGTTGTCTGTCAGATGTTGGCGGAGAGGCAGAATTAAGAGGAGGCACTGCGGCTTCTTCAACGAAGGAGCGAGTTTGTATGGGTCAGAGGTCAGAGATTCACGGCTATGAGCATGAGAAGAGAGCAGAGACAGATTTCTGTGTGACCGGCGCTTTTTGTACGGGAGAGAGCCTTGTGGTCATGAGAGGCAAGCAAAGAGACAGTGACTGGCGCTTTTATAGGACAAGAGAGCTTGTTGAACATTGGAGAGCGGGCGCAGCTCGCAGACTGACTGATTCGGCTCTTGTGGGGCACACGTTGAGCGCTGCCATCTGCTGGATACACTGTACTTTCTGGCGCGTAGCAATTTGAACGCGCACAAAATCGCAAGCATTAAATTATACGGAAAGAATGCTTAGAAACTCGTAGATTACCACTCGACATGGTAAGTTTGCCATATATACATTATGAAGCTGACAGACATTATCTAGCCACGAAACTTCCTGCGGCAAACATTACAACTGTGGTGCCCTGATCCTGCCTGCAATTATAGTGCTAGGCTACATAACTGTGGCAGCCATCCTTTCCACAACGCCAATGCCGATGCCCGCTTCCTACGCCACAACCACAGGCCACCCACTCGAGAAGTCTAACTGATTCCAGCCAAAGAAGAAGTCGTCGTAACCATAACTGACGCTCGGCCTGACGTAGTGGTAGTAAATGACCGGCGACCGCAGTTTCGGATCATACATCACGCCCTGCCCACCGGGCGCATACACGTCTCCATGGGATCCTAGAACAAGTGTGCCGCCCCCATTCAGGCAATCGCGTCCTTGCTGGTCTACGAATCCTCCCGACGCGGATGTGGAACGACACACGGAGATATGATATTCCTCGCCTGGTGGCGCGAGGCCTCTGCCACCAGCTGGCTCGTTACAGCAATTACCACCAGAGAGGAAGAGATAGACATAATCGTTCCACCAGAACAGATAAGATCCTTCCTCTGCGCCGGCTGTGAGACCCGCAGGGCGAGCGGTAGTGTTCTGCGCGATATGCGTGGCGCCCGTAGAAGCGACTTTGAGTGGCGGGATTTGCATCGGGATTTGGTAGATATCTTGCCAGAAGGACCCGAAGTCCAGGACCGGAGTTTTGGGGTCGTACATGTAAAGGTTCGGATCGATGCGATTATAGCTAGAGGACTGGGGGATGCCGATACTGCCGTGATCGGTCCAGGAGCCGGGATCTAGGCTATCGGATGTTGCGACGCCAATATCTGAGTTCGAGGAGCCGATCTTCGAAACGGCATAGTAGAGGTAGTACGTACCATCTATTTGGAAGACGTCCGGAGACTAAGGTGTAAGACATGTGTCAGCGGTTGCTTTGAGCTTGTGGGAATGAGCTGCGGACACCCGCATGAAGTCTGTTAGGTTCGGAGGTCGGCGAACGTAAATTGACTTACCCATAGATCCTTGTTCCCTGGAAGATTGATAATACTGCCTTGGGGCAGCGCTGCACCGCGATCCGTCCAAGGTCCCGACATGCTCGGTGCTGTGGCCGTGTGGAGGCCATCATTGGTGGTGAAGCGGTAGTAAAGGTCGGTGTCTTTGCTGTAGATTACTGATGGGTCGTGCAGTCGTCCTTGGCATACACCTGAGCAGGCGCCGGCTGCTGGATAGTCGCGCTTTGCAACTAGAGGAGTTGCACTTATGCTTAGCGGTATCAAGAGCAGTGCTCTCAGTAATGTGGAGGTCATGTTGGTGATGGTTAGTGGAAATAAGAGGCAGGAGAGAATGCGGCAGTAATAGTAGAAAAAACCAATAGGTATTATTAGGCATGAAACTTCATTTACGGCAATGCCAGGCAGTCCTTATAGCAATCGCATTATTGTCGATCGCGGTGAGGGCCGTGAACCGCTCGTGCCTCGACATTCATGGATCATCAGTGAACACAGTCGGGCAACCCTGCTTACCCGCATGATTTCAATCTTCTGTTTCTGTCCGGCGTGCACAGCTCCTGGTGCATGGACGACATCGTAGCATAAGACCTTCACAACACCGACTGTAACCACAGCTTTCCGGATCGGCAGTCAATGTACTAGCCACAGCACCTCTCGGCTATGGCGTATGAGGGCAGTACCAGCACCGTCGGATGACCAGGAGTAATTTTGAGACACAAGACACCTCTGATGCTCTGGGATCCAGCCTTGTGAGTGGTCATCTAAGAAGCACTCCTTCCTCATGCTGACCACGTGGATCCATCCATTCACTCACTTGACCTCCTAAGCATTGTTTCGTTGCGGTCCTCTGTTGTACTGTACCATAGTACTCGGTCGAAAAGTGGTCATGCGCCGTCACGCCCACCGCTCTTGGAAGCATGGACAGTGCTCACGCGGTGGAATAGGTAGCGAGCGAAGGATCGTGATGATGTCGAAACCTGATCAGGAGGACGACAGACGAAACTGAGTAAGAAAGATTCAGACGTTGGGATGATGCTTGGTGGCTGCTCCACTCTCGGAAAGCCGCAAGCGCAATCATCGAGGCGAGGAAAGCGCGTCTTGGCGATTTCGATTTAAGCTTGTTGGCTTGGAGCGCAGGTGCAGCCGGTATATTGCCGAGCACACTTAAATACATGTACCAGTCGATCATCACCCCTCCGCGCCACATGATCAGTGTAGACTCAAAATGTCGACGTGATGTGAAAGTGAAGAAGAAATTATAGCTCTGAATTCGCAGACAATCTGATACGAGCTCGACCAATTCCAAATACACGATTTCAAGCTTATGACAGAGAGCTGGACAATTACACAGCCCAGCTGCAGCAAAGTGAAGGTTTGTGGTAGACACGTAGCAACAAAGGAGCATTGCAGACCTAAGCCCTTCGACGTACTGTGATCTTGGCTCATTCATGCGTGCTAACGCCGAACGCTGCTCCTCTGCGGCAATTTTGCTCGCTACTTCTGACCCCTCAAGGCAGCGTTTCTACATCAAGGGACTGAATCTGGCTACTCGAGTAATCAGCCACAAGAACAGTCCTTCCATCCGGACTGACCGCAAACCCTCTCGGGAACAGCCCTGTCGCTATGCTGCCTAATACACTGTCCTGACCCTTGCCTGCAAGCGCAGCATCAACATCGACCACCGAGATGCCGCTCGTCCCACCGAACCTCGCAGAATCAGCCGTCAAGATCCTGGTGCCGCCCTTCGCAAGCGTCAAGCCAACGGGTGATGTCCCAATCGTCACGTTCGCGAGCAAAGAGTGGTCCGGATCGGAGACGAGTCTTGCAGTGTCGAAAGCGAGGAGCGTATTCTCTTCTCGGTTTGTGGTCCATGCAACTTTGCCGTCTCGACAAAGAGTGATCCGGACTGTACCACATCCAGCCAAGGCCTGTGACAGCAGAGCATGATCTGGTGCACTTTCCAGCGCCGCAACGTCGATGATGCTGATGGTGCCGTGGTATACTCCTGGCGCTTTTTGCTCACTGACGGCGTATAAGGTTCTGCCATCCGGTGAAAGGACGGCATTCGTGACGAGGATGTTCAGGTCAAGTTTCCCGATCGACTTGGAGCTGACGACGCGATGTCGGCCATACCTCAGACGGAATACGTCAATGTTGCCGATGTCCTGAGCGGACGAGTTGCCGTACTCTTGCACTACGAAGGCATAGCGGGCATTCGGTGTGACGACAACCCCAAAAGCTCCATCACCCGCATTCTGACTGCTGGTTGTGCCGTTCAGACGACCTACAATGGCGTCCGATTCGCCCGCTGCCACGCGAGCAGCGTCCAGGATAAATCCGCCTTCAGCCTCGGCAACAAAAAGGTAACTTTCGTCTTCAGTCAATGCGATTTGGGCGGCAAGGTTATTATGAGTGGTGTATGGTAGTGCTATCTGATGCTTGACCGTAGGTGCAAAAGTCGACGTATCCAAGACAGCTAAAATTGCATTCTGTTGCGCGGCGACGGTGAGTGATGCGAAGGCTACATCGCCATATCGTGGTGCGTAAACGACGCCTATAGGCTGGCCAGGAACATCAACGGTAGCGGTGCGCACTTGTGATAGACTCTTCTGTGGTGGCGCTGGATAGCCTGTAGAGGCACAGAGGAGTGGGGCAGTGGCTGCATTGACTCCATTGAGCGCAATGATACAACCAGTGGTGAGGAGCTGTCCTAGAGCGTAATGCATGGCTATAATAGTTGTCCAGCGTATGAACCTGCACAGAGGCCCATCGAGCCAAGTAGAGCCAAGACCGTCCTCTTATACACTTACAATAGCGATACAGCACTGCGAGCATCAGATGCACGTGCTCAGATGAGACGTTATGAAGGATGTGCCTCCGCTAGCAAAGGATGCTGCATTAATCTGGCACTGACGTCAACAGGATTCAGCTATATCACTCTCCCTCAGTATCCTACCGCAAGTTCTGCCCTTCTTGCCTCGCAGTCACGTGCCAGTCCATCGTAATGTATAGCGATTCTACTACCTCAACTTTTACATGGGAGCACAAGACGTCCGGTGCATTCGCTCAGTCGAAGGTTCTACAGTATGCGGCGTGCATGCGGCTAGCTCGGTCGTGACACGAGACCCTGAGATAGACATGTAGATCTTCCAATGCCGCACATTCCGTGAAATATACTGTATATTGTACGACTATATCTTCGTGATGCGTGTGCTCGACATGTCTGGGAATGCGAAATCCAGGTCCAGGCAAGGTGCGGACAGCAAATCACTGCCGATCCCTTTTCGTACGATTAACGACGTTTCAACGATGCCTGAGCAAGGCAATACCGTCCAAAAGGTGGAGCACGATAGTACGCGCGCTCGTTATAAGCGGCGGTAGATGATTGAGGTCAAAGGCTGCAATGATAAAGTGCTGTTTACATCGTGGTGTTCAAGAATCTCGGTTGCAGTTCTGCTTTCGCTTCTCCGGCCGTAGCTAGGCACGTGCCAGGATCGTGATCTGAGATAAGCTCAGGCCAGCTTTGCTTCCTTTGGTTTAGTTTCGAGACATCTGCAGCTCGAGAGGTGGACATCTCGTCGAGTCCATTCGATGCTCGTCATCAATCGGACTGCATGTTCGACAATGCTCCACGGCTGCGAATTTGTTGCCTCTACACTCATCCTAGACTCTGCTGTCTCTTGCCAGCATGGCCAGTGCCGTATCTAATTTGTCTGCCAGTAACAATTCCCGCTTCAACGCCGAGGCGGCAGCATGGGATTCCCGACCATTTGTGCACGACGCAAGTCTGGGAGCTTCGAAAGCCATTCTGGACCTGCTTAGCTCTCGCGCTGGTCCAAAGTCCACGGCGCAACTAGACGTGCTCGAGATTGGATGTGGCACCGGCATTCTATCGTTCCTGCTGGCGCCTCATGTCAAGCGAATCGTGGCGGTAGATGCTGCCGAGGGCATGATTGACGTGCTCAAGCAGAAGCTAACCAAGCCGGATGCACCCAAGAATATACTGCCATTGGCATTACTGCTTGAGAATCCGGAGGATGCAGCACTACCACCTGCAAATCCCATGGACCCGAACGCTTCTTCAGGCCCTAGACAAAAGTTCGACCTAATCACGTCCCATCTCGTGCTTCACCACATTCCAGATCTGGTATCGGTGCTGCAGACCATGTTCGATTGCTTAGCACCAGACGGACGAGTCATGCTCACGGATTTCGAAGACTTCGGACCGGAAGCTAGGCGCTTCCACCCTGCGAGCAAGATGGATGGTGTTGCTAGACATGGGATCAACGCACGCTGGATGGAAGCCATGCTCTTGCAAGTCGGTTTCACCGATGTCGAAGTAGAGGCGCGATGGACTATGACCAAGAACGTCGAGAGCTATGAAGGCGAATTTGGAGGCACGTACGGAGGTGCCTCGAAGGAATTCGATCCGGCTGGTAAAGGTGAAAACATGCGATTTCCGTTTTTGGTTTGCTACGGAATCAAGCCATAGCCGCCATCCTAGGAAATCTCCAGCGTGAATGAGCCAACAAGCATAGACACGATGCTCTGGTCCTTTCACTATCACCATATTCGCGAAAATCGCCAAGGGACCCGAGTACAGTGTAGTTCCATCTCGGTATCATCGCTCAGTCTCTGTCCTACGCCGGACAAGCCTATAGGACTCAGCCTGATATCGTTATCCACAACTTGTACCGTGCTGCCGTCAAGAAATGTCCTCAATGCTGTCGGATGCCGCACAAAGTTCCAATACAGCCTGCTCCAGGTCTGCTGTCTTGCCCAAAATGCCTCGTCAAATCCAACAGCATTGTCGCCAGCACTTCTCAGAAACCAAAGATAGGACTTGAGTGCTCTTCGAAGATCATTTTCTTGGCAGTTATGCCATTGGTTCTGCCTGGTCCAGCTTGCCGTTGCGTGCCATTCATGCTGGAAATGGCGGACACTACCTAGATCACCTAGGAGCCAATGGTCGTTGGACTTGACGAATATATTGTCTGGCTTGATGTCATCATGGCACAGGCCGGCATTGTGTAGGGTATCTAGACCTTGGAGCATATGGAGCAGGACTGGCCGATATTTCTTGTCAAGCTGTTTGGTCGACATCTCGCTATGGATTCGTTCAATTTCGGCCAGGTTCAAGAGAGTTCCGGAATTGATATACGGAGTTACCATCGCCCAAGACCAGCTATTATCGGCTCGCAGAATGAAATAGTCGCGCACAGGAACGTAAGATGAAGACTTCTCGCCATGGGCTCCGCCAAGCAGAAGGCCAGCTTCGATCTCTGTAGGCCAATGTTTCGTCAAGTTCAGGAAGGCGGGGACGATGTGATGCGGCATATCGTTGCGGGCAACACGATCGAACGTTTTGATTACGACCTTGCTGCCGTCTGTCGCATCCCTGTATATCGCGGTCGATCCTTCCTGGCCGCCGCCGAGTGCTTTCAGGAAGGTGTACCGGCTATCTATGTGCGATTCGTTCGAGACACGAAATGGCTGTTGCGGCAGCCAGAGCGCGTCTAGACTACTGGTATAGAGCTGCGAGAAGTCCGTTGGATACTGCTTCATCCACTGATCATGCTCGTTGCGCAGACCTTGACCAATGCCAGCAAGGCCGCAAGATACCACAATCACTGCCAATAGTATCTTAACGAAACGTGGTAGTGTCTGATATCGTCGCTGCCATCGTCGTGCTTGGGTTCCACGAGGAGAAAATGTTCGGCTATCGCTACATCTTGAGTACTGATAATCTCGCATGGCGTTGAATGCCGGTTACAGATAGCTGAGTTATAGGTCTCCAATGGCGAGAATCGATGTTGCTCGAATGAAGTACATAATGTCGATTGGCAACGGCAAGGTACTGGCCTGAGCGATCCAATCGTTCACGAAATACTCACGAATGAGCGGTCTATAGTTGTGACCGCAGCTGAGTCAACCATGATTGCCAGGCCTTGCAGAGCACAATGCTTGCCAACAGCGTCAAAAACAGGTATTGCAGCCAATAAGAGTAAGCCAGGATGTGGTATAGATCTTATTCCGGGGCAAGCATACCTCCGTAAGTCTGATGCCACCATGCCATTTATAGGGATATGGCACGTGCCGAAGGCATCGGAGGCTTCTTCGTTCCTGAGCCGAGTAGGGTCTCACTGGCATTCATCGCGCGCGCACCGAAACCCTACGTTTTGCGTGCTCGAGTCTCCGACGAGAGTCGATGGTGCCTGCCAGCCCGGTGCCAACGGCGTCACAGGGCTGATCCCGGCAGCATGTGCCCGGCCAAGCTGCCTGACACGCTAGCAGAACCTAGGCCATAAAAGGAAAATAGCATGGCGACCACATACTACACGCCGATACCAAAATGTTTTCGCGCAATCTACACTGTCCTGCGATGCGTGCGAGACAAGCAAGGGACGAGTGTCTGTGGTGGTAATGTAGTAGAAAATGACCACTGCAGAAAGGACGACCGCGCAAACACGATGCTCTTCCAGTAGCGTCGTTGTGCTTCATTTCGTGCGCATGACTGCTAGAGAGCGAGTCACCACCTTGTGCAAAACACGCGAGTCTTCATGCAAGCGGTCGTTGCCTGATCTGTCGGAGGCATTCATTGCTGCTTTTGGACAGGTCTTGAAGAAGATCTACGTCCTGGCCCTCAGTGGTTGTATGGTCTGACTGATCTGGGACAGGCTATTATTGGCAGTATCGGTGAGGGTGGTCCAATCGTCTTCACCGTTGAATTTATGTGACCAAAGGGCAGTGTAGTACTCGGCTGCCAATAGAAGAAGATTCGCACTCGCAGAAGTGGGTAAGTCGTTCTTGTCAGTGCTACTCTAATGTTTTGGTTTGGACTGATGCATAGCTCTTTCCGCAAATGCTTGGCAGTCGCTGCTGCCATCGAGTGATCCACCTTGCGACATCTCTGTAAGCATCATAGCATGTTGCAGCTGGGCCATTCTTTATGTACGCAGGTCACTGAAGACTGCTATGGAGAACATGAGATCCGTGACGATCCCACGGAGCTTCTGCCGCATCAGTTGATACTTTTGCGTAGTGGGTCCTGGCGTTTGACTACCTACCGTCTGTGTGACATATATGGACATTTAGGAACTTGCTGAGCTAGGGACTTATGTGCTGCATGCTGATGTCTACGTCGTGTATCTGGCTAGGAGAAAGTGCTGGCCTGGATCGTTCTGGTTCGCTAACGCACTATAGCTCAATCACTCTATTTTGTGCTACCACCATTAGTGCTGCTGCCCAAGGGCGCACTGATGAGTTGTCCGCCGGTCAGTGGTGCTAATGGCACTCCTCCGAATGCCGCCACTCCTCTCCTCCAGTCGAGGTCGATCTGCAGAACAGGTGGTGTTGCGGCAGGAATGGTCGCTGGATTCAGCTTGGGCGCCACGGCAATCACACTGAGTGTATCGTGGTCATAATTGATTAGATTCAAGCCATCAGCAGTCTCTTGCGACAGTCCAGCTGCGTCGATGAGATCCTTCTTGGCGATCAATGCATTGACGGCGGTGGTAATGTCGGGCTGGATTGGATTTGCTACAACGGCAATGATTTTATTGCTATCGTCGATATCCTCTATAAATTTGATCAGCAGACATCTCAATGTGTAATGTTCGTACAGCACGTACGGGGCTCAATGGTCATTGCGTCATAGTATGCAATGCGATTCGTGCGATTCACTTCGGCGAACGACTCCCGAATTGGCTGATAGGACGCTTGGCCTCCGGTGTACTGGTTCGCCGCAGTTGTGATGGTTTTGATCGCTCTGTCCAGCACGAGCAGATCGTTTATGAGAAGATCAGTGCCTGAGTCGCGTTTCGCCACAGGCGTTGCAGAGACAAAAGTCGCCGTGGCGAGCATAAGTAATGATGTAAAAAACAGCATGATAGCGATGGCAGTCAGTCAAACGGCTGTAAGAGACGTCGATTACGATCAAGTACAGCAGAGACCTCGGGCTGCTCGAGATGTTTAATATAAGCAGATCTTGATCTCTTGTGCGCGGGAGCGCGAAGGTGCCAAAGTCAAACTCGATGTGCCGAGGCGTGTTTTGTGGCCGAACAGTCACATTTCACAGTCGTGACGATCAATCTGCCGCATTGGTTCTGCTACGGCAGTGCGTCTTTTGTGAGTTGAGAAGCTCAAGATTGGGTATTATTCCTACGATGCGATCCGTAAATGCTTTTTCATCTTCATTCTTCCTTCTTCATCCTGGGCGTTGTTTCAGCGACTACATCTTTGACTTCCTATCTTTTGCCTCGGTTTCGGAGACGGTACTGCTCGCCTTCTCCCTGGGAGCTGAGCGACGCGATGAAATTCGAGGACGGATGGATGGCGTGTTGTAGCTGGACGATCGATGGAAAGATTTGAAACAGAATGAGGGGCCTTGAAGCAAGCACGCAAAGGATGCGGAGCTGATCCTGGACGCACGGAGTGAGATCCGTCTTCACGCGGGCAAAGAGTCGGTCGTCATTTTCTACTGGAGAGCTGAAGACAACACTGGTGGTGAGAGAAAGAGGATCTGAGAAACTTTTGACCTGCCTGGCCATTGTAGCGTCGGCGGACAACTCAGGCGAAATGATATTGTCATAAACCGTTGCTCATACATCCCCCGTAGGACTGCCCATCGAGTATAAGTCGTCTATTCTTGGTAGAGGCCTTGTGGCACACAAGCGCGAGAGGTACCTCAAACGCTCGTTCATTTCGAGGTCGTCGTCATGTAGTCGAGGCTTTGTGAGGTTGAATTTGACACCGCTTGGTGTCGTGAGAGATCTATCGGCCACAGATCCAGATCTCGACATCGAAGGCACTCGAAGCTCATAATCGTCTGGCCGCACCGCTATGACGCCCATTGAAACTCGTCAATGTCTTCGAGTTTAAGTGCTACGTAGGCCACATATCAATGCCCACCGCTATAGCAGTCGAAATGGTGCGAGGGTGTATTGATTTCCGCCGGCGAGATTTGGCGTTTGTTGGGTAAGTGTACGCCAGCTGAGTCGGCACCGAGTACGTACGGAGCTCCCGATGTACTACGGCGTACGATAAGCTCCAAATTTATCTTGGCACACTTCCCAAGCTGCTTTCTTCCCAACCATGCCATTCACGATACGCTCTTCGGCTTGCGCGGAACTCCCAAACCCGCATCTAAACTATCAACATGGCCTGTACGAAGGTCTTCACGAAGGATCTTATGACGGAAAGAGTGAGCTCGCGCGCGCTGTCAGTTGCTCAGAGTCATTTGACTGGCAACTCCGCACAGCATGAGCTCAACCGAGGGATCATCCTGCGGATCCATATTGCTCACGTAGGGTGCAATACAGCAAAATGTACATGTAGGTAGACAAGATTTGGTTTCTTTCAGCTTATCTTTCTCACAATACAATCACCAAACGCCATGCAGCGCAGCTTCCTCAGAAGACATCAACTCGCCAACAGTGACGCGAATGGCGTGCACGACCGAGAATATGACAATGCGACCTCCAATGGAGAGCCATTGAGCCTAGATCTGGATGCTGTCATCATAGGTGCAGGTTTCTCTGGTGTGTATCTGCTCCATCGACTCCGACAGGAAGGCTTCAATGTGAAGATGGTTGAAGCTGGATCTGGTATCGGAGGGACCTGGCACTGGTAAGCAGTACCCTATGCTACCAGCCGAATTGATTGAGCTGACTGTTTACAGGAACAACTATCCTGTAAGCCATCGAGGCCTTGATCGTTCGCCATGTACTCACAAATCTTGCAGGGCGCTAGAGTTGACTCCCAATGGCCTGTGTATCAGCTGTCGATACCCGAAGTCTTCAATACATTCGAATGGACACAACAATACCCAGGCTCGCAGGAGCTGCAACGGTACTTTAGGCATATAGACAAAGTCCTGGACATTAGCAAGGATACCCTTTACCACACGCGCGTAAATGCAGCAACGTGGAATGACGCCACGAACAAGTGGCAGCTCGAATGCGATAATGGCACCAAGATCACCGCTCGTTTCATGAACTGCTGCTTGGGCTTCGCTGCGAAGCGACACTTTCCCGACTGGCCGGGTCTTGACAAGTTCGGTGGCTATATCTGCCATTCGTCATTCTGGCCCGTGGAGGGTGTAGATATGCATGGCAAGCGTGTCGGCGTCGTTGGATCTGGTGCTACTGGGATCCAAATTGCGCAAGAGAGTGCGAAAGATGCAGACCATCTTACGGTCTTCATACGGACACCCAATACTTGCATACCCATGAACCAAAGGCCAGTCGATCAAGAACAGGCGAAGAAGGATCTCGAGGACTACATACCGCGGAAGCTGATGAAAGAGCGCTTTAGGACGACGGGTGGTTTCCTGTACGAGGAAATAACGCGGAAAGTGTCCGACGATACGCCGGAGGAGAATGAACGAGTGTGGGATGCCGCGTACAATCGAGGAGGCTTTGAGATCATCTTCACATACGCGGATATGCTGATCGACCCTTCGGCAAATAGAGCAATATACGATTACTGGGCCCGCAAGACCAGAGCTCGCATCACTGATCCACGGAAGCGGGACATCTTAGCGCCACTTGAGCCTCCTCACAGCTTTGCCGGCAAGCGACCGAGTCTGGAGCAGGATTACTACGAGCAGATGGACAAGCCGCATGTCAACCTAGTCGACTTGAGGAATGAAGTCTCTGTGTCGCACGTCGTACCCGAGGGTATTGTTACATCGGATGGTCAACTCCACAAGCTCGACATCCTCGCTGTCGCGACAGGTTTCGACTCTCTGACTGGCGGCTTCACCCAGATCAAGATGCGAGGTCTCAACGGTCAAGACCTCGAGAAGAAATGGAGCACTGATCTCGGAGCACTCTCGTACTTAGGATTGACTGTGGCCGACTTCCCAAACATGTTCTATACCTACGGGCCACATGGACCTACAGCCTACGGCAACGGACCGTCAATCGTCGAGCCGCAATGTGAGTGGATTGTGGAGACCATGAAGAGGATGGACAAGAGTGGAAAGACCAAGATTAATGCGAAGAAGGATTATGAGTTGCAGTGGAAGAAGACGGTCAATGAGCTGCATAGTCACATGCTGAGGGATCAAGTGGATTCGTGGTATATGGGTACCAATATACCTGGCAAGCCGCGACAGGCATTGAACTATGCTGGCGGCCTTGCGCGGTATATTGATACTATCCAGGCGGCTATGGATAATGACTTTGAGGGTTTTGAGCTCTCATAACTCCGGCGCGAGTAGTGCTTCGTAGTGTGCTATGGCACTGGCTGCGATCATGACGACTAGAAGATTGGCAGAGCTGCAGCTGTTGTGCTAAAATTGCGCGGCGCGGCGCGCTTCGCTCGTGCCATGTTGAGATCAAGAAGGGATGTATGAAGCTTCTGAGCCCTCTGAAGCGGATTTTCACCCACCGCGAGTTGTGGGCGCTGCAGTCCCACGCGTCTCCGTTGCTTCATTTTGATCGCTCGAAGCTGGGGTGCTGACGCTGAGGCACTACTTTGACCCACCTCTGCCTCTCGGTGAGCTGCGGCTGCGGTTGCTGCTGCGCGAAGCGCCTTGCTGAGTCTTGTTGCTCGAGCCTGATGCACTGCCCGTATCCGAAGTCATTCCTCGTCCAGCCCGGCGCTCGAAAAACTTCTCGCTGATGTCCTTGCGAAGTTGTATTCCCTCTGAATCATTCTTGGGATCCTACTCCGCTGTTTCCAGATCGTGCAGTCTGGGATTGCTGGCCGCCCGACGTACCTCCTTAGCCTTCGCATTCTTGTTGGGCTACGACGAGAAAGCGTGTTAGCCATGTCTTTCTGCAAGCACATATAGAGCTTTGGCCGGGCATTGCACTCTTCGCACTTGCCTGCACCATGATCCTCACGGTAGCTGTCTTGGGATTCTTCCAGCCCAGATCGACTCGTAACTGCGTATCCATGTCTGAGTTCTTGTTGGGTGGATATAGGCGGTCACCTCTCTCCGCGGTCTCGACCTTGCTGGCCACTCTGCTCATGGTCTTGAGATTTGTGAATTTGTCCATGTAAAAAGCACACAACCTCAAGCCCACGCCGAGCCTTACCGCAGCTCCATGAAGATTGCTCCAAACATACATTCGAAGATTGATGATGCCCCCCGACTTAATCACCAAGCGCTCGACTTTCACAACATATGCGTCGAAGACATGAGAATCTCTGGCATAGTTGATTGGCAGAATGTATCAGCAATTCCAGTGCGACCGCTTGCAGAGGGACCGGGAGTTGTGGCATGTGGAGGTTGAAAATAGTTCCATCTACCGGCGGAATACCACGAGACCGAAAACGAGGACGAGAAGCGTCGTATACGTGACAGAATTACGGATTCTCCTCTCCTAACGTTTTACACGAGAGCGGTACAGCTCAAGATCCCCTGCCTCGCAGACTGGCTCGACTGTGAAGTTTGATACCGTCTTCGAAATCTGATATGGTCCGTACAGGGATCGTCTTGGGAGCAACAAGATCTCGCGAAGTTGCGCTTCAGTTTCATTGGTGTGGCGAAGAACTGGGAATTCGTCGCAGGCGAAGACATACCGTGCCAATCGAAATCTCTAAGGAGGACGAGAAGCGTAAAACGTAGAAGAAGGCCAGGTAAGCTTCCATTAGTACGAATGACCTCCACTTGATCATGAGTACTGACAGCACGACCTGAAGGTATTCAACGATATGGCCGATGCTTGGGACCGCCTTGACGTGGGAAGAGATGGCTATGTCGCGCACGAGCTCTACGATGACCTGTTGACATAGTTTAGGCGTATGCGCGACTTTGGTCTAGAACAAGATGATATTCTGGCCAACAAGGAAGCGAAAGAAACGTGGAATCAGTCTTTCGCGTGGTTGCAGCAGAGCAAGTTGACCACAAAGGAGTAGAGACTGGTGCTTGGTCAGGTGAAATGGCGTTCTCGTTACTTATGCGGAGATGATACCCTGTACAAATAGACCCCTCTCATTTCTTCAGCATCTCGTTCCAAACCTTTGTTTCATGTTGTTGCTGTACTTGCACGTGACAGCGGCCGATGTTCGGGCTTAGTCGGCCCTTGATTGCGAGCTTACCAACCTCGAAGCACTGTAGAAACACGGTATCCTACATCGACGTCGGCATCCATTATGGCTGCACCTAGAGCATCGAGAACATGCCTTCGATGCCTGCGATTATCAGAGATACAGTATAAGACTTCTACAAGGACAAGTATCGTGCAGTCAGCATCGCGACGACGCTTCCACAGTCCAGCGCCACTCTACCTTGATTTCCTCTCACCGTCATGGCAGCAGCCTCTCAGCACAGCTTCGAAATCGCGACGAGCGTCGCCTGTATTACTACAGCAAGATTCTCAGATCAGACGCTTCTCAGTCACTCCCAGACCTGCAGCGAAAGCCATCATTAACCCCCGCAAAGACGACTCTGGCAATACGATGACCATCACCATAACTCCACGCGCCGCACACCGTCTTGAAAAGATCTCCGCCCAGGACTCAAATCCCGATCTCGCGCTTCGCGTAGCAGTCGAGTCCGGCGGCTGTCACGGGTTTCAGTACCTCATGTCGCTCACATCTGCCAAAGACATAGATTCGGAGGAGGATACTGTGTTCGAAGAAGAGGGAGTACTAGGAGGTGAAGGAGACTACAGAGCGAAAGTTGTGATGGATGAGCCGAGCCTGGAACTGTTGAAAGGGAGTAGTGTGGATTATACGATGGAGTTGATTGGAAGTCAATTCAAGGTGACGGGAATACCTGGCGCGAAGAGCAGTTGTGGGTGTGGGACTAGTTTCGATATTGCGGCGTAAGGGACAAGTCCGGGAATTGAATGCTTGGTCTCACATTCATCAAAGGAAGCGTGCGTGGGAGTAGCGTAGGTGATGCATCACAGTTGCCATGTTCGTCGTCCGGCTGGCTTGCGGGTTGTACGGCGCAAAGCAGCTGCAGGAACTTGGTTATAGGAGCTTGATCGTCTCAGGCATGCACGT
This sequence comes from Passalora sequoiae, assembly GCA_013248845.1. NCBI lineage: Eukaryota > Fungi > Ascomycota > Dothideomycetes > Mycosphaerellales > Mycosphaerellaceae > Passalora > Passalora sequoiae. The sequence continues at coordinate 724,532 of WSQC01000023.1, forward strand.
ATGCGACACCGGACAAGTCCACATTGTCGATCAATCACCTCAGCCTCGCGACGTGGGAGATCTGGCCGTTGATTGCCACGCTGCACATGGCTTTGACGCAAATCTTCCAGCATACCCTCACTCAGAAGTTCTCGGGTCTCTGGTCACGCAATACCACAGCCCGATACTGAACTGTTCTGCTGCGACAGGCGCAAATGCGGTTCAAAGGCAGCTGCAGGAGAATGGAAACAGTCGAAGGGTTGGCTCAGAAACGCACATACTGATCTTGGCAGGGACCTAAGTATATCTTGTGTCTCCGCAAAGACCCTTGAATGGCTCGGTTGACACGGTGAAGTATCGAGGTAGCGCGCATAGCACATGCAACGTGCGACTGTCTCATATTGCCACTGATAGGGAGTGTGCTCAGTGCGCGTCTGAAGTTGCTGCGGAAAAGTGGTCTCGCCACACTGCCGTCACTTCCCCGAGCGGTACGGTTGAGGTGCCATTGGCGTGTTGAGGCCAGCGTCATAATTTGGTGGGGTGTATGCAGGGATCGTGTAGGAGAGAAGTGGAGTGGAGGGGCAGAACAGCTTGGAAGGTCGAAACGTTTTTGTTTGTCTGGAACACTCGCGCTCACGCTGACGTTGCACATTCACAAAAAATACCACTCTTCTTCAATCGCTGCTCTCCCCTCTCGCCATAGCACGGCCAGCCGACCCTGAATTGTGCAGAGTATTTTCCAAAGCAATAAGCATGAGCGTCCAAGACGTCCAGACGAAGCCATATGGCGATCAGAAGCCTGGAACCAGCGGTCTGAGGAAGAAGGTACGTACAATGGCAGACCATCGTCGCGTCAAACTACACTCAAGGATGTCTCCGAAGCACGCCACTGCACCAGATTGACGCTTTGGTCAAGCGCTGCTACATCAATACCATGGCTTACCGCAAGCTCTACAGGTCAAGGTCTTCCAGCAAGAGAACTATTCGGAAAACTTCGTTGCTTCGATCATCCAATCGATCCCAGAAGGAGCGCAGGATGCCTTCCTCGTCATTGGCGGTGACGGACGTTACTGGAACCCTGAGGTCACCCAGCTGATTGCAAAGATCGGTGCGGCGTACGGTGTGAAGAAGCTCCTGATCGGTCAGAACGGCATTCTCTCCACACCGGCAGCATCACATCTCATCCGTATCAAGAAGGCCACCGGTGGTATTCTCCTCACAGCTTCGCACAACCCGGGTGGTCCCGACGAGGACTTTGGCATTAAGTACAACTTGGCCAATGGAGCACCTGCGCCAGAAAGTGTCACCAACAAGATTTACGAATTCTCCAAGAGCATCACATCCTACAAGATCAAAGATATCCCCAAAATCGACCTACAAACCATCGGCACACAGCACTACGGCGGGCTCGAAGTTGAGATCGTACACAGCACCCACGACTACGTGGCAATGCTCAAGGACATCTTCGATTTCGATCTCATCAAGTCCTTCCTCAAAGAGCATCCAGACTTCAAGATTCTATTCGACGGCCTCAGTGGTGTGACGGGTCACTACGGCATCGACATCTTTGAGAAAGAGCTTGGACAGAAGGGAAGCACACAGAATTGCGAGCCAAAGCCAGACTTCGGTGGACACCACCCAGACCCAAACCTCGTCTACGCACACTCGCTGGTCGAGCGTGTTGACAAGGAGGGCATCCACTTCGGTGCTGCTTCAGATGGCGATGGCGACCGAAACATGATCTACGGCGCCAATGCCTTCGTCTCGCCGGGTGATTCGCTTGCCATCATCGCACACTACTCCGACATGATTCCCTATTTCAAGAAGCAGGGCGTTTACGGCCTTGCCCGCTCAATGCCAACATCTGGTGCTGTCGACCTCGTAGCAAAGAAGAAAGGCGTGACCTCGTATGAAGTGCCCACCGGCTGGAAGTTTTTTTGCGGTCTTTTCGACAGCGACAAGATGAACATCTGTGGAGAGGAATCTTTCGGCACCGGCAGCAACCATATCCGTGAAAAGGACGGCCTCTGGGCTATCGTCGCATGGCTCAACATCATCGCTGGTGTAGGTCAGCAGAAGGGTGAGACTCCATCGATCAAGAGCATCCAGCACGACTTCTGGAATACTTATGGCCGAACGTTCTTCACACGTTACGACTACGAGGGCTGCGAGAGCGAAGGCGCCAATAAAGTCGTTGCACACATGACCGATCTCATTACAACCAAGAAGGGCGAGTTTGTCGGCAGCAGCGTCGCAGGCCGTAAGGTCGTGGAAGCAGACGACTTCAGCTACACTGATCTTGACGGCAGTGTCAGCAAGAAGCAGGGTATCTATGTCAAGTTCGATGACGGTAGTCGCATCGTTGTCCGCCTTTCTGGTACTGGATCCTCGGGAGCCACGATTCGTCTGTACATCGAGAAGCACACCAGCGACTCGAGCACATACGGCCTGGACGCCCAAGAATACTTGAAAGATAATGTCAAGCTGGCGACCGACCTCCTCAAGTTGCAGGAGTATGTCGGCCGCACTGAGCCGGATGTGAAGACGTAAACGTCTTCTCAAAGATGTGATAATCGAAGCATGAGCCGAGTCTTGATGCGTTTGAGCGAGAACATGCATGCATGCATAATTTCATACAATGGGAAGACGGCCTGTGTAGATAGCATTAGCGATAAAAGCGAGAGCCAAGCAGCTTGTATCAGCGTGGAACAAATTGAGATGGTGAAACTCGAGTGCTCAGATGGTGCCTTGATTCGAGAATGTCCTATCTCACCGCGCATTCCGCGCCTCGCTGCAAGTATCAACGAGAACCCACTCGATCCAATGCAGCGCACTACCATGCCGCCGTATAAGCTTCCTTGCCGTGACTCGTACAATCATGCAAAACTCTTCTTTTCTTTAGTCGGACTTTCCAAACTGAATTCAGCGGAAAATAAACTCTCCCACCCGCTCTTCTTTTTCGCCGCCGGAGATACTTTGAGCATATTCGGGCTCTGTGGCTCGAGGTGTCGTTGGAGAGAACGAACTGATTTCGAGGGCGACTTGGACCGAGTTCTCGCTTTGGTGGGCGAGACTTCTCGGACTCCTTGGCCTGATGAGGAGGGACGATGAGGTGTAGATATTGTGGTGTTGGTGGTGTTGGTAGTGCTGATGGAGATGTCGCGGGTCTTTTTGGTTTGGGGGTTAGAAGTCAGCCATGGGATCATTGAGTTCCTCGAGAGGGTCGTGATTGTGGTTCTGAGGTTGTGTTTTGGGTTGTGATGGGGAAGATGAGGAGGGACGAACCTGTTCGTGTTGCTGCTGCTGCTGCTGCGGGGGTGGATGTTGCGCGGCCGTTGCGAAAGTTTTATCGGTGCTTGTTGAGGCGTTGGTCATAGTGGAATCGTTGGTTGATACGATGCCTAGACCGCTCATGGTTCCCGCTGGTACTGGAGGTGGACGCATGCTCTGCTGTTGCTGTGTCTCCAAGGAGCTTGCTTTGCTTCCTGAACGCTGTCGTATGCCATTCGCGTCGATCGCGACCGCTGCTGTTGTGGGCGTAGTGACCAGGTGAAGGCCCTTTTTCGAATTCGAGCTGCTGCGACGACTATCCAAGCTCTTGTTCAGATGCTTGCTAGCATCGCCATCTTTGCTGCTGCGCTTGATGCGAACGCTGCCTTTAGCGTCCACGTTGGCTGCTGCAACAGTTGATTTGCCGAGTCCTGGTGTTGTGGGAGCTGCACCAGAGCCGCGTTCCTCGACTGCATGCACCATCCACCATGTCAAACCATCAGAGAGATCGAAGGGATTGTCGTCCTCGAAAGCCATGGACGACGGCGCATCGCTGGCTTCGCCGAGACTGCTGTTCTCGGCTTGCTGAGTAGCGCGCTGCCCACTTAGATCAACCATTTTTTGCTCGACCCGCTGGATACGAGCGACTATGAAGTCTCTCGTGCCAAGTCGCATGCCTTCCCTCTCAGCGAGGAAGTAGTGCGGACAACCGATGTTGAACGCTGCCCAAGCACCTTTGACTTGCGCACCTCTGGTGGGTAGAAAGAGTGCAAGATCCCCTTCCTTAAAGTCTCGAACAGCAATCTTTGCATGAGCTTCATTCCTCAGCTTGACGGCGCGCTCCTTATAGCCATCCGCACGTTTCGTTGCCTCCTTGGCCTCCTTGCTGTACTTCTTAGCAGTGTATTCAAAGTCCTTGACTCGCTTGGTGACAGCGTCAGCAAAGACGTCAAGATCAAAGCGTGAAATGTGCTCCAGGAATGCCTCGTACTGTGCCGTCTCCTCCTCTGAGTTTTGAGCATCAGACCAGTACAGAAGTCGGAGATCAGTCGGGGGCTCGGGATCTGCGTTGGATGACTTCCTCGTAGGTGGCGGCGAGGTGACAGAGATTTGTCGGCTCATGTGAGTATGTGGGTCGACAATCATGGTGCTAGCAGCCATCTTCGATGCACGCTCGATAGTCATTGCATCGCCTTGGTACGATATCACCAGACCGAGACGTTCTAGCAGTCTACCCAGTCGCTGATTTTGTGAGTATAGCTTCTGCGAGACCTCCTTCGCACGTTCAGCACGTTTAGCCAGGCGCTCCGACGATGCTTCTGCTGTGTTCTGATAAGTCTTGTGCTTCTTTTGCAATCGAAAGAGTTCCACGTCGAGACTGTTGATATGAGACTTGGCTTCTGCCAGCTCAGACGATAATCGCTTTGCCTTGTCTTCCTCGTCCGTAAGTCGTTGCCGAAGCACTTCGGAGCCTGTTTCGCCTTCCGCAAACTTACTGCGTAGCATCTGCAGCTGGTCCTGTTCGTTGTCGAGTAGTTCCTGGAGCGATCTGGCTTTTGCCTCCTCGGTGGAAAGCTTCTCCTGCGCATCGCGAATCTGTTCTTCGGCTTCGCTCTGACGTTGCTCAGCATCTGCAAGCTCGGTCTTCTGCCGCTCGTTGCTCGACCACAACGACTGATTCTCGTTCTTCGCAAACGCGACCGCTTCTGCGAGGTCTTTGGCCTGTGCAGCAGAACGCCGAGCAAGTTCTTCGAGCGCGGCGGAGATGCCAAGCAGACCATCTGGGGCAGTCGCCTCCGGTGCAAGGTGATGGTGGGCTGTAGCGAGTGACTGCAGATGCTCCGCTTCCGTCTCCCGCTTCCGCTCTTGCTCTGCTTTCAGCCTCTGCATTTCTTCCTCAGCTTGTGCCTTGGCGGCTTCGGCGATCTGAAGACGGCGTTCGAGAGCATTTCTTGCATCGTGTTCAGTAGCAGCTCTTGCCGCATGCCCAGCAGCGTCTTCCTTGAGCCTTGCGATCTCTTCGTCCACGCCCTCCTTAGAGCCCATAAGACGTTCGACCTCGTTCTCAGCGTCCTCCAGCAAGTGCCTCGCCTCGGCCAAGTCGTTCTCCAGACTTCTTCTCTCTTCGGCGAACTCGCGCTGCTGTGCCTCCATGTTCTCCATGAGGTCTTTCTTAGTAGACGTGGCTTCCTCAACCTGCTTCTGGAACTCTACATCGGAGTTTTTGCGAGTCGTCATCTCATCTTTGTATGACTGAAGCTCTGCCTCAAGGTCTACAACACGCTTCGCCAGCTTCTTTTCCTCAAGGCCTTGTGCCATCGAAGGCCTTCGCTGCTTGGTCAGAGAATTGTTTCTCGATGCATCGTCAGGAGGCTGAGGCGTCAGAACGCCCATTGGCGGCGTCGAGACGGGACGTGACGCCGGAGCATCCATGCTAACGGGCGTGAACATATCACCTAAACATGAGGCTGTCAGTCATACTTGATCACATGGCGTTTTTCTCGGCGCACCAATGCGGCAGGAGCAGCAGCGCGTTATGGCGGCGAACCACACGCAGCGTATTGCTGTCTGGACCACTGCATCATGTTTCCGACTCGTCAGCTTGACTCACCAGTGCTTGCTCGAGCTGCCTGTGTTGAGCGATGGAGTAGATCCTCTAGCTTTCGCACACGACTCTTCTGCGCCTTCAGGTCTTCCTCCAGTCGTGCGTTGCTATCGCGCAGACCCTTGTATTGCTCGTCACCGCGAAGGAGCAGTGAGGTATCACCAAATGCAGCTTCATGCATGCTCCCATTCTTAAAAGCACGGGCGTGTTTGATCTGCTTGCGTGTCGGCTTGTCCAAATCTTTTATGGCTTGATCGATCTCGTCTGTGACCGGTCCTTTGTCATATACACGTAAAAGCGTTTCATGATATTTGATCAGCTCATCTCTTGTGGTCATCGGCCAACTGCCACCCTCGTTTTGCAAGCTCAGCTCAATGCCAAGCACGCGACTTTGTAGAGCCTCTGGCGATACGACATCCTCCACTGCACGCATCCATTTTTTGCGTCTCTTGTCTTCCTCTTCCTGATAAGTTGCGACCTCCTCTTGAAGCGTTCCAGAGTCTCGTTTCATCTTAGCGACCCATTCACGACGTCTAACAGACTCCACCAGCAGCTGTCCGTATACTGACGGCAAGCGTGCAACGAGGCTCAATGTAGCGAAGCCCTGCGCATTATCATCTTCGGGCATTTCTAAGTCCTTGGTGTCTTTCCACAATTGGGCTATCTGCGATTCAATGTCGGCAAGCTTGCGCATATGCTCGCGAGCGATATGTGCGGCCACATCTCGTCGCTCTTTACGACGCTGTGCTAGCTCGTTGATCTCTGTGCAGTAGTCGATCAGGTTCGGAATGTAGCTGCGAGTGTGGAGGAGTGCCATCTTCGAAGCCTGTGCTACGTGCTGTGGCGCTCTCGGCAGGGAGTGAACATGTTCAGAGTCATTGCTCATTTTCTGCACAACAACCTGAATCTCATCGATCAGTGTTGCATGTTCGGCAGAGCTCTCTGCTAGTGAGCGCTGAGCGAGCTGTTCTACTGCCTGTATGAGATCGTTGGCTTCCTTGGTCGCAAAGTCGAGGTTGTTACGAATCTGATCGACTTTATTTACAAGAGTGTTTGTCAAGGCGCGGGCAGATAACGCGGCTTGCTTGACAGTAGCTACATCCACGAAGCCTTGTAGAGTCATAATTTGCTGTTGCGAATTCCGTCGTGAGCCAGATTGCTGAGGCATGGGTTGGATGAAGCGCGTGTACTCTGCTCGTGCAGGAATCTCTCGCAGGCTGCCCAAGTTGCGTTCCCAATTGTCTGCATGCGCCTGCTGATCTTGGATACGTGCACTCGACGAATCTGCAGCCTGCGCATACTGCTTTTCGGCGCTCTTGATATGCTGCTGGAGGCTCGTGACTGCCACACCCAGACTCCGCTCGATGACATGCTGCTCATCCTGATATTGCTCGGCCTGTTGCGCTCTCGTGCTACATCCGTCCAATAAACCTGCTGCCCAGCTCTTTCTGAGCTTGAAGAGAACCTGCCATGATTGCAGATCGTTCTGATTCGTTATCGTATCGGGCGCTATTCCTGGGTCAAAGTCATGGCTCTCGCTGGCGTGGTGGACCTCTTTTGGCGGACTTGCAGCGTTCTTGTTATTCAGCCAGGTCGAGTCGAAGACGAATAGCTCATTCTCGGTCAACAGAGTCTGTGTCCGCACTTGCTTGCCTTGAGCTGTAAGTAAGATTTGGTTGCGTGGTTGGATGCTGGTCTGGGAGGCGATCCATGTTCGCAGAGCTTCGAGGGTTGTGGTGGTACTCGGATCTAGACTTAAGCGCTGCCCGGTATGGCCAACATGGACGACGATCGACATTCCACCCGCCGACCGCAACCGCTTGGGTGTGTTGTTGGTAGGACTATCATGTAAGGGTATTCTCTTAGAGATGTGGGTGGTAGGTGAGTTTATGCGATGTTCAGCGTGACTACTTGACTTGTCCGAATCGATGGACCAGCTGCTATCGGAGTACGCGGCGTCCGCCGTCATCTCTGCGCTAGCCGCCGTCATCTTGGCACGAGCGCGTCGCGCTTGCTTCTTAGGATGGATTAGTCATGCTTGGACAGGGATCGAGCGGGACCTCGAGGGACAACACGTCGAACTATTAATATAACAGAAAAGTCACTGGACTTGCACACAATATTCACAATCGCAGACAGTATCGAACACAAGACGCACAGCTGTGACTGTTCAGCGCTTGCTCGCGTTTTGCAAAGCGCAGCTGCTACAGAGACGGTAGGAGGACGTCAGTCAGCTCAGGTCTTTCCACGTCCACTCTCAATACATCATTATCAACCTCGTTCCACTTGATTTCCTTCATGACAGCAAGCTTCAGTAATATGTCGACAGCAGTCGATGTCACAAAACTGCTATCAAAAGATCACGCACATCTCCTCGACAAAGAGTCACAAACATTTCGCGATCATTTCATCATTCCCACGCTATCGGACCTGCATAGAGACACGATCAACCCTGCCACCGCTCCTGGAGAAGATGTCGTGTGCACGTATCTGTGTGGCAACTCTCTGGTAAGTTTTATAAACCTTGTACCTATGCAGTGGCAGCAGTAGCACTCGTATCACATCCTTGGCAGCCATGCGCTCTACTTTGAAATCGATAAAGTCCTGCCGAATCTCTCTGCATCACCGCGAGCATAGCTGAGACACGACTCACCAGGGCTTACAACCCCGATTGACGCGAAAGTATCTCGACGAGTACCTGTCCACATGGGCCCAAAAGGGCGTGACGGGCCACTTTCGCCATGTACACGACTCTCATTTGCCACCTTGGCTAAATGCCGACGACGACCTTCGAGAAGATATGGCCAAGATCGTTGGTGCGAACGCGCAGGAGATTGCCGTCATGCAGACGTTGACGGGGAACCTTCACTTGATGATGTCCAGCTTCTATCGGCCCACAAAGCAGAGATACAAGATACTCATCGAAGGCAAGGCATTTCCGAGCGACCACTTTGCAGTCGAGTCGCAGATCCGCCAGCATGGTTTCGATCTCAAAGATGCAATGGTCTTCTTGGAGCCCAATTCGCAAGAAGACCCTACAATTACAATCGACCATACTCTCCAGATTATCGATAAACATGCTGCCGAGTTGGCTCTGGTCATGCTGCCGGGCATCCAATACTACACTGGCCAATACCTGGACATGAACACCATCACGCAGCACGCACAAGCCAAAGGCATAACAGTCGGCTGGGATCTCGCACATGCTATTGGCAACGTCGACCTCAAGCTTCACGACTGGAATGTCGACTTCGCCGTCTGGTGCACGTATAAGTACCTTAACAGCGGTCCCGGCAGCATAGGTGGCTGCTTTGTTCACGAGCGACACGGCCAGGTTGACACCAACCGCACAGGCGGAACTCCGGATTATCGTCCACGTCTGTCCGGATGGTGGGGCTCATCAAAGGAGAGTCGCTTCAATATGAACAACATTTTTGAACCGCTTCCAGGGGCCGCTGGCTTTCAGCTCTCAAATCCATCAGTAGCCGACTCTACCGCCTTACGAGCGAGTCTGGACGTTTTCAAACAGACCACTATGTCCGCGCTTCGCAACAAGAGTATAGCGCTCACTTCTTACCTTGAACAATGCCTTGACGCTCTCACGAAGCTCAAGTTCGAGACGCGTCCGGTGTACCGCATCATCACTCCTCGAGATCCCGCTCAGCGAGGAGCGCAGGTTTCAGTAAGATTCCTTGCGGGCGTATCGCTCGACAAAATCATGGAGTTCCTCGATAAGGAGGGTGTGGTGGTGGATGAGAGGAAGCCCAATGTCATTCGAGTGGCACCGGCACCACTGTACAATACTTTTAGTGATGTGCGGCGCTTCGTTGAGGTGCTTGGCCGCGCTTTGAACCACGCCATGTCATCGTAGCACAGTAGAGCTTCAGCACAAACCCGATATTTTGGCGATTCGGACCATCACATTTCTGGACGTTTTTGGTTTCGTACCACGGGTGTTTTGCAGCGTTCTGCGCTGCCGGTGTGAGAGCGGTGGTACCGCGCCTTTGGGCGAATAGAGAGCCTGCAAAAGCTAAGCATATTAGCATTCCATCACGAACAATGTGTACTGAGCAGAGACGCAGCACATATACTCGGAGTTACGTGCATAGTAGCGCGCTCTCTCTGTCATGCTGGGCTTGATAGCAACAATTTTGGAGAACGCGTACAGTCACGAGTCTTGTCACATTGACATTGATTATGATGAACAATGGACAAAAGGTAAGGCACTATTATCGGTATCATGGATTGTGGTACTACTGCTCTTCTATGTCGCAGGCCTTGCCGCTACAACCATTCCTCCGAATGCATTTCATCTCGCGTGTTGGTTCGCCCGACGTGCTGACTGTCCGACCACTCTATCCCATTGACTAACGGGAAGCCGCGATAGCGAGATCGATGTTGCTGATCTTGACGCTACCTGCGGCCCTTTGCCTTCTTTGGCTCTGCCGCCAGGTATTCCAAGACCTGGTCTATGCCTGAGGACTCTGTGTTGTTGTTTAGGGCTGATGAAGATTGTTAGTGTGGTGAAGAGAAGCACGATGATGAGAGGACCGATCTATGATGGAATCGTATGGATGCTTGTACTCACATGTGTAGTAGGGCGCTCTCTGTGATATGCTGCGCCTCCGCACGACGATTATGGAGATCGCGTGCAGTGCAGTGCAGAGAAGGGATGGAGCATGGGTGCCTATAGAGGTGCGCATATAGCAGCGCGCGGTCTCCCTCTCCACAACATCCTGTGCTTGTTCCTGCTGCTACGGCTTAACTGGTCCACTTTTCTTCAGGTGCGTATTATTCGCGATCCTGGGCGCGTCAATTTGGACTGGGAAGGAGAAGCAAATACGGTTGAGACAACAGAAATGGATTTACCTGTCAAGGCTGATAATAGAGCTGTCTTTGCTATAGTAACATCCTTGCCCAATTGCACCTCCTAGTCGCTAGCCTTCATTGCCACAGCTCTGCCTTCCATCAGCTCGAGCGCGCCTCCAGTCTGATAGATCAAGCCGTCGCAGCACAGTGTGATATGATAACACCTGCCGAGTATTCGGTCATACGCCAAATCCAAGCACTGCAACCAACAGCGAAGCATTCCCAAGTTGACATCCTCCTTTGGCTCGAGCCTCTCTCATACGCGTGCCGTATGTGCTGCGCATCGACAACGTACGCGGCGGTCAAGCAGCTGATAGGAGGTTGCGCAAGGAGCACATCGCACCATCTCCCCCGTGCCCGCTCCAGCAGCTCGCGGACGTCAATGTTGATGAACGTGATGCAAGATTCGCCTTTACGTGCGTACAGTAGCTACCGATCCGACTGCACGAAAGGACGGGGCGGTGCTGAGAATGTCGGGTTGGGGAGCTCTCGGATGCGAGACGCTATTTCACTGACGCTATTTGGGGGCCGACCACCGTCATGGAGTTCTTTCTCGATGTCTAGGGATCTGGCTGGTTGATGTGTTATGTTCTTGGTGTTGGCTACCTTGAACCCTATGGCATGGCGGAGCTTGGGCGATGCCACGATTGTCTCGTGCCAGTGGTCATCACTCTACTCCACGCTCAAGAGGTCTTCGAGCGGAAGCAGGAGGAAGGTGTTCTCATATAGCTCGATGGTGTCGAAGACTTGCTCTGTGGCAGTCATGATGATGATGGTGGTAAGGATGTTTGCCGGTATTGGACCCTGTACCTTGATGCAAAGGCTTTGTTGACGAAGAACTGAGGCCTTCAAGTGTTCGACCTGCCTATCGTCTGCTGTCTCGTGTAGGCCCGCCGCTGGGAGCGTGTGATGTTGAGGTCATGACTCCACCTATGCAGTGCTGTGTTGTTTTCGTATGCAGGAATTGAAGCCCTAAGCATACGCAACGCCGTTTGTGCCACAAGTCCGTGCACCTGCGGCGTCTGCTGAGTGACAAGGAAAGGGCAACGCTTCTCGTGGGTATACTGCTGCATGCCCTTGGCTACACGCGCGCCTCACAAAGTGAGATCAGCCTCTTGGGAGTGGAAGCCAGACTCATGCTCGTAGAAGAGTGGCCTTTAGTAGCAGAGCCTTACTTGTTGCCTAATATGGCATAGATGCATATGCTCATCATAAAGTTCGTGCTTCAGTACCAACACACATCCGCCGTAAATCTCGACCCTACTGTACGTCGACTTTGCCTCGTGCCATTCTGTGCCAGAACCCGTCCTTCCTAACGCCTTTGATCTCTACCTTCAGCACACAGAGCTCAAAAGGCACTAGATGAGTCAATATTGTCTCTCCATCCCTCGTGATCCGTTGCCGCAACCCGCACTCCCTTCTAAAACGATCCTGCAACATGCCCAGATTTATGCCCTCTGCACACCCGAGGTTCAGCTCCGGCAACTCGTAGCATGGAGGTTTCGTCATGAGTTGACTCCGCCACTGTCCATGAGGCAGATAGATGAGCGATGCCGGATCAAGTCGTACCTTGAAGCTCGAGCGTAGCGGTGGAGGTTCTGTCGCGATGTAGGATCCTGGTAGGCTGTTCTTCTGAGCGAAGTAGTCTGCTTGTTGGAGCAGAGGATGAACTGTAACGACCCGCTGAGGCATGGACGCCTTCGGAGCGAGCATGCTGTTGTCGGTACTGAATACTGGACCATGGTTCCCAAGCTCGTCTGGTACCCAAAGAATTATTTCCTGAGTTGATCGCTCGGCTTTTAGGAAAGCATCATCTCGAGTATGTACGAGGATTTTGGTAGCTGCGAGCCAGATCTTGGCAACTCTACGAGCACGGGTCTGGGCCAGGTATGGGAGAAAGGAGACGATGTTGCTGACGATTTCTGCGATGCCTAGTGCTTCTTCGCGGGCGATATGTCGGCATCTGCGATGCTTCTTGGTGGATCTTTTTGTTTGTGGGCTATGCATCTGTTCGCGATACTTAGTAGGATCTTGTGCTCGAGGCAACGAATTCAAGACGCACCTGAGCTAGTTTTCTCTTGCGCTCCATAGTGGATAGCTGGTGTCACCGGCTGGTATACCACGTCCAGTACGGACGCTCGAGGCTGGTGATGAGAGTGGCAAATGTAGCGTTAGCTTTGCTAATGCCCTGGGTCGACTCCTGTGCGGTCGAGCCATGGTGCCTGGGTTCGGAAGGTAGATCTAGCGTGATATGCACGCTTCCTAAGCACGCCTGGATGTCATAGGATCTGGTCACAGTCGCAGTCACGTGCCATGCTTCAAGACCCCATTCAGTGTTTGGACATACCGATGGCCACCATAGCTGACCCTCCCACTTGAGCGTTCACGGCAATAGATATAATATGTCTTTCCAGCTACGCAAACGCTTCTTGCACGACTGTCTCGAAAACGTGCGCGAATAATCTTTCAACCCAGAACGGGGTTCTCAAGCGCTTCAATCTTCCACCTGTAGTATACACTACTGCGTTCTGTTGATAGCCGCAGGGAGATTATGGATGGACGAGGTACATGTATTACGCTTCCTTGCTGCGAAGCTCCGGCCACATTGTGGCATCTGCAGCGGCAAGTGTCAGAGAAGTGGTCAAGTCATAGAGTTGACCTTGTCCAATCAAAAGTGCCCGTCTTCCTTGGGTGCAACTTTTGAAGCACGATCCTTGCTGTGCCATTTGTTTGACGCAGCATGACCACTTGGGCATGAGCTCTCTAGCCGATCAAGCGGCTGACCAGAATGTCCCGACCTTCGCCGGTGCGTTTCGCGGAAGGGACTTGTAGGAAGCAGCTTCCTCTGTCTCGATGTGCCGTGTCAGCAGTGTGGTTCTAGCAGCTTAGAAGCATAGGCAAGTCATGAAGTGTTATCACGAGACTAGCGCGTCGTGAGCAAAGCGCTCTTCACTTCAGCTTGGGCCCACGAACGCAAGCACAAGAGCCTGCAAATCTGCGACGAGTCCGAGGGGAACATGCTTCAATTTATGCCTCGTCGGAAAGTTTCGAGCACGGGTCAGTAGCCGCCAACATCCGCGAGAAATGAATTTGCCTGTCGTTTAGGTAGCGTACCCTTTGATCGACGCTGCTCAGTAGATTGACGTACCTCTATCGTTCAACGTACAATTCATTGCAAGCTCCAACAGCCTTCGCGCGATACTCGAAGCGTTCGCGCTTTGAGGTCTGGTACGTATTGCAACATATAACTATCGCCTGTACCCTGCTAAACAATACTCAGCCTCAGCAACAGAATGCAGACAATCGCGCTCCTGTTTCTAATCATTGGCCAAGTCGTCAGCAACTCCAAGCCCTACGTGCAATACTATTGCCGCACTGGTAATTATGCTGGCAATAATGCCTGCTCACCTGTTGTTTGCGTGTGTGACATCGTCATGCGAAGTCCGATGGAGTATTTCTAACGTTCCGTATAGTGTAATACGGCATTGACCCATTCGAACGACGACTTCCCCAATCATATCAAAGTTACTGTTACGACGAAGACAATAAACGAGACGACCGCCTGTCAGGCTGGCAACGACTCCAACGGCAAATTGTACTGCGAGTATACTGGATGACACGAGTCTGAGAAATGAGGCATATAAGTTGTCGATCCCCGCACGACTTCGAGCCTGTGTATCAGTACCTTCACGAGCTCATTAACATGGCCGAATGACTCCTGTTCCCGAATCAAGCAAAGGTCCGGAGATAAGCTGGTGTTATAGCAATTGGCAGCCTCGCTATAGATTTGCCAACAGCATACAGCGCAGCAAGCTTATTGCGCCCGTGCATTCCATGCCTTTCGTCGTGAGCGAAACAGAGATTGCGCCAGTACTGTTTATATTCATAGGGATCGACCCCGTGCAATGGGTCGTCGGACTCGATAACTTCATGTATGTGTCTTGGAATGCTTGATGACTTCATGTGAACCGCCAGAGCCGGTATTTGGAGAGCCATGAGCGCCGAGTCCTCAGTTAACAGCTTGCGCACCTCTGGCGGCAGGTCAAGTAGCGGCTATCCCTTCTGCGGCGTGTCCGAAGCAGTGATCGCGATGGGGCCGACAATTGTAGCCTTGCATGTCGCGACATGCGCTAGTAATGCTGGTGCAAGTGGTAGCTTCTTAGTTGCCAGTGTTCAGTTCATGATATCGTTATACCTATTGCTGTGACTGTCGATTTGAGGCGATTTGTATGCTGGTCTCGTTCGTGGCGACCAGGCCAGTAAGTGGTGATAACGTGCAAATCCTGGTGGTGTTCGTTGCAGTTCTGCTGATATAAAACAATCCGCGTCCGCGAGTGTCTCAACCTCTTTAATTGGCGCTGCAGATGCCCCATTGACACAGAAGTCGAAGATGACGGCTTGGGTGGAGTGAAGTGGAAGTGAGCTCCATCCGACAAGCAAAGCCGTACAAAGCGAATCAAGGCGAGAAGAGGGACTGGCAGCCGACGTCTCCATACATCCAATTACCTACACTATATCAATACCATCCACATTCCCCTCCACAAGACTCAACTCAGTGTCGTGCCAATCTCTGTCCTACGCTCACGGAGCGTACTTCGCCGCGACTCGGTCTGGCCGAGTTCACCGGCGGGCTTTTCTCAGTCTCTGAGTGAAGTTCTAAAGCAAACCACAAATACAGAAGAAATCAAAACAGAGGAGAGTCGCAACACAAAAGAATGTTCCTTCATGATCCCGTCACACGTGATTCAAATCAAAAAGCAGCTTCCGAGCACTCTCATTTGCCCCAGACATATCCGTCGACTACCCTGCTGCAATCCGAGGATCCGATACTCCGTCCAAATGATGTGCTTGGTGTAATCATGCTGTTGAGAAGCGAAAGCCCTTCGCCGTGTGCGGTGAGAGCTCTGAGCAGCTCGTGGCAGAATCCCGTCGCAATCTCGTGAAAGGATCGAATCGTCGAACAGGCAATTTTGGTGTTTTCTGTGGAGTGGAGTGGGTCCGTTGCTATTTGTTATTTTTGATTCTTGCTTCGAGCTGCATTGACTCGTCGTTGTTGGCGCGATTACTTGTCGAGTGCGGGAGAATGACCTTGGCTAGTGGCAGAGAAGATGTTAGTGAACGGCGTGAAAACAGCCAAAGCACAAGCAGGAGATGAACCAATACACGCGACGTCATCTAACGAAACATCATGATGACAACAGCAATGTCAGCAAAGTGCGTTATGAGAAGGCGAGACTTGCCCAAGCTCCACAACATCGTCAATGTGATTGCACATGGCCACGAACAAGTCAAAGAACATCTGTGTGTCGCCTTTCTCCATCTCCATCTGCATGGTGCCACTGCGCTTGAAGGTCTTGCGGCTGCGGATGATGAGTGCGAGGTAGTGGGCGCGGAGACGCGAGTCGCTGGACGGCGTGTTCGCATAGGCAAATCGTGCGCTGCGAAGTATGTTGGCCACATCAATGCCAGATTGCAGACCTTGCTTGCGAAGAGCGAGACGCTGCAACTCTGGCAGTTGAAGCTTCAATGCAGTGCAATAGACGACTGTATCCCGAAGGATGTAGTCGCCCACGCCGTGATGGTATACAGACGCGAACTCGTTGATAGCGCCAATTTTCTTAGATGCGGTGTCCATACGGGGGGACATGGACGTAGTAGTGGTCAGATCATCAGAATCCTCGAGCGCCCACGAGTTCCGCTTGCGATCGTGTAGAAGGCGCGGATAGTAGTCGCCCTTGTAGAGGTATTCGAGTACTGCTGAGATGATCTCCGGCTCTTCGTCAGGTAGTGAGATGACGCGCTGGCCGGGAGAGTCGAAGAATTGTGCGCGACACGCCTCAGCGAACCAAGGCGACTTGGACAGCACATCTTCGTGCGCGGCAAACAATCGCCTGTCCTCGCCAACGGCTATCGTGATGATAGCAGAATTGAGCTTGGGTGAACACGTACTGCCGATCGACGGCGAGGTGTCGGGACTGGTGTTGTTCAACTTGTCGCGCATTCTCTCCTTTACGTCATCTCTGAACGAGCGCTTCGATACCTTCCTCGCCTTGCCGGCGCGGTCGGTCTTTGAGGTGAACGATCGTTTGAACATGGTGAGGGCTATCTTGCACTCGCTTCCCAAACGAGTGATGGATGGTTGCGATGAAATGAGCGTTGCGAATAGGGGGGTTTGGTGAGGTTTTATAAGATCGACGCGCGTTGCATGGACAAGAGTCGCGACGCCTCGCAATGACGAAGTGTACGCGGCCTTGTGGTATTGACTGCAGCGGTGACGAAGAAAGAAAAGGGCACACGAGACGGACGACGGGGGGCATTTATAGGTGGTTCCTGAGCGGAGGGATCTGCAGGCGCCAGCTCACGTGGGACGGCGGGAGTGCGCTTCGATCGAAGCAAATAGCAATAACCCCAGCAATTCTATTTCTGGAGTCAGTGGCGAGAAGCGGAAGGCTCGAGGAAGGCCTTGATTATACATAGTCTGAATATGAACGAATTTCCGAAAGATGAAATGATCAGTGAAGGGGTGGATATATGCAGTGTGGCTGGACATGGAGTAACAATCGGGTTGTTGTCTGTTGGTGCCTGGACCAAACGCGCTAACGGTGGAGCGGGACCCTTATCGATAGCGTGAGCTCTTACCTCATTTTACTGGAAGCTTCACAGTTGGCAGGTTACATGTACTTGCCAGGCCGTGCTGTTTCATTTCGTCTGTCACTATTCACCACTTCACGAAGTACAATTTTCTTCCCCTGTACATAACCTCGTCGGTCACTTCGGTGGTAGCAATCTACACACTTCCACATAAGCAAACGCCGCCATGTCGATGCCAAACAAGAGGCTCCAGAAGGTACGGTGTCCACCGTGATGGCCGAACGTGCCGTTTGCAATCCTCACAGTCTGTAGGAACTGGGAGAGATTTCCGCAAATCCGCCCGAGGGCTGCACAGTCGAGCCTCAGGAAGACAACATGAACATCTGGAATGTATACATGCACGGTCCGAGCGAGTCAGCCTATGCTGTAGGTGTTTGATGGGATGCCACTATTGTGATTTGAGACCTACTGACATGTGACTGCGCAGGGTGGCCGATTCCACATTCAGGTCACTCTACCTAAAGAGTACCCGTTCAAGCCACCGATTGTCGCGTTTCGCACGAAGATCTATCACCCTAACGTGAGCAACGACGACAAGGGCGCGATGTGTCTTGGCATGCTCAAGGCTGAAGAATGGAAGCCGCCGAATAAGATCGTCGAGGTTCTGAAGCTTGTGAGGGCTATTCTTGCTGCACCGCAAGCCGATGATGCCGTCGAGACTGGTATTGCAGAAGAGTTTAAGAACAATCGGGCTGCATTTGAGAAGACAGCGAAGGACTGGACGAGCAAGTATGCAAAGGCATGAGCGAGGCTATGCTCGGGACATGAGATCAAAGCGCATCGCGCGCTTCTACATCGGACACACTGGCTGCGCTTGGAGCGGCACGAAGCACATTTACGAGCATAGCATGGCACACGACTATGACTTAACTTTCGACAGGCATAGCGATGGCGTTTGGGTAGACAGATTTAATGAAATTGCATACTCGATGAGCCCACTGCATCCAAGCTACGGGGCAGTGGTCGCATGATACGCGTGGCACACATGCAATAGAGTCGGCGGCAAGCGCCCAGTGATTAAGCATTGCAGCAACAGCTTCTGCATATAAGGTGATCGCCTTGATGCATGCCAACCAGGCAATGCTGGTGATGCTCACGTCCTATTTAGTGCTGCGAGATTGTCCGATTCTCCTTGCATGGCCACGTTCTCGTGTGATGTTGTACGCCTGGAATAACGTCGCCCTCGCATCGCATCGCATCGCATCGCATCGCTGCATAATAGGCTGGCGTGTTGAGAAGATGCGCATGGCTAGCTCAGGCGAAAGTAATAATGTAGCTGATAATTCGATATCGAGGTGCATAAGAAGGCTCCCTGGCCGAACGTTAGAGTTGTTCCTTACTATTGATGGTTTAGCTGCCGTGACCACAGACGGCCAGGATTAGCCGGGGAATGTCCCGCATGATGATCAGTCTCGCTACCGACCAAGGCGCATGACGATGAATGCGCGTTTCACACCAGACTCTTCGCTGCCCAAGTCCTCATCACATCCTGCGTGTGTGCCCCATTTCGACCAAGGTGTGTATATGTATGTATATAGGTATATCAAATAAATGCTCTACTGTATGCTCAGCATTGCCGAGGCATTTGCGACGTGCGAGACCAGCTTCCTCGCCCGGTAGTCTAGAAGTAAGCGAAGACGCGACGATACGACGCGACCTATCGCCAGCCGGGATATTATTGGTGCGAGAACGGCTTCATCGCTAAGATTGCTTGACAAGGAACAAGCACAGGTCGCGCCAGATTGCGTGCAACATGACTAAGGGCCTGCAACAACACAATAACAAGCGAGACAAGATACGGCAAACGGCGGAAATTCGAGGGGTGGACGACGACGAGCTATAGCCGAGCCATTGATTGTTGACATCACCGTGGCCGACGTTCATGTTCGTCCCACGTCTCCAGACTCCCGTCACGTCTCACTGCAGGCGATAGCGCCTCTGCGAAACCCTTCACCCTCGAATTCACGTACCACACGCGGCTCCAAGCTTCCGCATTGGGATACGGCGGAGCCTCTGACCCGTCTTAATAGTAGATGCATATAGCAGAGCAGCAGCTGGGATGGCAGCCCGAGCACACCCTTTCTGTCGCTGAATCGCTCCGGGAAGCCATGACAACGCCCTCTCCAGCCAGAACCAAGTCGACCTCGCGACGCCCCAAGAGCAGGCCGACCATCGACAGTCCGCGCGACTTGCCCGCTCCTGAACCTCATCTGCCTCTTCGAAAGGCATCCGCACATGGTCGCATGCAAGCGAGGGCAGGAAGCGTGCCGAAGCCTCTCTTCGCTCCCGCACAGGACCACCGCGTTCGAGGCTTCGATCCCATACCCGTGCAGCCGCCCTTGCCCTCTGTCGCAGACATACAGGCAAGTTCGGAGCATGCATTTGCAGCGAGAGAGCCAAGACCGCACTATCCGAAGGCCGTCGGCGTGCTGGAACACCATCATCCCCAACTTCAGTATGCGAACCTGAGAGACACGGCATATCTGGAACGAGACACGAATCGACGACCACCTTCGAGTCCACTTCTGCCACGACCTTCCAGCGAACGGGCAGATCAGCGTTCGCCAAGGGATCAGGGAAGGGCATTGAAGAGCAGCAGAAGTGTACAGGATGGCTTGCGGAGTCTGAAGTCGCGGATGTCTACCAAGCACGGAGACGCGAACGGTAGACTTACACCTGATAGCATCACTGGAAGACCGCAATTGCCTATAGACGAGGAGGAAGAAGTCCGGGATTCCTTTCGAAGTGCACTGACGGGTCAGTCGAGTGTTGGCAAGGCAAGCAGTATCAACACCTCTCGAACAAGTATCAGTTCGAAAGCGGAATCGTACGTGCAAGTCAGGAAGGAAGATTACGAAGAGGGCAACAACTACTCTGATGTAGAGGACATTATGGGCATGTATGAGAATGGTTTCTCGAGCGTTCCCGCTAGTGCCAAGAACAGTTTGGATATCAGATCAATACGCTCGGTGGAAGTGGCAGGGCGACTGACACCAGACGTCCTCTCGATACGGTCATTGCAGCTCGACAGGCCCATTTCTCAGCCTCAACAGCTGCCACCCTCACAACTGTCGCAGATCACATCTCAACCAGTAACACCGACAGAATCGGATAAATCCAAGGTTTCACATAGGCGGAGTCATAGTGCCGGGGTCTTGATTGTCGGTATTCCCAAAGGCACCAGATCCGGCGCGAGTCCAGCTCCCACATTGCGGCTACCTGTGCAAGATACATCCGAGCAAGGACGGACTTCGGTGCAGATTGCCTGCAATGAGGAGCCTCATCCTTCGCCGTTATCAGCTCACCCTGCACAGCCAGCAGTGCCTCGCGACCGGTATGGTTTTAAAAAGGCCTCGCATCACATCACTGTCGCTCAATACGATGAGTGGGACAAATCATATAGTGGACACATCGAGAGACGGTCACGAAAGTGGCATGCTTTGATGAAGTCGTTTGGTCTCAGCACCTCGCAAGCGCAACGATTCCCGCCCAAAAGCGACAAGATCAAGCGCTATGTCAGGAAAGGTATACCTCCCGAGTTTCGTGGGGCGGCCTGGTTCTGGTATGCTGGTGGGCCTGGCAAACTCAAGCGAGACGCTGGACTGTATGGGTTGCTACTAATTAGAGTGGAAGAAGGCGCGCTGAGTGATAATGATCGAGAGCACATCGAGCGAGACCTGAACCGCACATTTCCGGACAATGTCAGGTTCAAGCCCGACCCGTCCACATTACACGATGCGCAAGCTGGTGCTGGAGGCGGCATCTCACAGGATAGTAAGACGAAACGACAGACGAAGGATTCAGAAACACCTATACTCAAAGCATTACGACGAGTGCTGCAAGCTTTTGCTGTGCACAAGCCACAGATCGGCTACTGCCAGTCTTTAAATTTCATCGCTGGACTGCTACTACTATTTCTCGACGAGGACGAAGAGAAGGCTTTTGTCCTGCTCGATATCGTCACTTCACAACATTTGCCCGGCACACATGGCGTTGCACTCGAAGGCGCGAATATCGATATTGCTGTGCTCATGTCCTGCATCAAGGACTCCTTGCCGGGAATTTGGGCTAAGCTGGATGACCAAGGTGGCATGGGTATCAGTGCTGCGCTCAACCCGATCGGTGGCGCTCTGCGACTGCCTACTGTCAGTCTTGCGACCACGGCTTGGTTTATGTCACTATTCGTCGGCACTCTGCCCATCGAGAGCGTGCTTCGTGTTTGGGACTGTCTGTTTTTCGAGGGCAGCAAGACTCTGTTCAGAATTGCATTAGCAATCTTTAAATATGGCGAGCCGCAGATACTCAAGGTGTCGGACTCTATGGAGATCTTCCAGGTTGTGCAGACGATACCTAGGAGTATGTTGGACATCAATGGACTGATGGACGTATGCTTTAGGAGGAGAGGTGGCTTTGGTGGTGTCAGTCAGGGTCTTGTTGAGAGACGGAGAGCTGAGAGGAGAAAAATGGTGAAGGAAGGCATCAATGCTGCCACTGCTGATGATAATGCACTACAGAGGTTGAGGGGACGATTTAGGAGCCGGACTGCACGTCCATGAGAATCATTTTGTTGAGTCTACTGTTCGGCGGGAGTTCCGGCTCATTGCCACTGTCTTTCCATCGTGGCACGACTGGGCTTGCTACGACTTATGGTGTCACCATACCATATTCGAGACGTCCGAAAATAACACGCCAGGCGCTTGTTGTTACTAACTGTTTCATCGAGCTTCTCGCTCGCCACCACCACAGAACCAGTCTGAATAGTACCAAAGCTCTCTTAGATTCATATACATCTATGTAGCTCTTTCTGGAGACAATTGACTCGAAGCACTCTAGATGCATGATACTTTCAAAACGTCACGACTCCCTATCAGAAAGAACCCTCCGCTGTCTTGATCGAAATCTCAGACCTACCAATGGCAGTCTTCGGATTGGGGCTATTGATAAGACGGCTCAGCGTCGTAGGAACATTCGAAAAGACGTCAGATTATCTCGTGCACTTCAGCTTCGGGTGGGACACAGTGCCAAGCACAGCATTCCTCGATGCTGCGCGAGAATCACACACCTCCTCACGTTCGTCACAACCAATAACATAATGCCATCGACTGATCCCTCCCTCCGAGACTGTTTTTTTTTGAACCAGAAAGATATGAAAATGATTCCAAGTGATCTCATTAATAGTCAGTTCTTTTGGTTGTCTTCAGCTCCGAGTTGGCTTGGCTGATGCTGAATCTTTGCCCATCATTCTACGAAGCATTAAGACTTCATGCTTAGTGACAAAGACCCCATTCCCAAGAGGACCACCATTTGCTACATCTTCCATTGCGCCGTCCATACTGTTTACCAGGGTTGCGACCTAGAAGTGAGTCAGCCAAGACTCAGACATGCATCACAAGACTTCGACAGGCCACACTCGCGAGATAGTGCTTTCTAACAGCCTCGAGCTTCTGAGCAATTGACTTACCTTGCCACCTTCCCACTCTCCAGCATCGTTAGTCCAAAACACACGACGTATCCCAGCGCTATGCATAAAAGCTATGCAACGATAGCATGGCCGAGAAGCATGGATTGTGTCCTTGTCGAAGTCGCAATCATGTACCGAATTGACTGCAGGAGGTGGCGCGGGCTCTCGGTTGATGAGCTCGTCATGCAGCGAACCGGTGGCTGAGCGATGAGATGTGCTGGAGTCTGACGATGGGGAATTGACACTCTCGGCAAGATTCAGAGGCTCAGCTGCGACGAGTGCTTGAGGCACTGCCTTGCGCTTCGGCTTCGTTAAAGGCTTGCCCGACCATCCCAGCCTGCGAGATGTCAGTAGAGCTCAAGACATAGCTAGACACAAGAAATGCCGCAAGAGCCGGACACGATTCGTCATGTTCGCCTTTTGTCCCAAGCGTGGTGGTAGTGATGCTTACCTCGTGACGTATAGGTCCGCGCCCTGCAGTCGTGGGTGTTTCTTCCGTTCTGAAAGATCATGGCCGCCGGCATGGCCACTTGGCATCAGCATAGGCTGGCTCTGTTCGTGATCATGGCGCATCTTGCCCGACCGCTTGTAGTCCTTCTTCCGCTTCATGGCGCGATGCTGTGCTAACGAGTGGGTCATGGTGCCATCATTGCTCTTGTCGCCGCAGTGGTCGTCGTCGTTGTCTTCGTTATTGTCATCGCGTTTGTCGTCATTCATTATCGTAGCATCGTATACTCGTATCACGTTACGCTTCGAACGCTTGTCATGTTTGTTCTGCTTCGACTTAGACATGGACGGCCACGCATTGCGCTGTGGCTGGTCGTGTTGTGTCTGTGACCCATACCGGTCGCACTGATACTCGTTCAGATCTTTCTTTATCGCCTTCTTCTGCTCTTTCTCTTTCTGATTCTGATGATGTTTCTGAGCACTCTTCTCCTCGTGAAAGGCCATACTCTTCTCTAAGAGACGACGCGCTGCCAGAAGCTTCTTGTCCTCGTCCTCGGTGCTGTTGTTGTAGTTGTCGTACTCCTCCACCTTGTTGTCGTAGTTGATTTCCTGCTTGACCTGGTTGAGATGTGGAAGCTTCAAAACCGCACTCTTGAACCTGCGACTTGCCTGAAGTGGCCGAGGTCTGGCAGACGGCCGCAACGTAGGCCGTGAGGACGTCGCGGTGTAGTCGAGCTTTGCGTTTATCACAACGCGGTAGTTTGAAGCACGGTTTTTCGCGTGCGAAGGTCGTAGAGGATAGGGTGGAAGAGGCTGAGAGTGCCGAGTAAATTGCCATCATCTCCGAGTGCATCGACAGTGGCTGGTTGACGGAATGTCCTCCACCGCTGCCCTCGAATGGCATGAAGCTGCCTCCGGACTGCTGCTGCCGCTGTTGCTGCTTATCCTTTCTCTTCAACTTGTCCTTGAGCTGCTTGACAGCCGCGCCATCGAAGGTGCCTTTTGCAATCTTGCCATGCTTCAGTGTTCCACCGTTGAATCCTGGCTTGTAGTCATTGTAACCATGACCAATGACCTTACCGCCTCGGACGATGATGGCACCATGGCGGTAGTGGAGAGGCGACTTGGCGGCCTGCTCGAGGCAGAGGGACAGATAATTGTCGGTCTTCATTTTTGCTGGTTAGTGTTGAGTCGTTGAGTGCTTGGTGCTCGCGTACAGATTGTTAACAAAAATCGGAGTCTGAGGACTGCTTGTCTGAGGCCTTCAAGAAAGCTGCAAGTTGATCTGATGGCTTG
Source organism: Passalora sequoiae (assembly GCA_013248845.1). Lineage (NCBI taxonomy): Eukaryota > Fungi > Ascomycota > Dothideomycetes > Mycosphaerellales > Mycosphaerellaceae > Passalora > Passalora sequoiae. The sequence goes on from WSQC01000023.1 coordinate 749,110, forward strand.
TGCTTCGTTGTTGTAAAGGGACGAGAAACTGATGACTAGAACTACAATTGTGTGAAAGTCGAGGCGCAGTGCCCTCAGGCACCAACGTACGTCTCTCCAAACGGACGCGACCTCGAGCACTTCGGTATACGCGTTCCATAGTCATCACCGACATCATCTTATCCATTATCACGATCAACGCGTCGACGTTCTTGACTCGCTCAAAGAAGTGATGCTGATTGCATATTCGCGGTTATCGAGAATACAGCAGGTCACGATGGTGAAGCCGAGGTGAAGAATGGCCCCTCCTGAGGTCAGTCGGGGCCATCTTTCTGTAGTGCTGGCAAACATACATTCGTATGTAAGATTGCATGTAGCGTTCTAACACTCTCCTCCGAGCATCACAATGGCTTCTCAACCATATTCGCTGACCAAGGAGACCGCCAACCCGCCCAGAAACAAGACCATTCTCATCACTGGTGGTGCCAGGCAAGTATACCTACCTTTACACTGATATTAAGAATCGCTGGATTGGTCGCTAATATCATTGGCAGTGGAATCGGCCTAGCAACAGCTCTTTATCTCCATACATCAGACTACAACAACAATGTCGTCGTTCTAGATCGAGCATCATCGCCACCACTAATACAGAAAGCTGGCCTTGACAAGTCCCCTCGCTTCCTATATTGTCAATGCGACATCCTATCTTGGCCTTCACAGCGTGATGCTTTTGCTCAAGCAGCGGAAAGATTCGGCGCCATAGATTGCGTCTTCGTCAACGCTGGCCTCGCCGAGATTGGGGAACAGATCTGGACCGATGTCTATGATAGCAATGGCCAGCTAGCAGAGCCTGACCGAGCGACCATTGACGTTGACATCCGTGCTGTTGGTGATACACTCAAGCTAGCAATGTACCATCTTCGCAATGACTCCTCATCCGAAGCGAGGAAAGGATCCGGTAAAGGTCGCGGCGGCAGTATCGTGATGACTGCATCTCTCGCTGGCTATTTGGCATCAGCTGGGGCGCCACTCTACTCTGCAGCCAAGCACGGCGTTGTTGGCTATATGCGAGCGCTAAAAGGAGACTGCGCCAAAACTGGTATTGCTATCTCTGTCATCGCACCTGGCATTACACTCACACCAATCATCCTCGGCAGGCGGGAAGGTCAGAGCTTGGAGGACTGGGGCAAGGACATGGCCGACAGAGGAGTGCCTATCAATGATGCTGAGACTATTGCACTCACCGTTGCAAATTTGATGGGTGAAGGTCTCAAGGCGAATGGCAAAGGTGTACTGATACAGGCCAACAGAATACAGGAGCTTGAAGCGGGTATTGCCAAAACGAGGGGCCAGTGGATGGGCAAGGAAATGCTGGAATTGTTCAGAGGAGGGCGTAATGCTCCCTTGTTTCCCAACAAGCTGTGAACGTACAGCTGAAAGCAAAGTGATTCTACGATCATCTCTTGAACGCATCTCCGATCATGCTGTCTGATCCTTTTGCAAAATGCGGTGGGTCAAAGTCAACCTCGAACGCGAATCAACAATCCGTCTGAAGCTACTAGCACTGAATCACAAGCTACGAACCCAGACGTTGGGGAGAGGATAGCTGTTGCGCGTTATGCTCGCAATCTGACCAAGAGGCTACGTTTGCACGTCCCTCTTAGCAGGATCCATCGCCAGAGAATCAAATACCCGGTATGGAGACCAAGAACTCCCGAGTGCACGTAAGGAGATCTTGCAGCAGTCCACGATCGAAGGGCTCCAGGCCATAAGTCGATGAGGTGGCATTTAGATACCATCGTAGAACTTTGTAGGCAGAAACTACGCAGTTTTGCGATCTTTCATGCGCCGGCCTGTGACGGGAGACGCTGAGACTAGCCCACAAGATGTGAAGAAAGACCGCAGGCAAAAGCCATCCCTGACGTCTCGCGCGTCAAGCATCCCGAGCGTGGTGAACAGCCATGCAGTCAAAGTGGGTCGTTCTCATTCATCTAAGACCATGACGCGCAAGAACTGATATTTGTCGGCTACGTAGTCTACTCCAGATTCCCTGACGTTGTGGATAGTATTAGGAGATCTAGAAAGGGAGAAGAAGTTAGAAGGGAAGATATGCTGATAGGATCACATTATAGCCCAGGCAATGCATCCAGTCCACCATCGACTCGATGCCCCGCCAGCGGGATACGGGAAACACTTCAACAAATCATAGACCCTAAACAGTCCCACATACTTATACATTCCAGCATATCGTACATCCCACCGTTTCGCCACGTTTGCCCCTGGTACCAGTACGACCCCGGTCTCCTACTTCAGTCGACCTCCTCCTCCCCCCCCTCCTCCTCCTTCGAACTAGCCTGCCCAAAGAGCCTTTCGACGCCATGTCGAGCAATCAAACACAACTGCCCCAACTGCCGCCGTCGCTGTTCCTCAGAAAGGAACTTCGGCGCCACAAACCACTTCTGCACCTCATGCGGCTTCATCTTCCTCACAACCTCAATCAACAAATCCTTGTCCTCATCACCAAACCGAGCCGCAATAGCTTCAAATTGTTTGACCATCTGCTCTTTCCACTTCCTGGGATGAATGCCGATGCGCTTGGCATACTCTTGAACCAGCTTCTCATCGCCCGTCATGCCTTTCTTGATACCGCACAGCACCTTTGCCCAAAAAATAGTATCCGATAGAATGTCGGTTCTGTGATATTGGCGGTGTCGACGAAGACGTCTTTGAGGTTGGAGAGGGCTTTGTCGAGGTCGGCTTGGGTTATGTAATGCATTGGTTAGACTGGATCGTACTTCAGCTTGGCGGATTCGTGGTAGATTTTGGACTATGCGAGGAAGGAGTCTTTCTGGGAAGCGATGTGTTCCTTGACTACGATCATGATATCGATATCGCTGGAGGTTGTTGCACGACCCTTTGCGATGCTACCAAAGACGAAGCCGAAGACGAGCTTCTCGCCAAAATGGTCTTCAATCGCGCAGGCAACGTCCTGAGGGATCTTTTTCTGCACTGCGGCGGACAGCTCCTGTAATACGGCAGGATTGATCTCTGTATCCTTGGCGACAAGGAAATTGAAAATCTCCTTTACGACCAGAATCGGCCGAGTGTCTGCCTTGCCATCTATTGCCACGAATGAGGCACCGAAGCTGTAGCCACCATAGGCGCTGTTGCCTCGCTCAACGTCCAAGATCGTCTGCTTCTGGTAGACGATGGTCTGCTTCATGCTAGTCACGTATTTGAGGTCCCAAAGAGGGACACATAAATGTTGTTGCAGCGTAGCGCTGATCGCCAAAATATTTGTCCAGCTGCGCATCGTCGTCGTAATCATTCAGGTAGAAGACTCATTCAGGTAGAAGACTCATTCAGGTAGAAGACTCATTCAGGTAGCAGACTGGACTGATGAGCTCTTCGTATTTGGTTTCGTCGGCGAAATCGACAGCAGTCATGGGCGGATAGACGATAGATCTTGCGAAATCGATACTGCCGCTGTAGATGATGCCATCTTGGTGTTTGAGCAGGAAGGAGGCACGACGGATCAGAGCAGATTCCTCGGCGATTCTGCCAACGATAACTTCGTGATCTTCATAGGGGCCGACCTTGGCTTGTTCGACTTCGAGCTGGAGGCGCGCGATGGAGTGATCTACGACAGATCTGTGGATGAGGATATTCTCGGGTCCGGCGCAGTCTTGACCTGCGTTGACGAATTTGGCCTCTGCGACCTTAGCTGCCGCAAGCTTCACATCAGCGTCCGAGGCGATAACGATGGGATCGCACCCCCAGCCATTGAACAAAAGAGGCTGTCTTTCTTGGTTTTCGAGAAAACGTGCCTAGCATTCGACTCTTTGCCCGTGAGAATGGTGACGTCTGAGTCTTCGAAAAAGCCTCTGACGAATACCTCTGGCTCAGCGACATATACATGGATGTCTGGGAAGAACTCTGCTCGACCCAAGCTGGGCAAGAGCTTTTCGAAAATAGAGATCCTATTTTGCAGGGGTCGAAGATAGACCTCGTCAGCAATCAACGATGGATTAGCAGCAAAGAGAACCAAGCTGTGAACCGGCAGGTTCAGCGCGAAAAAGGTGCAAACACGCTTCGTGTGGCGGTTGAACATGTGCTTGATCTCTTGCAGAATTTCTAGACATTCGACACTACGCTTGATGTCATCGGCAGTAAGCGTATAGCTCTGGTACGCTGTCATGACTTCCTCGATGGCGAGGTGATTATCATTGAGACGCTGTACATACACGATGCACGTTTCCTTCATCGTGACAAAAGCTTGCTGCTCTTGATCCATTTCGGTGGATCTTTGGGTTTGACTCGTGGTTGGCGATCCCATTTCGTATATCATTGAAGATTCGTGCGTAAGATTCTATTCTTCTGGTGAGATCTGTGAAAATGAAAAATATTGTTGGAGGGCAATGTGTAGAGCAGATCGAAGAAATAGTTGTTCCGCGATCACGAAGCTCAATATAGGCCATGCCGATGTACAACCGTTCAAGGCGTTGTGTCGCGTGCGCAGGAATTGAGGGCAACACCTAGCCCTCAGCTGCGATGGGTTTCTGTCAGGACTCACTATCATCGGCAGGCGCCGAGACAACTTCCTGCTCAGGATCGTCCTTTCTTCTGGACAAGGCCGAAGATCGAATAAGGCATTGTCATTGACCGCGAAGTACTTCTTGTTCGGACAAAGAAAGCTGCCGCCTGTATTTCCTGCGATCACTACTAGTATTGCCTCTGTTGCATCCAGTGCACAGTCCAGTGTACAGACTGAAGTTGGCATGACTGAAAGGATCGACAATGAAAGGGCCGACTGGAGAGCTGACTGCGTAGCTACCCACTCGTGTCAACGACCGAGGTGTATCGTTACCTGTCAGCAATTTCAGCATCAGCCATATCTCGTAGTTAGCGAAACGGAACGAAGAAAGTAATATGAGCGCTTTGCGAATAACAAGTCCAACCGTGGTTGTCTTGCCTTTGATAATATGGCCTCATGCCAAGAAGTGCTACGTAGTATGCCTGGCAGTTATCGAAGAAAGCGTAGGAATCGAAAGGCGCCGCGAACAGCCCGCCCTCCCATGAACAAGCATTCAGACATCGATCGCAGTCGGGCTGGTCTCATCAGCCATTCTCTGCAGCTTCGACTTCGTCGAACTGGTTGGCGTTACTGGCACGCTGTAGTATGGACGCAGTCTCGCTGGCAGAGCCGGAGGCGGGCAGAAAGAATTCTTAAGCGGCGACGAACGCCGAGGACCACGCTATGATCCAGGGCCTGCCGCTGCTCCAATGGAGCCAAAGCCTGATCTGCCCATTCCAGGTGCACCGAAACCAGTCGCAGGTGATGTCTTGCTGGGCATGGGAGAGCCGATCTCGCCAAGGCCAGTGTGACCCCTCGCTTGGTCCGGTGTGCTCGCATCGGCTACCCACTTGACTTCGAGGTGGCCGTTTGCGTCCGCTCGAGTTGAGAGCTCGCCGCCGCCGTTCTGTGCGTGTCCTTCGGTCTCACAGATAAGCTCGATCTCCTGAATAGTCGGTGGCGAATCGAGCAGCGCTCTGTTTGCCTCCATACGCTGCAGCAGCGCGTTGATTTTGTGATAGCCTTCGCCCTCCCCATTGGTCTGGGCGGTGAGTTGACGACATGCTTTGCAGACTTCTTGCCGAATCGTCAATGGACGTAGTTGACTGTGACCAGGTGCACGACCATTGATGGGACCCGGCGTCATCGGTCCGAAGCCATTACCCGCAAAGCCGTTGTTGTTGGGCATCCAGGTACCCAGGCCGGATGTAGGCAAGCCGCCCCAATTCGGGTGAGTCAGACCTGGACTTGAGCCGAACGGCATCGCAGGTGTGCCCCACGTACTTCCGGGAGCACCAAAGCTGCTTGACCCGCCGAAGCCAGGAATTTGAGTCATGCCGGAGCCAGGAATCGGCATATTCCGGGTGGGAATATGCGAGTGGCGCCTGCTATCATGCATGCCTGGCATATCCTGCTCTTCAGTGTCGTCGAGAAGTGCTGAGCTACCGAGATGCTTGTTGAGTTCATCGACATCAGAATTCGCGCCATCGACAGGGGGTGGCTTGACACTACTTGGCCGCTGAATGGGTGTTGGTCGAGAGATTGGCTGGTTGGCTGCTGTATCGAAATGGCTTTTCTCGTTCGACTGCTGTCGTGAATGACCAATTATGCTGTTCCGAGGCGCATCATTACCTAGCGCTCCCGTTGATGGGCCGATTGGTGACGTCTGGCTGTGATGGTGCGGCTGCCCGAAGCCGGGAGGGTGTTGCGCGTGTGCATCGGGGGGGTATCCTCTGCCGTACGGTGCCATCATACCAGGAGGTGGTCCCATGCCGTTCATGCCGGGAGCGCCGAACGCCATCCGATTCTGCATGCCCATGGGCGGCGGTCCCTGAGGCGGAAACATCGGCATCGGTCCTCGTTGACCCATCGTAGGAGCAAAAGGTCCTTGAGGTCCTGCGAACCCAGGGAAGCCCACAGGTGATACTGGTCCAAAGCCGCCAAGGTGCTGAGGATGGGGCATACCAGGTGGAGGCTGAATGTGGTTCTGGGGTAGTGGAGACGCACCAAGGATATGCGAAGTCTGTTGCTGACTCGGGTGGTGATTTGGTGGCTTCTGCAGAATAGTCTTCGTCTGTACCGCAGGTTGCTGTTGCCCGACGCTTCCGGGTGAGGAACTTTTGCTTGCAGCGTTTGAAGCTTGTGAATTTGATTGTCTAGGTGACGACGCATGTGAGCTGCCTTGCTGGTGTGAGGCGTGTCGTTGCTTGGCAGGAGTCGGTGCTTTCGGTATCGCTGGCGCGGCGATCTGTGGGTGGGGTGAAGAGATTCCGGACGCCGTCTGCTTGGGGAACACTCCTGGAACTGCAACCATACCAGGCTGAGACGGGCGCTTCGTGATTTGAGGAGGATTCGACGGGTTGAAGACCTGGTGTGAGGCCTTCTCGCGGTCTTTGGCTTCCTTCTCGGCTTTCGCCTTGGCTTCCCGCTCCCTCCTTTGCTTCTCCTCTTGCATTTTACGCTCGCGAGCTTCCTTCTCGCGTGCTTCTCGCTCCTCGCGCTCACGCTTTCGTGCCTCTTCCTTCTTCGCTTTCTCGGCAGCCTTCTGCTCACGCGCTTTACGCTCGGCTTCCTCTCGGCGCTGCTGCTCTTCTTGCTGTCGCCGCAATTTTTCGGCCTCCTTACGCGCTTTCTCCTCCTCCTGCTTCCTCTTTTCTTCTTCGCGCTTCTTCTTCTGCTCCTCCTTTCTCCGCCGCTGCTCCTCGAGCTTCTTCTCCTCGGCTTCTCGCAGCTTCTTCTCCTCCTCGGCCTTTTCAGCGTCTCGCTTAGCTTTCTCCTCGGCCTTGGCTTGCGCCTGCTGCTTCTTCTTGTCTTTTTTCTTCTGCGCGTCCCGCTGCTTCTTCGCTTCCCGCTGTGCTTGAAGCTTGTCCTCATTGTCGATCTCCTCCAGAAGCTTCATTTGTCGTTCAGCAGCAACCTTCTCTCGGTATGCGGTAAGCACACGTTGCTCGAACATTCGCGCTGCGAATATTTGAAACATGCGACGGCCTTCCTATATGCATTGATGCTTGGTCAGCTCGCAATGTGAGTAATCAAAAGCATTGTGGTTTAGACTTGCCATTTCGAGCTCACGATGGTTCACCACCTCATCCTCTTCGTCTAGCTCATCGTCGTCGTATTCTTGACTATCGTACGATTCATCATCATCATACTCTTCGGCTGCCAAAGGATCTTCGTGATTGTACGACGGGTCGTCAGGCGGATATGCTTGATGGTGCTCTGCTTCGTAATGCGATCTGTTCTCGCGCGCCATTCTTCGTTCCGCAAGCTGTTCCATCATCTCGATGAACTTGCGCCCGTCGTTCTTGAGCAGATCGTCAGCTACTGTGAGCAGGTTGTCTGCATTACCCTTTAGCTCGGCTCTCAGCTGTTCAACCCAGGGTGTTAGGATACCTTTGACAGTTAATTGAGAGCCAAAGTTGAAAAAGTCGGGCACTCCGGGCATAGGCGTATGGCCTCGCGGAGGTTCGGGCTCTGGCTCAGGTTCCAACTCTTCATCCGAATATGGCTCATCATCGTCTTCATCCTCACCACTGTAATCTTCCTCGTCGTCACTGAAATCGTCCTCGTCTAGATGCTCGTGCATGTTACTGGTCCTGTGCTGGGGCATTGGCGGCGGAGGGTGGGCAAACGGGTGCGTTCGCTGCTGAAGAGGCGGCGGTACCATACCGTCGTTTACAGGTGGCAGTGGCGGGACATCGTGGTGCGCGTACTGCTCGAGTTCCTCGTAGTAGCCCTCATAGAGCACTTCGAGTTCCTCCTCTATCGCAGTCCGCTTTCTGCCACAAACGGTGCAAGAACAAGAGTGCTTTTGCTGCGCCTTCATCTTCTTGAGTACCGCTTCTTTCTCGATCTTCAATAGTCCCTTCCTCTCCTCCTCACTCAGCTCCAGCCAGAAGTCCTTGATATTCTGACGCTCCTGTGCAGAGGTCGTGTTCCATATCTTGTCATAGCTGTGACCATGTCTGACAGGCGGCCTCATCATGCCTCCTCCTGGCGGTGGGGGATGATGTGGAAGAGGTGGTGGTGAAAGGTCGTATGGGTGGTGGTGGTGGTGATTCGTGTGTTGGTGGTGGTTTACCGCGGGCGCCCTCTTCTTGCTCTTTCGTCTCTGTCCAATGGGTGGTGGTGGGGCAGGAGCATGGCCATTTGCGGATGGCGGCGGTGCAACATCGTGTTGTTCGTCGTCATCGTAATATTCTTCCGGCTCGCCATCTTCTGAATAGTCCTCTTCGTCGTCATACTTGAGAGCGTCCTCCTGGTACCCTGCGCTCGGTGCAGGAGCAGGTGCAGGAGGAAGGGGTATTTCAGAGACGGTTCTCGCCGCCTGCTTTGCTCTGCGTTTGGCTTTCTTATTCCGATTTGCGGAGGGAGCTGTTATGACAGGCGCGGGCGGCGGATGTGGTTTCGGTGTCGACATTTTCCGTGGATGAAGTGGCGCTCGCTGTTCAGTTGGAAGACCTACGGCTGCTGCATGTCAGTCACGAGCTGACGAAGGATGTCTGAAGAGGGTGTGGGTGGTAAAGTGGGCGTTCGGAGGTATCAAACGGCCCCTCCAGCAAGGTTGCTGCGTACCGTCGTCCTTGCACTCTGGCCTCGTCCTGGTCGCTGCGGCGGAAGCGATTCGTCCTCGTGTGCTGAGTGTATTAATGTTTGTACCTGTCGGGTCAGAGAACACGCGCCGGGAGTGAGAAGTGGTACAGAGCGTCGCGGTCAATGAGGTTGCAGTCTAGCACAACTCTATTCCAAGGGCGATGCACTTTGGCAGCTGACGCATCAAACAGCGCCTCAGGCAGGCACAACTTTGGATGGAATTCAATAGACTAGTCTAGGTAGATACATAGTAGAACCAGAGGACATTCGATCTTTTGGCAACACTTCCTCAATTGCACATCGTCTCGCATTTGCGATCCAACTACGAGACCAGCCTAAACGACTCTCGCTTTACGCGACCATATACGAAATTCGATACGATCACGCTCATCGTCACAACTATTGGCACCTGGCGAGCTTCGCCAGCATCGGCATTCCGAAGCTTGACCTGAAACAGACCGTCCATCTCACAAGCATTCGGAAGCTGACGCCTCACCAAAGCAGCCAGTCAGCCAAAAGATCCAGACTACTACGAGACCGAACGCTCCCAACACCATTCACACACACACCCACATACCTTTGCGATTGCGACAATTGTCCAGCGCCTTTGGACCCTGCATAATCATAGAGACTCCGGACGCGGAGGAGAGCGCGTAGGCCCACTTCAAGTTGTTGGTGTAGCTGCCGCAGAAAGATAAGCGGTGGTCCTCGACGCACAAGAGGATATCTTTGGTCAAAGTTGTCATCATTGAACTCCCTCGAGGCGCAATACACAATCCGTCTGGAGCCGGAAGGCTGAAGTATTGCGAATATGGCAGCACAGCAGGACCAGGTCATGCGGAGGTGAGATGCATCTGTACATGTCAGCGAGTCAGGCACTGACTTTGATGCGAAAGGAAACTCGTAATCATTGGAGACGGTGCATGCGGAAAGACATCGTTGCTGAGCGTCTTCACCCTTGGCTACTTCCCTACTGTGAGCAAGCACATACCACAACTGCCGACTGAGCTCGTGCTGACATATCACCACAGCGTTATGTGCCCACTGTCTTTGAGAACTACGTGACCGACTGTCGTGTGGATGGCAAGTCGGTGCAGCTAGCACTGTGGGACACAGCCGGTCAAGAAGACTACGAACGCCTAAGACCATTGGCATACTCACAAGCACATGTCATACTTATTGCATTTTCTGTCTCATCGCCAGACTCTTTACATAACATCACGACTAAGTGGTAGGTCGATAAGAGCGTTCGAGCACGCATCAATCCATGTGACCAGGCTGACAAAGTATCACTTCCCAGGCATCCCGAAGTCCTAGAACGATGTCCGAACGTACCTATAATCCTGGTCGGCCTGAAGAAAGATCTTCGGGATGACCCCGTAGCACAAGAAGAAATGCGCAAGCGTAGCGAAAAGTTCCTGTTACCCGATGAAGGCGAAGAAGTACGGAAACGAATAGGCGCCAAGAAATATCTTGAATGCTCTTCGCTCACTGGCGAGGGCGTTGACGATGTGTTTGAAGCAGCAACACGGCAATCTCTGCTGAGCGGAGACCATAAAGAAAGAGGTGGATGCTGCGTGATACTGTAAGATGATAGATACGGTTGCCCGGTGGATGTCTTCTTGACCATGACTTAAAGCACAGCAAGCGAGGATAGGGTGTTAGTTTCGGACATGAAGGGTATGCGTATAAAGCAGGGCCGATTGCTGCATTGCTGTCGGCTTGAAGGAAACCCGAGCCGTAGAGAGGTGCACGGCTAGCGTTCGTCCAGAGTCGCCGATAAAAAGTTTTGGGAGAACGACAGTCGTGTTGCGCTCGCTGTGAAGCGATGATGTCTGATGATTGACATTCCCCACTGACCCATCTTTGTCAACGAAGACGTATCGATAGAGCGTGTAGGTCGACGGATCGGTCCTGACATGACGCAGGTACATTGTGCTCAGAATCATAAGCAAGCAGGCATATGAGTATCATCTCATAACCCGACGGTTAGTTAGACATAACCTACCACGCGCCACCGCATACGCCGCACATAGGCTTGGCAAGGCTCTAGTGTCAACCAGTGACCGTACCAAAGAGTTTTAACTAGCAAAGTGAATATTGTCTTGCTGAGACTGCGCAAGCGTGCCTCTTCACCTTTGAAGGATTGGCACAAGTGACGCCTACGCCACAGTGCGAAACATCCGATGAACACCCTGTCTCACACAGAGCTGCTATGCTAAGACTACAACGCCGAGCCTTGCCGACGCTACATGCAAAGGCTCCGCATCCTATCTATATGGAGCGTCGACGACCTCCTCTCCGTGTTGACATATAAGCATACTTCAAAAGACCACTTTTCCCAACGAGCAAAACACTCGGCATCGAATCTATCGCCCATCATGAAGATCGCATCCACCCTAGCACTGCTCTCTACCTTCTCCGTCACTTGGGCGTGGTGGGTAAGTCATATCCTGCCAACCGTCCCGTCACTCACCCGACTACAAATGCGCGAGTGATTATCAACGATGACTAACCTGCCACAGAACTGTAACTCGCTGGAGGCGCCTGCGGGCCGCTGTGTTCCCAATGGTGCAGACGGACACAAGCAAGATATGCCATGCAATTTGGAACACCAATGGTCAGTCACACTTGCGCGTGATGTGCTGCTCGACATCATTACTGACGAGCTTGGGCAGTCTTGTTGATGGCAATGGATGTTCACCAAGAGGCGATGGCACGGCGAACTGCTCGTGGGAGCACAATAATATCCCTCTTGCTCGCCTGAAGCGGGCTGAGAAGCGGGCTGAGAAGCGGGCTGCGGAGGCTGCTGAGGCTGCAGTAGAAGTCGAGGCTGCAGTGGAGGCTTAGGTCGAATGTGGGTCGTCCCTAGCAAGGTTGCCTTAGATCAGCTGTCTTGTAGATGTTCTGTATAACGAGGTGCCGTTGAGATTCGCCTTGAACCCTTGTTCCGACCCGCATCATATTGGCGGCTACTCAGGAAATGCTCGGGCCTATTGCTTGAGGGACTTCGCGAACTGGACAAATGCGCGAATGCTGCCGAGGCGTCTGGATGCAGAGCGGCCCCATGCCCTGCAGTGTGTGCTCCGACCTGCCTCAGCGTCGACGCGATAGCTCCCCTTTCTCAGTTCAATCTGTTGGAGACGAGAAGAGGACGGTGAATCTCTTCATCTAGTGATATCGAGGAAGTGGCAGCAGCCAGGGCGTGAAGCGCATGCCTGTTGATGCCCCTGATCGTAGAGAAAGTTCGTGACTTCTTCGAGATCCTTGTCTTAGATCCTCTGATATGCCGCCTGGATGGTCGCCACCATGTGCTGTAAGTTCAAAGAGCTCATCCGCACGGACGATCTGGAAACGGTCTGTAGGCAGCCCTAGACACAGTCGTTGCGATGATGTCAATCGTCCTAGGAGTGACGTTCGGTGATTAGATATGCCCGTCAGATCAACTTTCGTCGTTGGCGAATGGCACTTCTCTGGATAGCTCCGGACTGCTCTTACTCTGACTGCCGAGTCATATGCTGTGAATATCGTCTGATCGTGGGAGGTCACGGTTAGGCACTTCACAGATACATGCGCTGCTAGTGACGGCAGTCCTGATCTCAGGTAAACTAGCTGCATGATCTACATACGTGTACTTGTGTGCAGACTGAGCAGTTTCAGGATGCGCAGCTAGCAGATTATCACATATCAGTCTTGCTATCTCGGATGACATATCGTGGCGCTTCTCTGCTGCAGCGCTAGCATCGTCGATCTTCGTGAAGACGCACGGATGCCCGAGCCTATATCTTGGCTGGTGTGCTGTCACAACCCTATTGCGATTCAAAGGTATCAAGTATATCGCCATAGGTAGATGACTGTTGGGTGCACGAGCTGTTCCCAGATGTGACAATTGCAAGTGGCAGTGCATTGGCTTCAGAAAGTCTAAAACGTCTTGTTCGGCCACCACGATCGTAGCACTGGAGTGCGACAGTGTTGTGTGGATAACATCGTTGCAAAATCCATTTGGGCGTTCGAGACTTGTGCGAGCGGCGCCCATACTGCTTGTGTCTCTGGTTCGAAGCACATAGGGCCAGTGGGACGGTGGAAACCGGCCAGTCGAGTGAGTTGGGGATATAGTAGTATGCTTCAGGAGCACAGTTCGGCTCGGCACCCTGCAGCATCATCCCCGGTCAGCCATTGTACAACTGTACATTGCACTGTGGAGTCATGTGTGACTCTTCAAATAGCGGAAGGAGGATCAATGACTACACGCCAATGAGCTTCGGCCGATATCAGTCGTGGTGCCTCTAAAATTGTCAACAGCAGGCATGAGTGTAGTCTAGCGACAACACGGGTGACCTTGTGGTGCGGTGTGCTCGTGAATAAGCTGACATTCACATGCTGCTACGACACTCGGGACGTGAAGTTAGTGGTAATAAGAAATGCTCCGACGTGGAAGTGGTTCAGAGTGTGGAGCCGTACAGGGGTATTCATGCTGGAGACAGGTTGCGGTTGAAGTCATCATGTAAGCTGCGAAGGGCCATTTTTGCTGTGGACACATGGGACGATTCGTCAATTGGCCTCACTGCCGCCGTGTACGGTATAGGATGCATATCGTACCAGAGAGTGGTGTTTTGGTGTTTGGAGCATCTGGCGCGTCCCCGATGCGCTTGCTATGCATGCATGCATCATGGCCCGCGATCAGAGTTTTGTCAGTTTGGTTGCGAGTCGACAACCAGCTGCCCAAAATCCAGAAATCTCTTTCGCATGGCCTACTAGCACGTATTAATGCCGGGGATGACAGCGTGGGAATGAGTCGGAAACTAACTAGTCCATGCTGGTTGACGGCGAAATACGTGCAGCATCGTGCGTTCATCTGACCAGGAGAACCCGGCAGAGCAGAGATATTTCTGAGCAGAGCAACGAAAGTCGCGTGTCTGCCAACCAGTGAGCTTCGAGCGGTGAAGGACTAGCGTGCCGGTAGACTTTGATCCCTGTCTAGCTTAACTTTTCTTGTGGCCCGGGCCTCTATGTGATGCCTTTCATCCCTCGATCCTGTCTTCCCTTTTTCGTTCATATCAACCACATCCACATCACAGCCCTGCGAAGAAGCACCCAATCCATACGCCCAACATCAGCGTACACTACAATCACTTCGTCGTCCAAGATGCCGCAGGCTGTCTTTGTGCTCTAAATCCACCGCTGGCAGGCTGGCCACGTGCTGTCCTGCCAGTACGGTCACAGCACATTGAGAACTTCAATCGCACTACGACGAATATCTATCGACTACTTGAGGCATTGCTCAAGCACAGTCATACAGCCTGAAACCAGGAACCGACACGTTCCAGCTCATATCAGGTATCATAGCACAACAACAGTGTTTGCAGGCTTCACTGTAAACCTTACGACGAAGTGATCCTACAGACTCGGCCTTGCGTAGTAAAGGTCTGGTCCAGAGCAATTCATAGCAGCCCAACCGTTGCCCGAAGGCGACATACGCGATACAGATTATTCGATAGTGCACTTCTTGCACCAAACCCGTGCCTACTACCTCCGCACACGTCCACAATTCGACACTTCTTCTCCCAACGACGAAATAGACGAGGAAACGAAAATACCTTTCCATGATGGCGCCACCTCAGACTCAAGGTATCCCACATGGGAAGATGCATATGCTGCAGCAGCAGCAGAAGAAGCTGCAGAACGGCGGCCTTCGACCAGGCCATATGAAGAACATGAGCAGCAACATCACCAAAGCCGGCAATGGCACTCATGCAGGCGACGTGGTGTCGGATGAGAGCGAAAGCGGCGACGAAGAAGGAGACTGTACCGCTGTTGAGGATGACAGCGACAACGATTCGGATGAGGCGGATGGGTTTGCCCTGTCAGGCGCGAGCCGCATTGGGAATAAAGGTGCGATGCGTCTGGCAGGGCTTGCTCCAACAGCAGACTTCGGCATGAATGATCAAGCAGTCACCGGCGCGCAGCTTGACAGCGAAGACGAAGACTACGATGCCGTTGAAGATATTAGCGACAGTGAAGACGAAGCAGAGAATGAGAAACTCATCAGACAACAAGCTGAAAAAGATCTCATCGAGGAATATGAAGCCACGGAGAGACCACGGACCGCGAATATCATGGCCAGTGGCATGAATGATATGTCGTTGAAGGAAGATGCAGCTCTTGCTAGGCGCTTGAGTCTGCAGAGCCAAAGCAGCCAGCTTTCGACTGAAGATCAGGAACTCGACCTGGATATGAACAACGATCCGTTCGATGGAGCGCCTTTTCTTGGTGACACTCAATTCGAGATGTGGGATGAAGCAGAAGGCTTATTCGATAACGATCTCGCTTCATGGCGCAATCCAGATGCTGCCGAGAACACACTTGGCCTCATGGATATACTCACTCGAGAACACAGTGCACCATCAATTACGAATCAAAACCAGAAGAGAGTACGATTTGAGGAAACCGCATCGTCTCGCTCATCTAGCGTGAGCAGCGAGGAAGATCCGAGAGAGACTTTTGGTGATCTTTTCGACTCGCGAGACGACTTGGCAGTCAGACAGCAATTGATGTTTTCTGGCGTTGACGCTGACGCTGTCCAAGACGGTGAGTCGGTATACGAGTCCGATATCGAGGACCCGTATGAGAGATCAGCCTTGGAGATCGATACTCAGACCGATTCTGGTAGTGATGACAGCGACGATGAATGTAAGCATGCAAATGTCTATTTTCGTTTGGGTACTTTCTAACAAGCAATAAAGCCGATGGCTCGACCACTGACGAGGAAGACCCTGAGGAAGCTTTGGCGCGCGCGAGAGCCTTTAGAGCCGCACGCGAAGCACGAAAAGGAAAGGTGGTTCCTGCCAACACACCAGACAGCCAGCCAAGCACGCCAGTCCCCAGCAAGCGTTCACTGCCAGCAGTGGCAGGTACTAAGGGCGGTAAAGCTCCGGCTGTCGCTGTTCCACGGAACAACGCTCGACCACGAATGGGCACCTTCGCCCGCGATCCCACACGTGCCTCGGTGACAGCTGACGTCCAGGGTAGCGGTGTGAAGATGGTCTGTCCAACCAAGCCACCGGAAGAGGATCGCGCCTACTGGGAGCGTGTCCGTCAGAAGATGGGCAGCCGTGATGGCAGTCCTGGTGGCTCGGTTTCTTGGAATTGTGGATCGCCTCGCACAACTAACACGCCATTGCGTGCTCTCACTGCTCGGTCTACACTTGGCACCATGTTCGATGGCAATCTCGATTTCTTGCGCAACAATGACGAGAATGGCATTACCGGCGACCTCATCCCTGGAAGGGCTGATAGTGTTCAGTCGTCGTTCACGACAGCCACATTGGCCAATGAAGAAGACAGTGACGACGAGAGCGATGTGCAGATGGAGGACTTCATCGAGTTGAGCGACTCCGAGTCTGAGACCGATGAAGTGCCATCTACAATCACTTCACCTACAAGTTCGATGATTGACGACAGTGTCTTCGATTCACCAGCCTATTCGCGTCCTGGTACCAGCTCTGGCTTACTTGACCATCTCGAACAACAGCGCGGCTTGGTCTCATCGTTCCGTAACAATCAGCGAAATGTCCGCCAAGTGACTTCACTCCCTGCCAATCCTTCTCAACGCGCCAAAGGACAGGAGCAGAATGCCTTTCCGAAGGGCAGACGGGGTGCAGCGAACGCGCCAATCACGCCCGCTCGGAAGAAGCGTCAAAGCCAGGACTTCACGAACAACGCCGGCATTAGCAAAACTGCTAGTCCTATCTTCAAAAGTCGCCGCCGTAGCCGTGGCATATCCATCAACGGAATTGATGAAACTCTCGCAATGGACCGCTTTGCTGGGTCGAATCATTAGAACAGGATTGACCAAATTCTGTGAGTCGCTCCATTCGCAGCAACATTACAACGACACGACCTGCAACGGCGTTCGGCACCTTTCTGTACAACTACTTTGACGGCACTACGCACGTGACCTGCAATCTGGACGGCTTACACAAAAGCGTGGAAGAAGCCAAACGGAGGCGAAAACAGTTTTCTGATTAATTTGATGCGTGATTTTCTCTGATTTGATGGTTGGGAATGTTCGATGAGCGCGGCGTTGGTGGCGTATCCTTTCTGATTCGGCATCAGATCTCTTCGCCGGGTGCGAAAGATAGGTGGCCACCATCATCGTCCTTGTTGAAAGCGAGCGTGTGCAATGATACCCTGCCGGATGCAGCAAGCAAGCATGCATACTTCTACGTATGGGCATTGCTTTCGTTGTTGCATCGAACTGTGTTTAGAGGCTACGCATGTTCATGGATTACTGTACGATTGGTGCGAACGATAGACAAAGTAATAAGGAATGTCGATTCGACATACATCTTCACCGTTTCATTGCAATATATATACTGGCATATGCGAACGGTTACAGCCTACTAGGACCGAATGGTGGAAGTCAGACGGTACCTGGTATTGAAGTACCGGCTAATGTCACTTCCGACCTTGTGCCATTTCCGAAGCTCTTTGCCGAAGCTCACTTCTCTCCGCCACGCTCCTGGTCACTTGTTGAGCGAAGACCATTGTACTAACCGCCGATCCACGGCGAGCATTGGTACCTTCACGAACCGTAGGTTGTTTTGTTTTCTTCTTATTTGTCGTGCTTCGTTGTATGGTGGCCTCCTGTACTGCTGCTTTGCACATATACCACCACAGGACGCATTAGCTTGACCATTGGTTCGCATCACCATTGACCAGCGTTGGCATCGCGCAATATGGCAGGCTTCATACAGAAGGGAACGAAGAACATTCTGCAGAAGAACCCGAACGATATCGTCTTTCTCTCGGCACTACGTACACCCGTGACGCGAGCGAAGAAAGGCGGCTTCAAGGATGCCTACGACCATGAACTACTCGCCCACGTCCTGAGAGCTACCCTCGCCGCGAATCCAAACCTCGATCCGAAAAAAATAGATGATATTCAGATTGGCAATGTTCTCTCAGAGCTCGGCGGCAGTAAAGCAGGAAGAATGGCAGCATGCCATGTTGGCGTGCCCGAAACAACGTCGTTTCAGACGGTGAACAGAGCATGTAGCAGTGGTCTGGCAGCAATAACAGGCATTGCGAACGCAATCGCAGTAGGACAGATCGATGTAGGCATAGGAGGCGGCATGGAAAGCATGACACGAAATTACGGCTCAAGAGCCATACCCACACAACTCTGGCAGGACCTCAAAGACAGTCCCCAAAAAGACGCCAAAGACTGCATCATGTCCATGGGCATCACAGCCGAAAACGTCGCCGAACGCTACGGAGTCTCCCGCTCAGACCAAGACACCTTCGCCGTGCACTCCCACCTCAAAGCCGCCAAAGCCCAAAAAGAAGGCCTCTTCGACAAGGAAATAGTCCCCGTAACCACTCGCTGGCATCCAAATCCGGAGTCACCCGAGACCACCGAAGAAATCACAGTCACCAAAGACGATGGCATACGTCCCAACTCCTCCCCCGAATCCCTCGCCAAAATGAAACCCGCTTTCAAGGAAACCGGTACAGCAACAGCCGGAAACTCCTCCCAAGTCTCAGACGGCGCAGCCGCAACGCTCATGATGCGTCGCTCGACCGCCACAGAACTCGGTCTAACCTCTTCCATCATCGGAAAATGGGCTGGGACTCAAGTCATAGGCTGTAAGCCCGATGAAATGGGCATAGGCCCAGCTCTCGCGATACCCAAATTGCTCGATTACACTGGTGTGAGCAAGGACGAGATCGGGATCTGGGAGATCAATGAAGCATTCGCGAGTCAGGCCGTCTATTGTGTAAGGAAATTGGGAATCGATGAGGAGAAGGTGAATCCCAAGGGCGGCGCGATTGCTCTAGGACATCCGCTAGGTGCGACAGGTGCGAGGCAGCTTGCGACGCTATTGCCCGAGCTTGAGAGGCAGGGACAACAGCTCGGTGTGGTGAGTATGTGCATTGGGACGGGAATGGGTATGGCGAGTTTGATCGTACGGGAATGATTGCCAAAAGTTGTAAATCTGCGCCCTAGTATACTGCCGATATGTTATGGAGACATCTATCCCGTATTCTGAAAAGTGAACCTCCCAGCAGTCCTTGGGTTCGAGCGATGGTGAACTTCCGGGACGTCACCTGTTGCCCAGAAGTTGTCCCAGTTGCCTTGCGGTGCGTCCGCGAAGAGTGTATCGACCCAGCGGTCAAGTAGCTGCGACTAGGGGAATGCACGAGAATCGTGGAATTGTCGCTGAAGCTCACAGAAGGAGTAACGCTGCCAGCCTCGTTCAGATTTTGTAGACGAAGAGGGTGTAGGTGCACGAGGCATACATGGTAATGCACAAAATCCCATCCTGGACATTGCACGAATGTCTGTACTGCAAAGCTCGGGTAGATCAGAACACCGTCGCATTTATAGCTCATTACAAGCCTTAAATGGATGTCGTCCCAATGCAGGAGATGTCCAGGTCATTGTACAGTGCCATGTGCGCTTCGCATTGTGGACACTACGGCGGCCAGCATGTGTGCACAGCCATCGATGACTCTTGCAAATCCAGCACTGAAACTAAATTTGTTCTGCAGTGTCATTGCAAGGAAGCTTCGATCCCGATGATGTTGCTCTTCTTAGTCGGCTGATTCCACGTCGTAGTTGGCTATGCCGTTAAGATGAAAGATCATGATCAGAGCTGGCGCAGGCATAGTATAAAAACAGCACAGCAGAGGTAATAGCCATTTCTACAAGACTCTCATCATGAGCAAGCACGATGCTAAACTGAAGTTGACATTGATGAAGAGAGAAAGAGCGAAGCCATTTGATGTCTCATGTTTCCGAAGACCCCTGCTCGGCGGCGTTGCCGCTTCACGTGAAATGTCTCAGAACACCTCGCAACATCATCAGAATCACATTTTGCCAAGCATATCGATGCTCTACACCACATGCACCTCTCGCCATAGCACGATTCCCCTCCGAGCAGCCGCGATTACAAACCTCGAGACCATCACCAAGACCCTCAACCAATCAAGCACACACTTAAGTCTACAAAAATGGCCAACTATGGCTACCAATCACCCCCGAATCAGCAACCGTACGCCGCCCAGAATAATTTGAACTTCTACCAATCTTCGTATTCTACGCAACCCGTATCAGGACAGAGTACACCTTTTCAAGCATACGGAGGAGGCGCACAAAGTCAACCATACGGGCAAGGAAACTATGGCTTTGGTGCATTTCCCGGACAGCCAGGAGCAAGCGGACAGATGGGCACAGGACAAGGTGGACTGAGAACAGGCTGGCTTGCAGCTTTTGGCACTGAAGGCTATGATGGCGAACCGCCACTTTTGGAAGAGCTGGGCGTGAATTTTCACCATATTCAAACAAAGGTGTGATGCAGGCGTCGGGTCGGTGTGCATGTACGAAGTGATGTGCTGACCACATGTCTGGACAGACTCTCACAGTGCTGAATCCTCTGGGACGGATAGAACCTCATATCATGGACGATGCAGATCTGGCAGGGCCCTTCCTGTTCTGCGCCCTGTTTGGCACTTTCCTACTATTTGTAAGTCAATGCTGCGAACCAAAGAAATAATTGAGATGACGCTGACAGCGTATAGTCTGGCAAACTATGGTTCGGATATGTGTGCGGACTTGCAGCACTTGGTGCCTTCAGCTTGAACTTCGTCTTCAGCATGATGTCGCCTCCACTTTCCCAGGAAGAGATGAACGCGGCCCAAAGCTCGCAGAGCAACCACTACGGCTCATCACACTTCTCATCAACACTCACTCTCGGACGCTCCAGCTCCGTGCTCGGATACTGTTTACTACCCCTCGTGTTCGCGAGCTTGATCGGAGTTGTTCTGCCGCTGGACACCTTCCTGGGCTACTGCCTAGTGAGCCTGGCAATTGCCTGGTGCACCTACTCGAGCTCCGCCATGTTCATCGTGGTCGGCCGCATGACTAGTATGCGTGCGTTGGTCGCATATCCACTGGCACTCTTTTACATCGGCTTCGGCATCATGGCCGTCTTCTCGAGCAGAGGCACGGGCAAGATCGAAGCTGCAATGGCGCAGGCACCTGCTGCCTGAAGGACCAAATTATTGGCAATCCGCCCAGGCATTAGCGATAGCGTAGCGAGAGGAACAGAATACAGCCCCGTACCAGCTGTGGGCTCAAATAAAGGCCGATCGCTATGCTCCACGATTACGAAGGACAAAACGCCGATTTTTCACCGCCAATGGACAGCGCGCTAAATGTTCGCCACAGCTATTGCGACCAGAGTCGCCGATATCATACCGCAGTCCTCTGTGCAAACGTGACCACTTCGAAGACAAGTGGAAGGCAAGCTGCCTCTTGGTCCGTCGCCTGACTCCTGTCTTGTACGTCATACGGTCAAAAGCAGCGTTCGCAGCATCGACCGTGTCTAGCGAGCCGCCACCATAACTTCCGATTAGCTGCGCCGAATCCGAGGCCGCCAAGAGTGCTGCCTAGAGAACTCTGAGCCGGCGCGTGGACACATCGTGAACGGACCTCCATGATGTGCCGGCGACACGATCTGATTCTTTGCAATCCTTCTTCCTCCATGTTCGAATCTGAAAACCAGCTAAACTTTCCAAATCACCTCCAGCATTGGAAAGAAGCTAATTGTTTCGGCCCACGACATGTTTCTGAATAGGAACTTCGATGTCCGCACTGGTGCGCCTCTTGCATACCTCACCCTCCTCTCGAGTCAGGAAGCTGCGTTACGAACGTCACTGGACTTTAGGATCATCGTGAAGCTCTTGACGTTGTTATCTGCTTCGAAAGCCTCTCAGCGGATTGCTTGCTATGTGCAAAACAATGGTGGCATCTTGCGTTTCATGCTGCCAGACCTGCGCACGATGTTTTCTTGTGGCCCTGCGGTCACGTACTCGTAGATCATGATACGCAGCTTCATTGGGAGCTCCAACAAGCGCAATCTTGCATTGACATGGCGATGTGTAGTGGTTATGCGGAGGCCATGAAGTATTTCGTAGCTGCCGAGCAGATTGCGAAAGTTTGCCGCACCATTGAGAATATTGTCCCCAGGAGGAATTCTCGATCTGGCTTTGTCCTTGGACTTCTTGCTCATGGTGACGATGGTGTGAAGAAGATGATTGTGAAGCAGTTCTGTCGGCAGATTCACAGGGGATCGCATTTGAGGCCGATCAGATTCAAGATGCTTGCAGCTCGTGCCTGCCTTAACAACAACGCTCAACGGCTTGGTAAAGCTCACCTTTGCGCATCACTTCTCTCTGCTTCGTCTCGCTTCCGCACTTCATGGCTTCGTCTCGCCGACATCTCTTCCGACCTTGCACATCATACGGGCCAATCACACCATGACCCTGACAAGATCCAACCAGCGCCGCGCCACCGAGCTCGCAAAGCAACAAGCCACAGCAGCGGCGATATCAGCTGTCTTCAACACAGCAGAGCTACTCAAGAACATCCTGCTCTGGTTGCCGCCCAAGGATCTCCTGCGCGCACAGCAGGTATGCACGATTGTCAAAGCAAATATCGAGGCATCGAGCAATATTCAGCGCGCACTGTTCCTCAAGCCCCTGGACGATGACTCAGTCTGTTGGAAAGAGGACGACGAACCAGCAACTAAACTGGCGAGGTTCGAAAAGGACCACTGGGTCTCGATAGGTGACGACAAAAAGTGCCTGAAGCCTAGCATGGACCCCTTGATGGAGCGCTTCATGCTGGTAGATTTGGACGCGTTTGTGTCTATTTTGCACGTTGGCTTCGTCATGCCCGTCTTCGATCCGAACGCAAATAAGCATCCTTACCTCTTCAATTATGACACGCCCGGTAGAGTCAGGGACAATCTTGGACCTCGCAGCGCCTACGAGCTTGACAGTTTGCATAGTAGGAGTGCATCATGGAGGAGCATGCTCTTTATGCAGCCACCATGCACCAAGGTCACCTTCGGATGCGAATGTCACCGTTCTGCATGCAATGAAGGCTCGGAGAGGCAGGAAGAGGCATGGTTCGTCGCATCGAATCCCCAAGGTGTTACCTTACAGAATATTGTGGACACTTGTCGACAACATTATGTCTTGTCCCAATTGCCCGCTCGATCGGAACATCGCTTGCTGGATCTTTCATTGACACAGTGCGAAGGAGATAACGAGGCTATGGAGGGATGAGATTGGTAGCACATGGGAGCTACTGGTAGAACTGGAGCAGGCTCACAAAGCACAGGACATGAAGGCTGAGGACAAGAAGTAAAAATCCGAAGATCGTCACTTCGGCGCCTCTAGGGAGATGCCCACGGTGATACATGCACATACCAGAAGGACCATGATGGAAACACAGAGATTGATGGCATCAGCGACTACGCTTTGCTAGCCACATGCAGGGATTTGAGGCGCATACATTGGAAAGTTCAAATGCATCTATGTGTTGTCGTCGAAAACATATGCTCCTCGACCGGTCACGGGAGCCATCGCCACGGCCTGGCGTGAAAGAGCTCCACTTCGATGTATGTAGCTCGAACAGAATAGACGGCAGCCAACGAAGCCCTCGAGTCGAAAAGACTGAACCCTCGACTACGGCACTCGGCACGCGCTCTGCCTTCCGCCGCAGCAGCCGCTACAATCGATCGCAACCGAGCGCGACCCACCTTCGACTTCGCGCACAGACACACGCGTATCGATCTCAAGCGCCAATATCGCCTCCTCCTCCCTCACGCCTAATGTGACAGTCTCGTCTACATGTGCAGCATAGTCTTTGGTTCCAGAACCTCACATAAGTATCCCTGGCACGATTTGCCAAGATTTCGCCTTATTGGGGAGGAGGGGGGCGGGGGGCATCGCACAGATTTGGCATGCGCAGAGGAACAGAACAGAACAGAACTAGATATGACGATTTTCGACGGAATTCTCAGGGTAGGTAGGATGATGTCCCAGCCTGTCAAAGGTATTAACTTGGCACTATGTGAACTTAATCCTGTCAATGGAATTGCAAGGTGTCCAAATGCCTATCCTCGGCCATACTGCGCGGCAAAACAGTGGCACCTGATCAGGTACCGCAGTCAGGACCTACTCCTGGTCTCTCCATACCACGTTCAATTATGTATAGCATCCCCAATCGCCTTAGCAAGCCTCCGATAATCCATCAAAAGAGCATGTATCTCTCCAACCTTCAACTCATGCGCACTGTCCACCTCCAAGAAGCGTTTTTTTGGTGGCGGGATTTTCTTCAGCTCCGCTATAGCCTCTCTCGCATTGAGGTCTTCCTCGCCGAGTACCACGCTTTCCTTACTCTTAGTCCTCTGAAGAGCATCCGCTAGGTCCTGATCACTTTTCTGGGTCTTGACGGCTGCGGGTGATTCTACGACGTCACTAAGGCGTGGAGTGCTCGCTGCTTTGTTGGTGGTTGTTGCTGTGAGGGCTGGGGCTTGTGGCGCTGAATTGCTTGCTGAGCGACCGAATTTGGGAAAGCTGGGTATGCCGAATTTATTGAGCTGGTTGAGTGGGTTCATGTTGGAGAACAGGTTGCCTTGTGGAGTGGTTGGCTCAGCTTTGGCTCGGAAAGAAGAGGACTGACTGTCCCAAGTTACAGTTCTCCTACCACTGCCGCCGGACCTGGTGCTGTCAACGCTCCGATCGCGCATTTGCTTTCGTCCACCGATCAAGTCCAGTACTTTGTTATCAGATGGTTTACCCGCGCTGCTGAGTGGATCATCGATACCAGGACTACTGCGGCCGCTAATTGACAGAGAATCTTCTTCCTCGTTTGGTGGCGTGCTAACGAGTTTCTTCGCCTCTTCCAGCGTCTTCGGCATGGTATCGTTGCCAACCTGTTCCTTGAAACGGCCAAACAAGAACTTCATGCTGTCATCCAACGTGCCATTGACAGAATCGTAGAACTTATCCGCTGTGCTGAGAAAGTTTTCTCTGCCAGCTTCGATTCGATCAAGGTTCGTCTGTATCAAACCCGATAGCTTTCTCTGGTGTAATTCTGGTCGTTTGGGCATACCAGGTGAGGGAAGCGCGGCCTTCAAGTTGGCATTTCCGTCACTTTCCGGCGTGTTCAAGTCGTTTGAGGTAGCTATGGTGGGTGTCAGCCCAGGAGTCAGCGTACGCGCAGCTGTGGGTCTAGGCGTCACCTCTATTGGTGCTTTGTCGAGAGTTGGTGTAGATGGCCGACTGCCATTCCACTGTGACTTCGCTCGGTATGCCGGACCTTCTGGTAGCTCGTCTTCTCTGAGTGACGAGAGGTCGACTGTCTCGAGGAATGAAATCGCAGCTTCGAGATTGACCATGCAATACGCCGCTTCTCCATCGACTTTGCTGGAGGTACGGAAGCGCTGGATGAAGTTCAGGTTGCTGACCACGTTCGTGCCTTCCGGTGGCGATGTAATGAGTGTGTAGATCAGAGTAGGCAGTATTTCATCCGCTGAGGATGAGGACGGGAAATGTTGGGTGAGTGTGTCGACGATCGCTTTGTGTGCAGCTTTTAAGTGTTCGAGCTTGCCGAGTGGATAGTGATCATCATCCATGCGTATGAGTGCTTCTCGCGCCGCCGACAACGACTGATTGATCTCGTCTTCTTTCTCTTCTGCTGTCTTCCGGACGTCTGCCTTGGCTTGATCTGACGTGTCCATGTGCAGCTCTTTCAAGCCAATGCCCACCAATGCTAGAGCAGCGGTCCTAGACCTCAGCTTCTCATCTCTCGCGTCGTCCTCCGTGCTCCTATGCTTCCAGATCTTGTCATATACTTTTTCGCACACTCCGCGCTCGACAGCTTCTTGCAGCGCTACCTTCTTGTGTTCGAGTAATTTCCTCGCCTTCTTCCTGTCTGCCACTTCTGATGCCGTGAGCATCTCACCGCCGGTTGATGCATCATCGGGCGTGGTCGAGCCTTTCTTGGCACCCGATCCTGCTCGTGACCGTCCCAATTGTTTCTTTGTGCTGGAGCTTACCGACGAAGCGGGAGGAGTGTCGCGACCTATGCGCGAAGCTAAGATGGCTATGTGTGTCGATATATGACCAGCAGCTCTATCGTAGAATTGCTGAAACAGTTCTGCCAGGTCGTCTGCACTCAATGGGGTGGGATGCACCCTTGCCGACAGTCGTTCGAGGAATCGTTCACAATGCACTTTGATCTCGATCGGCAGCTCGTCAAATGTGCTCGGTACGTTTAGCTCGGGCTTCTTCTTCTCCTCCTCTCCCACGGGTGCAGCATGATCGTCATCTTCGTTGTTCTCGAAGACATCGGCGACGGGTTTCTGGCCCGCAAGCTCCGGCGACGTTGCAATCTGTCGAGCTTCGGGAACTGCTGGGATGACATTTCCTTGCAAGGTGTTTGCTCTCTTTTTAGGTGACGACTCGGGAGAAGGGAAATGGTCCATGCGCGTGAAGGACCTCGAAGCGTGTAGCGGTCGTGGTCTGTTACCGGCAGACGGCGCGGTTGCTGATAACAGATCCGTCATGACGGTGGTAGCACAGCAGATGATGTGGTGTAACGATACTTTAAGGATTGCTCCGCCTGTGCTCGAGTACAGTAACAGAAACGAGGCAGACAGGCAGGCAGGCAGCGGCTAATAGTCGAGTATATATGCAGTAGTAGTGATAGGGTACATGTAGTTGACTCCGAGGAGCGTGCGTGCTTCATCAGTCCACGCGGCCGGGTAGTCATTCAGTCAATTCCGGAGAGCTCGGATGGACATCAGCCTAGCGATTAGGAAGATGCCTTGTTTCAAGCTGTGAAGTGCAAGAATCGTGCAGATTGCCAAACGAGCGTTTGATGCGGTGAGAGCCAACCAAGCAACACCGACGGGAATGCTGCGTCCGGACTTTGATCAACATCCGATATATGTACATGTATGTACATAGCTTACATGTACATATGAAGAATAACCGTCCGGTACGTACAATGTGCTTAGACGAGACAGATCCGGGGCACGTGAAGATGGCCCCGGGGATGCAAGGATGCATAGATGATGTGCCCCACGCCGCATGATGGACATGGACATGGAGCTTTGTTGATCGTGATGGTGCATGACGCTGTTTGGTGGAGGAGGGAGCTCCCGTCCCTCTCTCTATCGACAAAGCTTCCATCTGCAGAACACACTAACCATCGTGAGCGTGATCCTATGATCGACTTGTCTCTCAGAGGCTACACCTTACTTACATTCACATGAGATGCACACTTTATCCTTCTTCAGCTCTCCGCAGAGCACGACTCCTGCCAGCCATGTGGAACGGTAGCATCATCTTGGCCTGCCTCTTGTTGCTCGCAGGCGCCAGCGATGCCGCGAGGACGAGGGAGCAGAGAAAGGCCTTCAGCAATCCGAACGTTCTGCTGCCACCCAGCTTAGTGGGTGGAATAGGTAGTGATAAAGCTCCACGGGCGTTGGGAGAAAAGACATTTGTAAGAAGGTTGATGAGCACACAAAAAGGCCGCGCATAACTGATGGCAACAACAGACCCTCCGCCACATCTACCACCACGGCACTCACGACTACCCAAACCTCCATCGATACGTCGACATACGACCCGGCGCGAAGCTCCAAGTGTCCTACGATGACGGCGAAACGCACGAGGAGGCACCACTATCACTCCAAGCAAAAACACAGTCGAGAGTCATCCAGCGCATGGTGAAGCGCAACCATTCCGATATTGATACTCTCCAGGACTACTACTTCAGTACTGGACACGTGGCAGATGTGGAATGGACGGAAGACGAGATATCAGGGCCAAACATCACAGACAAGAGCACAGTCTTGACTTTTGCGAGGATGGCTGCAAATGCATACGTCTTCTCGCGCAAAGACGGAGAGTGGCAGCCGGTGAAAGGCGGCTTCAACTACACCGATGACTTTGGATGGGAGGCCGACGGTCTGAGAGGTCATATCTTCGCGGACGAGAAGAACTCGACGGTAGTGATCGGGCTGAAAGGTACGTCCACCTTTTTCGACCACTTTCCCTTGCCTCCGCCGGACAACGATTCTGACAGTAAGCTAGGTACTTCTCCAGCCGTCTTTGATGGAGCTGACACAACAGGCAACGACAAACTGAATGACAACTTGTTCGGTTCGTGCTGTTGCGGTCAGCAAGGTCCATACACCTGGAAGACTGTATGCGATTGTGCGACAGGCACGTTTACGTGCAACAACACCTGTCTGGTACAATCTCTACGACAGAAGGGGCATTACTACTGGGCTGTCAAGGACCTCTATCGTAATGTCACAGAACGTTATCCAAATTCTGAAGTATGGCTGTCCGGTCACTCACTGGGTGGCGTTGTGAGCGGACTACTTGGCTTGACGTACGGCCTGCCGACCCTCACTTTCGAAGCATTTCCCGACGCAATGGCTGCTTCTCGACTTGGCCTGCCAACGCCACCTGGCTTCAAGATAGGCGCACACCAGTCACGACCAAAGACTGGCATACACCATTTTGGCCACACAGCCGATCCGATCTACATGGGATCATGCAATGGCGCAACATCGTTCTGTTCCATCGCTGGTTATGCCTTCCAAGGAGTATGTCACACGGGCGAGACATGCATATATGATACCGTCCAGGACTTGGGATGGAGAGTCGGCATCGGCACGCATAAGATCGTGAGCGTCATTAAAGACGTCATCAAGAAGTATGACACTGTTCCGACATGTGATCAAGACATCGATTGCGTGGATTGCTATAACTGGAAGTACTACGAGAGCAATGGCACGGGGACAACTACGAGCACCAGAAGCTCAACAACTTCCACCACCCAGACGAGGACCGAGACCTGCAAGACACCAGGCTGGTGGGGATGTCTCGATGAAACCACAACCTCGGCGCCAAGCACGACTACTACTTCAACATCTTCTGCAACCACATGCGCAACGCCCGGCTGGTTTGGCTGCAAAGACGAAACGACAACGACCACGTCTTCTTCCAGCACAATCACGAGCCCACCTGCGGCACCAGCACCTACTATAACGACCACGTCGACACTATCAACGTCCAGCTCGACGAGTAGCTGCAAAACGCCAGGCTGGTTCGGCTGCTACGACGCAACGACCACGACCTCAGCCACCCCTAAGCCCTCATCAAAGACGCACACCGCCACGCAGACGACAGACAACGATGACTGTACATCTAAAGAATGGTTCGGTCTTATATGTGTCGATCCTTCGCCTACCACGGCATCTGCTTCGAAGCCCAGTAGCACGAATTTACCGACTGCTAGACGGAAAGAGTGTGTCAGCAGGCATTGGTATGGAAGGTGCAAGGAGTGGAGGTGGGAGGACTTTGCGCCCAAGAATGATCTGAGATGATTATGTGTACATGACTTGCGTTTGCTTGGGATCAGTGGCATAAATGAGGCGTTCTTGACGAGGAATTGGCATCAGCGTGGGTTGACATGATATGATTGAGATGTGTGGACTGCCACGTAAGGCGCTGCCGTTCTAGACCAGCGCGGCATTGGTTGGCATCAGGTTCAGAACTCACCTTTGGCCTCCAAGACGAATACATTTGGACCTCGACAGATTTGTGGCGGCAACCCATTACTTCACATTACATTTTAGCTGTCTATACCTAAAGCATTTTGTACAGCTCATACATCGTTCTCCTCCAAACTGCGCCATTTCTCACATCACTGGCTCTGTCTCGGCAGACGCGCTTCTACTGCTGCTGCTGTGACACCTGTCATGCCATCAGGTCCAGAGTCCAGAAGAGCTCGTGTGAAAAGGACGAGTGATCTTTTCTTCCCCTATATATGCTGCCTGCCTGCCTGCCATATCATGGTTCGACAGAAGAAGAAGAAGAAGAAGAAGAAGAAGAAGAAGAAGAGAAGACCCTTTTCCCCATAGCCATTGCGCCCGTTGGCGTTGGGGTCGTTGAGTGTGCTGCTATCGAATGGATGGATGTTGGGGGCGAGCGGATGGTTTATCTGTTGCGAAGAAATTTTTTTTTTCGAGGCTTCTGCGTGATATCAGATTTGGGATTATCAGCTACAAGTCACATCGTGACAACGACAAAAGACCAGGGGAATCAATCCGCGACCCAGTCGCGATACACATCAAAAAACGCAAATACGAACAAAAAATATGGACAGACGACAACTGATCCGTGGAACATTACAATTTACATTTTCTGTACAGCACACTCTCGGGGCAATGAGTCTAGTAGTAAAGTCCTGCTGTACTGTTGATCCGTCCCATAACCTGGCATCAATATGTACAAATCGGATCAGCTGTGCCTAATAGCATACGAATCGTCTCAGCGTGCATCCACCTCACGAAGCCTTTCTACCACGCAGCAGCGGTCGAACAAGGGCAGTATGTCTCGATCTCAGTGGTCCACATGGTGACAGTTGTGACGCCGTCGGAGCCGACAGTGGGTGTGGAAGGCGAGTATTCTGCTCCAGAGTCGGAACCTGAGTTGGAACCGTAGCTTGGCGCGTTGTCAGATGAGCCGGAGCCGGAGCCGGAAGAGCCGCTGCCACTGCTGCTACCGCTGTCCGACGAACCAGAGCTGTAGCCACCAGTAGCGCTGCTCGACGAACCAGAGCTGTAGCCACCGGTCGCGCTGCTCGATGAACCCGAGCTCGAAGAAGAGCCCGAGCCGAGAAGGCCACCGATGGTACCGGTAACACCACCAATGATATTGTGGTATGTAGGCATGTTGCTTTCGCTAGCACCACCCTCCTTTCCGGAAGTAATAGCCCAGTGCGGCACAAAGCTCGACCACGAAGGAAGCGAGTACTGTCCAGCGTTGGTCGAAGTAGACGAGTACACGGCAACCTTGAAACCCGGGACACTGTCTGGCTGAACAGCATTGCCATCAGGACCGAGAATGCGCCAGACGAGGTTCTGCTTCATCCAAGGCACACAAACACTTTCGCTCATGTTGCTCAAAACGCCGCTGCTAACCAGCTTCTGCAGCGTCCTTGTGAGTGGGATGGCACCCGAGGCGAGGAGGTCCATGGTCATGTGACCAGAGGCGACGAAGCCCAGGAAACCGATCATCTTCGAATCAGTCATCCAGGTTGATGGGTTCTCAGACGGTGTGCCACTGAAGAGGAAGACGGAGTAAGAGCCGTTGAGAGCGTATCGGTTGGTTTCGCAGTTCGCGACGTACTGGTACTCGGATCCGTTGCTTGGTGCGACGTACTTGGGGATTGGCGTGGAGGAGACGTATGGAAGGGTGAAGGCACCAGTTGCGGTGGGCATGTCAAACGAGACGCTTCCGGTCATGTTCTTGAACGGTCCGCCGGTTGGGAGGATGCCGCTGATCATGGAGGAAACGGCGCCCTCGACGGAGGTTATCATGCCTGCGATGGGGTTGACCTCGACACTGGTGGCAGAGGGTGACGAGCTGTCTGATGTGGATGTGACCTGGCTATCAGACGAGTTCTTGTCGCCAGATGTAACAGTGGCAGAAGTAGTACCTGATGAGGTGGCAGCGCCGCGTTTGACGGAAGCGGTGGTCAAAACGGCAGTGGAAGCGGAGGAAGACGAAGATGATGCAGAGCAGGTCGAGTCACCCTTGGCGGTGGATGCTGGAACACCACCGGCAGTCAAGGTCGCGCTTGGACCGTAGAGAGCGTTGACGATGCTTACAACTGCGTCCTTCTTACCGCCGGCGGCGACGAGTTCAGGGTAAGTGTAGTGGAGTTCGGATGCGTAGTCGCGGACGTCGTTGGTTGACCAGTAGCTACCAGAGCTGTCTTTGCGGAATGGTGCCAAGCCGGTGTCAGCGTCGGTCGCCTCGCCCTCTGTGGTGTACCAAGTGGTATGTGGTGCACTCTGCGAGGCACCGTAGCTGTCTGGGTGGATGGCCTGCCAGAGCGCGAACAGGCGGTCAACGTTCGAGTGGTGAAGGAAGAAAATAGGGTCGAACGCGGCAGTCGCAAGGTAATACATGTGGCCGTTAGAACCTCCCGTGGCACTGTGCACGGTGTTGTGAATGGCTTCGATACTGCTCGAGCATGAAGCACTGTTGGTGACATCGTTGGAAAAGACGTCGTAGGTTGTGCAGGTCGACAGCATTTGGTAAACGGAGTCCTGGAGGTTCTCCTGGACGTTGTCCATGGCATTGACAGCCGATGCATCCTGGTTGGTGGCAGAAGCGCTGTCGGTAGACGGGTAGCGATAGGTCTTGGCATAATCGACGAAGGGCGAGTAGACCATGTCGCTCGTGTCGCCCTGGAACTTGTAGCCGTACAGTGGGTTGTCGATGGTCTCGGAGCCATTGGGACCCTCGACAGTGATCTGGGCGCCAGAAATGGATTCCGGCAAACAAGAGCCAGATCCGGCCTTGGCAGCCCAATCCCAGTAAGGCAGACGAAGAGCGGCGGCAGCTTCCTGCATCTTACACTTGGAAGCCTCGGGGTAGGAGTCGGCAATGGTCTGTGCGACGGCGACGAGTTCCTGCTCGAAGAGAGCGACGTAGGCACGATGCCAAGAAGGGAAGTTGACGGAGTCGTGTGTGCCGAAGCCATCACTGTCGGCGCAGCCACTGCATGCCTCGACGCCGTCCCAGACGGTTCGTGGTACACCGTGAATGGAGGCGATCTGGTAGTATCCCGTGACCTCACTCTGGCTCTTGCCTTGCCATTGCTTCATGGCGAGGACGAACAGAGCCCATTGCTCGGGTTGCTCGGTGGCGAGTTGTCGAACTTCGAAACGCGGTTGTGTCTGGCCCGCGACGCCGGATGTGATGACGGAAGCGAGGGCGGTAGAAGTGAGCGCAAAGGCGCTGAAGAGAGTGGATGCCTTCATGGCGACGAGTTTCAAGGGAAAAGGGAAACCAAGTGGAAGAAGACGAAACAAGTGATGTGGATGTCAACAACAGACGACGACGACGACAACGACAACGAATGTGGAGGAAGTAGCGAGCAAGAAAAGCGTGCAAAGAGAGTACGAGCAAGCGCTCGGGCATATACTTCAGGGCGCGTGTGAGGTAAGTGCCGCATAGGTGCACGGCGGCGTGTTTAATGTGCAGTAGAGTTACTCTCTCGGTGCCAAAAGGAGGAGGGCAGTGGAGTGGATTGCAGTGGAGCGTTGAGCGAAAGTGGTATCGTTAGCGATCCGCTGGAAGGGGAGGCGATGCCATCGCAAACCATGATGAGTCTAGTGCCAGACATGAAGCAACGACTTTGAGCCACTTGATGCAGGTACACGCATTCAAGCTTTTGTCTGGTCGGTCGTTGTGTAGTGAGGGAAGTGGGCCATCGGAGGTGGGCGTTTCGCTCGCCCAGTCAAGAGTCAACTTCTGATGCCGCGTAACCGTCAGCTCCACAATTGCTACCGGCCCAAAGTAGGATCATCACCTACTGCGCACGTGCAATCCGTTTCCAATCTGGCACTCGATGAAACGAATACACCACCTCGATACATGACCAATATTCCAACACACACACACACACACACAGCCATTCTCCACTGCTGTTTGACCGTTTCATCACTGTTGCGCCATCACTGTTGCGCCGTGGTGAACAGGCAGGCACGACTTCCTCCGTAGCGGAACAACAATGGCGTTTTTGGTGGACATGAATTTCATGCAGAGGCGCACAGCCCGTATGACGTTTCGCCGGAGTTTCGCCAGTGCAGGAGCAGCTCCATCACGGCGTGCAATGGAAAGCTATGAAAATAGCATGAAAATAGTCCACATCCGCCGCCAATGCAACGCGTCGCGTCGTGTATGCGAGTGTCGTATCGAGCAAACACTTGCGCAGGAGTAGTCGTCCTTCGTTCGACGGGACCACGTCATTTCGCATGCCGTCTCTCGTACAATCGTACTACTATTACTACTACCACCACCACTACTGACCACAGACGAGTGGTGGAGAAGGCCTTATGCAGCGCATCTGTGCATGTGCATCAGACGGCGCCAGCCCTGTGGAGCGACAAAGCAAGACCAAGGCTTGCATCTCAAAATAGAGCTCGTGTCTTTGGCGTGTTGAGGAATGATGGGTCGGCAGTTGTTTGCATCATGTTGTGCTGCGGCCAAATCTTGCTGTTGTTTTCGACACCGGTGGTGACCGTGCTTGCATGTTTCTGATGATGAGGATTGCCGCAAGCGTTGGTTGGCTGTTTTCCAAGCTTCACCACTATCTCGACATCGCAATTTCCTCTCCGCTACTGCTACTGCTCCTGCTCCTGCTTTCATCGCATCGATTCCTTCCTCATCTTCTTATTATATATGCCTCTTCCGAGCCGGCTTCCTCGGATAGTCACGGTCGTAGCTGCTGCCACACGGCTCAAGTGGTCGGCGTGTTGGGCAAGAGCAACCGGTAGCATCGGGCTTCGGCGAAGGCAGGTGTGAGCGGTCAGTGTGAAGACATGGGAAAGAGCGAAGATGATAATGATGCCACGGGGATGGCGTGAGGTGTGTGAGTTCCAGGTAGGATTATAGACAAGCATGCGCTTGTTTGACCATTTTTCCAAGACGAATGTCACGAAGCCAGGGATGCCGCTTGGCGGCACTGTAATCTTGACATGCACCCATCACCACTGGATCACGCTGTCCTTCACCCTTGACCATCTCCTCTTCATCAAAGGGTAGGAACGATGGCGATCATCGCAAGTCAACGCTCCAGTCGCGATACGGGAAAGACCAACCGCCGTATTCACGCATCGCTGCTGCTCAGCGATGAACGGCATCTGCGATGCATTGTAACAACACGATACGTGCGACAGGAGACACAACAGCGAGTGCGACTACTCCTCCTCGACCTCGACCTGTTGACATGCCACCACATGTAAGACAGCTTACTCCTTCATATTCATCTCCATACTTCCACACCGCCGCTTAATATCACGACATCTTCGACCACAGCATATCACCACTCACAAGCAAAATACTCCGACATCATGCTCACCTCAAAACTTTCCCTCGCCTTGCTCGCCAGCCTCGCCATTGCTGCTCCAAGCGCACCAGCAGAATACTTCACTGAGCTCAGCAACTTCTCCTTGGTCACCACAACAGCCATTCATCACACAACAGACCTCAGCACGCTGGCGAACGTCGAAGGAATCTATCCAAGAGTCCACATACCAGACTTGGACTTCTATCTACGTGTCGGGCCTCTGAAGCCTAGCCGGTCCGAACCCGTCTTTCCGACCCACCTGCTTCCTTTGAATCTCAGCCAGGGCACTTTATCCCATTACCAATTCTAGGAAAACGTTGATCGTGGGTACAAGTGGTCCGTTTCGCATGTTGAAAGCTACACACGGCTCTGGCTCGAGAAATGGAACTTCGTCGATGATCCAAGCCCTGGCCTCTTCAGCTTGGAGCATGGATGGTTACTGGCTTATGACGGCAACGTGAAGGGTTGGACGATTTGTGACAAGCCGCCTGATGAGAGAGTGGTGCGTACCTTCTCCCAAGGAGACAAACAATGAGCTTCCGATCCGAGAGGATGCTGATACTCTGCTAGATCGTCTGGAAAGGCGGAAACTCGACTAACTCGAGCTGCGTGGAACGGTATATACATGCAGTGCCCTACTTCTAGACCACGGATAGGGCGTCGTCAGCAGCCAGAAGACTATTTTGCCATGTCATGTATCAATAGTCCACCTGAGACGGAAATATCGGAAGGGCTCTGAGGGTTACATGGTGAATGTTCCTAAGAAGACGAAACTACGGGCAACAGAGCAGTGTAGTATGTCCTGATGAGTATACAGCTATTGACACCTTAGGACATGCTGCTTGCATTGTGTGCCGCGAGCTCGCACAGACTGACGGCCGTCTCGACTAATGTCACAGCCATCATATTATGTCGCACGACTGTGGAACGTGGGCAAACACCTCCACAATGGCAGACATCCTCGCGCTCTCTCTCCATTCCTGAGGTATCCACGCCGTGCTCGTAGCACAAACATGGGATTCAGTCGTCCAAGTCACTACCAGTACTAAGCGCTACTGAAGAAGCACATCAGATCTTCACATTTCAAGTCGGCTTTAGATGAAACGGTCGGCTTCAATGCTCACGACGTGCCGACCGCCAGCTACCATGCTTTCCCATACATCTGGGCTTCGCCCACTCTGGAAGAGCAGGAGTATGCCGCATCACGAATCCTCGCAACTGTGCGACGCTGCTATTCCGTTAATCTGCGCCACAGCACACAAAGTCACCTCCCGACAGCTCTCTATACATCCGACCGAACATCACCACCACGATCATTCATTAATTCAATTAATCACTCAATCAACACTCCACTCATGATCCCAACTCCGCACATACGTACTCAACCCGGCCACATCCCTCCCCTCGGTCGCCCTAACATCCCCATTCCCCAGAAAAGCAAACCGATTCCCAAACCTCCAAACAACATCATAGTCCTCCATCCTCGGCTCCTTGATACTCTTCAAAAAATGTATCGTACTCCCCGGCCACACATAGATCCTATTCTTGACCTTTCCATCCTTAAACCACGATCGACATTCCTCCTGCCAGACGGTCCTCTTGTGGAATTCGTCGAAATGGGCATAGAGGTCGTCGAGGGCGGCCTGTTTTACGGTCAGGGAGAGGATATGTTCGGTTTGGATTTTGCGGATGAGTTTGATGGTGTATTCGACTGTCGTTTCGATGGAGGGCAGCAGCGTGCCGTTGGACCAGGTCGCTCCGGGGCCGACGATGGTGTAGTAGTTGGGGAAGCGGGGCGCCGAGGTGCCCATGTAGAGGTTTGGGCCGTTGTGGTTGGACCAGTCTTGGGAGAGGGTGGTGCCTGAGGCGTTGATGACGTGGAAGGCGGGCTCGAAGGCGACTTTGAAGCCGGTGGCGCAGATGAGGATGTCGAGTTTGTGCTCGATGCCGTCGGTGGTTAGGATCCCTGTGGGTGTGATGCGCGAGATGGGGGTGGTTATCGGCTCGACGTTGTCTTGGACGAGAGCTTCGAGGAATCCGTCCCCTGGGGAGATGCGTCGACATCCCACGGACCATTTGGGGATTATGAATTCTTTTAGTTCTTGGTTTCCGGGGCCCAGGCGCCGGTTCATTTCGTCGGTGATGACTTGTTTGAAGGTCTTGGAGAGCTCGGAGTCCTGCTTGTACATGCCGAAGAGACCGTTGATTTCTGCTTCGATGCTTTTGCGGAATTGGAGGTGGAAATCGGGATCTTCTTCGAAGCGGCGTTTGTCTTCCTCGGTGAACTCGTATTGTCGTTGACCTGGATCTACGTCGGCGCCTTTGTGCATCGATGTGAGGGCTCCTGCGCCGAAGGGAGGGCTGATCCAGGTCGGTGATCTGATAAAGACTTGCAGATTCTTCGCGATTTTCTGTAATTGGGGCACGATCTGGACGCTTGTGCTGCCCACACCGATCACGCCAATGGTCTTGCCTTCAAGGTCGACACTGTGGTCCCAAGCTGCACTGTGCATCTTCGGGCCCTGGAAATCGTGGACTCCCTCTATGTCTGGCCACTTCCAGTTATTGAGAATACCGGTACCATTGACCCAAACGTGACACCAGTCCGTCCAGGTCTCTTTCGTCCTCTGGTCCTCTATAACCAAATTCCAAATGCCCCTCTCAGCATCCCATCTCCCCTCGAGAACTTTACTATTCAGCTTCATGTACTTCTCGCTGCCATGCCGCTTCGCGAAGTCCTCGAAATATTTCTGTATCTCCGGCCCATACGCGAAGAAGTGGCTCCAGTCCGGCTTGGGATCCCATGTGAAAGTGTAGTTATGGCTGGGAATATCGCAGGCTACTCCGGGATATGTATTCTCATACCAGGTGCCGCCGAAGTGGGGGTTTTTGTCGAATAGGGTCAGTTCCCAGGAGCCGGGCTCGAGCATCTTTTCCATCTTGTATGCGAGACATAGTCCTGATGCGCCGGCTCCTACGCAGGCTACTCGGATGCGATTGGGCTTGCTGTGGTATTGGTCTGGGATGCGATATGGACCGTCTTTGGGCGTCGCTGGGTAGTGGAAGGTTTGTGCTATGCCGTCTACGCCGTTCACAATCGAAGGCATCGTTGTCTGGCCGCTTTGTGCTCCGTTGGTCCTGGAGCCTCCATTCGAAGACATACCTACTTGGGGCGAGCGATGAAACAGAAGTGCTGGAATGAAAACTCTGGAATGCTGTGCGAGATTATGGGAGAGAGGAAACAACGTGGTCTCGACGCAGGAGCGCGTCCCAGAATGGCACTGTGCGAGGCACTGCAACATACCTGTGGCCGAGTCTTGCCGAGGGAACCGAGTCCCCTCCGGCGATGGACTAAGTGCAGCCCGAACAGAGTCATTCAGAATGCCGGTTGTGCTTTCGCAGTATCTTCCCGCCAGCTTGTGCCTGAATGCTTTGGAGAGCTGCAAGCCGTGGCTGATGGCGGGGCAATGTCCTGCATCATAAGCTCCCACTTGTGTAACAACGAGCTAGGAGAACGAAATCCGAGCGAAACGGCGCGTATGAGATGAGTGATGGAGTCGTGTTGGGGACTCGCCCTCTTATAAATCTCTATGCGAGACTGGTCAGTCGCTGGAAGGAGTATGGCAACCTTTTAGGGATTGTTCATGGTAGCAGCTAGGCGAAGTGGACCTGAGCACGAAGCAAAGTAATGACCGAGCTGAAAGGAATGACGGAACAATACGAAGCGATTGATTTAGAGTACGTTTCGCGCTCTGTCTGTCTCATGTTTCTTCCCATCAAAGAATCACAGAAGTCGACTTGCTCACGGTAGAAGTGATTGGGGCCTGGTAGCTCGATCGCTTCAGCACTCAGCTTCTCACCGCTTCTCATTCCACTGCTCACGCCATTTGCTCCACTAGAAACAGCAGCTTTGCCGCCAACATCGTAGCCATCAATCAGCGTGAGGATTGTCCCAGAGATCTTCTCGATTGGCACGAAGACGTCTTCCTCGAAAGTGGCGAACCCTTCGGGCGTCGAATAGATTGGTTCGGGCCATTCCAGGACATATGGCATTGACGCGGACATTGTGCCGGGCTTTGAAGTAAGTAGCATTGCTTCTCATGAGTCCGACTACGCTGTGCTTTGTGGCATCGTAGCTCGGTGAAGCCAGACAGCGATAGAGGGAGCCGGCGCTGCCTGTCATGACGAGGTTCTTGTCGACATCTTTTAGAGACTGCCGAAAGTAGTGCTGAGCACACCACACCGTGTTCAAGATCGGCTTCAGGTTCATGTCGACAACAGAATCATCCAGCGGCGGTGGTGGCCTTCCGCTAGGATGTGCTTCGTAGAAGTTGACTCGTTCAACGATTCCGGCGGTTGCGAAGACAAAAGTCCAGTCTGCCTTCGACGATATCGTACACACTCTGGAATATGTTTGCCAGAGCCTCATAATTTGTGACGTTCAATTCGTGATATGTCGCATTCTCAACTTCAGAGGCAGCCTGCTGGCCTCTGTCGACGTTGAGGTCGAGGAGGTGTTGATGCCATCCTCGACGTGCAAGAGCCCTTGCGACTTCCAGGCCCATGCCACTGGCTATTGCATATCAGTGGGTCGTACTTGGTTGACTGGATTGATCATTGTTGCTTACCACCGCCAGTGATTAGACCATCTTTGGGAGACGTCTCCATGGCACACGCTCGGTGAAGCGAGCACCTCGTCTCACAATTCTGTTGTAGTTGTAAGGTCCTGTCTTGTCATGCTGGACTGGAAGCTTGAGGGCAATCCAGAAGGCAGCAAAGCCCGTGCAGGTTGCGTAAGCTGCTGCACTGGAGTACAGCATCTTGGAAGAAAGGGCGGGGGCTGACATGGATGCGGTGGGTGCAGTGCAAAAGTATGAGTGTTGTTGATTGCTTGAAGCAACGACGTGTAGAAGCAGAGGAGTGGAGACGGAGTGTTTGTCGTGGACGAAGTTGTGCGAGAGAGAAAGGAGAAGAAGGGTACTTGCAGGTACATCGGTACCTTTATAAAGGCGTGGGTGCACAGAGTCACGCGATGTGCCAACCGTCCACGCCATGTGATCGTGTCGAAAGGCACCATTAAGACGACTTCCCCGCGCTCGCAGCTCTTTAGCGTATTGCGGAGTCTGGGGTAAGTCCGTGCTGCCGAGCTGCCGAGCTGCCGCCTCCCCTACCCCCGCACTGTGCAATCAACATGAATGTCGACACTACTTCTAGGGGTTCGTTGTCATCGTCGTTCACAACGGAGATAGGTACTGCGGCTGACGAGAGCGAACAGGCGATTGCTTTGCTCAGAGCTGCATCCGCGGGTTCCGCAGCTTCTGAATTAGTAGTCGACATGTCACACCATTGCTGCATGCCAATCTAGGGGGGAATGTGGGCTGCCGAAGCTGATCAGGAGAGAAACGCTACTGACGCGTACTAGTCATGGAGGGGCTCTCGAGCACGTGATACAGAGACTTATGTAAGCCCATATGCTCTAGCTCTCGGATCAACTCTTCCTCGTTCGCTGCACAAACAACGTCTGCATCAGTCCAGAATCCATGCCGAGCGATGCATCGGCGAACACGCATTGCTGCAGTCGTAGACGGATCCGTCATGGGAACCGGCAGATATCTTTGATGTGAGTGGATATACATGTAGCTGTTTCTCCAGTACTTATGGCGCTTTGTCATTGCTGGACGTATTGCATACCGTAAAAATGATCGACTTTCCTTTCAGCAGAAACAACTTACCAAAACAACTTGTCATCAACAATGAATATGTTGTTTCACACAGCGATCAAAAACTCACCGTCAAGAACCCGAAAAATGGCGAGCTGGTTGCAGATGACGTGCCACTAGCAGGCCAGCAGGATGTCGATGACGCCGTCGCAGCAGCAGAGAAGGCGTTTCCAGCCTGGAGAGCCACGCTTCCGAGCAAGAGACGAGACATGCTGAACAAGCTTGCGGACCTGATTGATGAACATGGCAAGGCCCTCGGTGATTTAAGTAGGATCACATTAGGAGCGCCTTGGGGAAGCTTCGGTTCCTTCGAGATCCGCCTCTGTGCTGAAACGCTTCGGTACAATGCTGGGTATGTAGTCATACGAAAGAGACATGGGTGGACACGCGGCTGATACGAGATATACAGCTGGACTGACAAATTCGCTGGCGAATCATACCCTCAAGAAGATGGCTTCCTCAAAATCGTTCGCAACGAGCCGCTTGGTGTAGTAGCAGGCATCATACCATGGAATGGACCTATCGGCAACGTTGGCCTGAAGGCAGGCCCCGCATTGGCAACCGGAAACTGCTTCATCTTGAAGCCATCTGAGAAGACACCCTTCGCAGCATTGGCTCTTTTGCCATTGATCAAGCAAGCCGGCTTTCCGCCAGGAGTCTTTCAGATCTTGTCAGGCGATGGCACAACTGGCGCGCTTCTCGCAAGCCACATGCGTGTACGCAAGGTCTCTTTCACAGGCTCCATTCCCACAGGCAAAAAGATACAGCAGATGGCAGCTCAGTCGAATCTGAAGCGAGTCACCCTAGAACTTGGTGGCAAGTCTCCTGCAGTCGTATTCGACGATGCCAACCTTGATAACGCCGTTACGTGGACTGTGAATGCCATTACCGGCCATTCTGGTCAAGTGTGCTTCGCCGCATCGCGCGTATACGTACAAGAAGGCATATACGAGAAATTCATTGAGAAGTACAAAGCAGGATTCGCCGAGCGTGCAAAGACACTTGGCGACCCTGATGACGAATCCACGCTTTTGGGACCTATAGTAGACGAAGCGCAATTCGACCGGGTCACTGGGTTCATAGAGCGAGCTAAGGATCAACAGGCAGGCACTTTGTTGACTGGTGGCGCAAGTGTGGGCGGAAAGGGGTTTTTCATTGAGCCGACCATCTTCACGAACGTCACGGCAGATGCTGAGATACATACCGATGAGATATTTGGCCCTGTTGCCGTTGTGCGCACGTTCAAGACAGAAGAGGAAGTAATCAGGATCAGTAATGAGACTGAGTACGGCCTCATGGCTGGCGTCTTTACCCAGGACATCAATAAAGCGATCCGAGTTGCATGTGCGTTCGATTCTGGTATGGTTGGCATTAATTGCATTAGTTTGATGATGACCCAAGCACCTTTCGGAGGCTCGAAGCAGAGTGGCATTGGGAGAGAAAGTGGCATGCACGCCCTGAGGGCTTTTACAGACCCCAAAACGATCATGCTGAACATGACCTATTAGAGGTCATTATCATCGTCGAGACCCTAATGACAATACGACGGCTTTTGCCGGCTGTTAAAGGATGATCTCCGGCTGCAGTAGAACGAGCGCCCTCTTATGAACACTAGTTTCAGGAAGCTGTAAGAGCCCGAACCCGACATTTCGCATCTACAAGTACAACAGAGGGCCAGAATCTCAGCAATGTCTTGAAACGTGTATCAACAGCATTTTCACTCAAATCGACCTACACGCAAATACAACACAGCCATGAGACTTTCGATCCTCGCAACGCTGCTCGCAACAGCTTCGTATACATCTGCAGACTGGGTATGTGACCCGCGTGGAGGATGCCAATCACACACGCACATACCGCTGACATGAATTGCAGCATTGCTTCCTTGGCTCTGGGTATTCGAACTTCGGCAACTGTATAGCAGATACCGGATCCGAACCAGCAAACGGGATCAGCTCCCAGCCATGCATTCAAGTAAATTCCTCACGACGACCAATACCACGAGCACGACACTGACTACACACATAGGAAAAGCCGTGCCCGCTTAATGGCGCAGCGTGTACGCCCCATTCATATTTGGCCACGTGCTCGTGAGCTTCAGACAACGAATAGCTAGGGCAATCATTTTCACCAGAACAACGTGGAGCTTGCTTCTTCACTCATCGCTGTACTAGCTTGACTCTAGTATTGAGATCTGGCTTCTCCCACGTCAAAAACGCTTTCATATGCTTCATCTCCCCCTCCGGATTCCACTGCCATGCCCCATCAGCACTGATAATGTCGAACTTCCACAAAATCCTGCCCAGTATCAAACGCATCTCCATGTACGATAGATGCCGGCCAATGCAGCCGCGAGGTCCCAGCGAGAAAGGCTGCGCCGCCTTCTTCAAGTCCGAGTCGTACGCCGAATCAATGTACCGTTCCGGGATGAAGTCATCGCAGTCGCGGAAGTTTTTGGGGTTATGGGAGGCGGCCCATCCGTGCACCGCGACGGATGTGCCGCCGGGGACCCAGTGGCCGTCGATGGTGTCGCCTGCTTGCGGGACCGTGCGCAGCAGACCTGTTGGGAGTGGTGGCCAGACGCGGAGGCTTTCTTCGATGCAGGCGTTGAGGTAGGGCAGTTTGATGAGGTTCTCGTACGTGATTTCGTCTTCGGATTTGAACGTCGTGCGGATCTCGTGGCAGAGTTTTTCGTATTTGTCGGGGTTCCAGATCATTTTGGCGAAGAGACCGCTGAGGAGGGTTGCGGTTGTTTCGGAGCCGGCGACGATGAAGAGAGCGCTGTTGACGACGATTTCGTCTTGTTTGAGGTCGTGTTTCTCTTGCTGCTTCAGTATGTACCAGATCTGCGCGATATCAGTCCGTGAATCGTTGACGGAGAGTTGGGAGAATGCTTACGAAGTCCTTGTGCTGGTTGTTGCCGTTCTCCAATCGCCTCAGACACTTCTCGCGGCTACGCCGGAGATGCTCTCGACGAAGATTTGAGAAGTGTTTTGGGATCATTTTGAGCAGGGTTCGTTGTGTCAACGATCCGGGAGTGGCGAAGCGCCTGGTTGCTTGCTCGAGCGCGCCAGCCTTGATGGTCTCGTAGATCATGGTCACCCATTCAGCAAATTTGCCACCGTCCAAGCAACCGAAAGGCTCGTTGAATGCCAGATCTCCGATGATGTCGAATGTGGTGAAGTTCAGCCAGTTCACAAGATTGAACGTCTCCTGCGTCTGTTCCATTCGCTGCAGGTTCGACAACAACTGGTCAACATACTGCTTGACGATGTACTCTTGCTCGAGCATGGCTTTTTGCGAGAAGGAATGAGATAATGCTCTACGCTGACGAGCGTGATTCTCATCATCGGCCATGGTCAAGGTCGTGACGCCCGGGACTGCCTCCACGGAACCGACATGAATAGGGTCTTTGTGGAAGTTCGCATGTCCTGGTCTGTGCCCGTAGATGTCCTCCCAGGCGTTGGCAGAGTTGAAAGCAAGCTCGTTTGGCGAGAAACGAACCACCTCACCATACTTCTCGTGGAGCTTCTTGACCTCAAGTGGCAAGCGACCGCGAAGTAGTGCGATGATGCCTGGTATGGGACTCACGGCGTTCAACCTGTGCCTTGTCAGGGTTCGTCTATGGTAGAGATCTTCGA
The DNA here is from genome assembly GCA_013248845.1 of Passalora sequoiae. Lineage (NCBI taxonomy): Eukaryota > Fungi > Ascomycota > Dothideomycetes > Mycosphaerellales > Mycosphaerellaceae > Passalora > Passalora sequoiae. The sequence continues at coordinate 793,420 of WSQC01000023.1, forward strand.
GATCTTACCTTGGACCAGGAAACTTTGCCAATGGGTGCCAGTACAAGTTGTAGAGTATGGTCTTGGCAACATAGCCAATTGTCTGTCAGGCGTTAGCACAACCAGTGTCATCTGAACAGTCAGTGAGACCGACGAATATCACCAGTATCAGCGGCGCGAGAACTACAACACTAGACGTCTCGAGGATCGGCATTGTGGTTAACTAGGAGGTTGGAACGGGAACGTGGTCAACGACTTTAGATTCGTTCTCGGTCTACGTCTACAGTTTCCTATATGTAGGCATAACCTCAACACGGTCTGGTTCGAATCTTGGCTTCGAGGTCGGGCGTCGGGCCCGACTTTAAAAGCGAGCGCAATCTATGTCTACTTTATGCTCGGGCCGATCGACTGCGTAGTGAAATGTCGCGTGCGCGTATGGCGAAAGACCGAGTATAGATGAATAGTTTGCACGATGTAGCGGGTAATGGTATCCTTAACGGTGGAGCAGATGGCATACGGAAATCGGTTGCGATTCCATCCGGTGTGGACTTCTGCATTAAACAATGCTGTTGTCTCTACAGTCTCGCCCTCACGACTGTCTTGGCAGCTTCTGCAGCGTCACGTTTCGACCATTCTTTCATGATTTTCCGCTGGATCTTGCCGCTTGCAAGTTTAGGCTGCGAATCAGTCAGTTTAATGAAATCAAACGATCTGGAAGTACTCACAATCTCGTCAACAATCTTCACGCCGCCGACCAGCGCCTTATACTTTGCGACCAAAGGCTTGAAAGCGTCTTGTATTTGTTTCGGCGTGACGTCAGCCTTTTTCGCGTCTTCGGTGAGCACGACGTAAGCTCGTGGGTACTCCTGGTCCTCAATGATAATGCCGACCGCAGCTGCATCTGCCACTCCATCTAGTGTAAGAAGTTTGCCTTCCAGCTCTGCTGGCGCGACTTGGAGACCATTGACCTTGATAAGCTATTGCTTGTTAGCGATACGTCCCACATAGCAGTCTCGCCTGACTGACCTCTTTTTTGCGATCTACGATCCAAATGAAACCTGCCTTGTCGATGACGGCGATGTCACCCGTCTTCAGCCACCCGTCCTCGGTCAATGATTCTTTGGTGGCCTGCTCGTTCCTCCAGTATCCAAGCATGACATTCGGTGCCTTGATCCACATTTCGCCAGGCGTGTTCTCCCCGACCTCCCGATCATTGTCGTCGACTAATTTCAGCAGATTATTAGGTATCAGCTGTCCGACTGTTCCGTCATCTCGGGCTTCGGCTTGAATGATGGATCCGCAGGTGACTTCTGTCATTCCCCACCCTTGCTTCACGACACAATTGAATCTGCGAGCGATCTCGTTCTGTAGGTCCTTGCCGAGAGGCGCACCGCCACAAAGTATGCTTCGTATACTGCTGAGATCGTACTTCTGCGTTTCGGGTCGTTTAGCCATCATCACCAGTATTGGTGGTGCAACCTGTAGATCCGTGATCTTGGCTCTTTCGATGCATCTGATGTAGTCTTCGTAGACAAACTGGCGCATGATGTAGATAGGTACGTTGGCCTTCGCAGCCATGAGATTAGCGTACAGCTGCCCGTAGGCGTGATACAAAGGCAAAAAACCTATCCACCTCTCGTCTGTCACTCGGTCGCCGCCAAGAATGTCCTTTTCAGGCCATCGTAGTTTGGCGGTTTGGACCACGTTCGCGATCAAGGCGTGGTGCGAGATCATGACACCTTTGGGCATGCCTGTGGTACCCGACGAGAAATTGATCGTCGCAACCGTCTTCACAGATTCCTCGGGACTGAGCGACTTCCATGTGTAGCTCTCTGCCTCTTGCGCACTCGCAAGCAGATATCTCCAATCTTTCACTCCAAGCTTTTCTTTGCACGGCTGCTTGCTGTCAGTGAACTGAAATATTCGATCTGGCGTAATCGTGCCAGCTTGCTTTGCCGCTTCGAGGTCTCGCTCGACCAGGTCGGGATGCACGAGCAAGCATTTCGCGTCTGTAAGCCTCAACTGGTGAACGATCTCGTCGACTGTATAGATCGGGTTGATCGCGCTAAAACATCTTGAGCCACCAACGATGCCGAGATATGCTGCTGGAACAAGCACGTGGTTGGGCGTATGTATGAGGCAGACATCTCCCCTCTTCAGTCCCAATTTGTCCAGGCCTAACATCAATCTCTTGATCCATTGTAACATCTGCCTCGGCGAGACATTATTGTCAAAATCGTTCGTGTCGTACCATATGGGCTCTTCGTTCACGGGAACGTCTTTCGGATACAGGAAGTCGAGGACATTAGTCTGCATGTTGATCAGTGTGTGAACTTCTGCTTGGTATATCTATGTATGGCATTACCTTTGGGATGTCTAGATCTGGCAACGGTGATGAGTAGACCATCTTGGACGCGAATATGAGCTCGGGCGATAGCTGTTTCGGATACCTCTACGGTATCACAGACACAAAAGAGAGTCCTCTGCCTACCTGCATACAATAAATACTCCGGAGCGCAATGCGATCTACATTAGTCCCGTCTGTACGACTGCTGCATTAGTAGACGGATTGTCCGGCGACGACGCACGATGCCGCTGACCTCGGGCCTAGCCAGTCCACTCAGCCTGCCTCCTAGTTGAGCAGTCACGAGATAGACATTGCTATAGTCACTGGTCAGGTGGTAGAGAGGGTCTTGTTCAATGCGCCGGTAAAGTTAGAGCACTGGTAAACACGGCAAAAGCCCGCGGCCCAGTACCCCAAGCGGCTAGCTTCGAGCTGGGGTAACAGGGCTCCCCTCTCGACGGCATCGGTAAAGCATACACGATGCAGCCGAGTCAAGCATACGCTCGATATGCTTGAGCATCATACATCTGTGCTGTATACAACGATTGTATTCGCTAATCAATGAACGTTCAGAGTAGTTCAACATCACGATGTCGGACGTCAACATCGAAGGATTCTTCTCTCTCGAAGGCAAAGTCGCCTTGATCACCGGAGGTATATGGGTCTTGTTAAGCAGTCGCATAGTGCTGACGGTCGACTGATCTGCCCACCAGGCTCGAGAGGACTGGGCTTGCACACGGCGACGGCCTTGCTACTAGCCGGAGCCAAGACTCTGTTCATTTCAGCTAGGAAAGCCGCTGGCGAGCAAGGCATTGATCAAGCAGTCAGAAGACTAAACGACCTAGCGAAACAGAAGGGCCTCAGAGGCCGTGCAATCGGCATTGCCGCAAATGTCGCTAAGGAAGAAGAAATCAAACGTCTTGTCGCTGAAGTACAGAATCATGAAAGCAAACTCGACATCCTCATTGCGAATGCTGGGGCGACATGGGGAGGACCTTTCGAGCCCACTCCAGACTGGAGCAGTCAAAAGATCCTCGACCTTAACGTCCGTGGGGTTTTCAATCTGGCTCGCCTGTTTGCTCCAATGCTCGAGTCGGCTGGCAAACCGAATGACCCTTCCCGAATTGTGATTGTCTCATCAGTAGCTGGAACCAATGTACCCCATGTTGGCGACAACGGCACAATCATGTATAGCGCTTCAAAGGCAGCAGCACATCATCTTGGACGGAATATGGCAGTTGAACTGGGCCCGCGTAACATAACAGTCAATACCGTAGCTCCGGGCTTCTTTCCCTCTAAGCTCGCTAGTGGTCTGATTGAGATCCTTGGTGGTGAAGAGGAACTTTCACGTGTGAATCCCCGGAAGCGTTTGGGTGAGCCGAATGACATTGCTGGAGTAATGATCTACCTTTGTTCGAAAGCGAGCAGCTACGTCAACGGCGAGTACATATCTGTTGATGGCGGAGCTCGGCTAGGCGCAGGACGATTGACGAGACTGTGATACGTTAATTATGGCCATTCACTTTCCAGCCGGGAGGAATCAGCTTTGCGTCTCTCATGCGATCGAATACGCCGTACCAAGCCTCCTTCGTGGTGCGCTCCTCCTCAAAGGGTTTACCAGGCGGTGTACTATACATTTTGGACATGTCATACTGTCGGTCGAAGTCAAATTGTGATAGCAGAAATTGTTCGAAACCAGGATATGTCAGGTCCGAGTCTGCAACGCCGGTCTTCAGGTCGTACTTGTCCTCAAGCTGTCTCCAAGTGTCTAAGTGGTCATTGATGTATTTTCGCACTTCCAGGGTAGCCTTGGTATCGTGTGACGACGACGGCGCTGTGCTCTTGAGTCCGAAGTAGCTGGTAATCTGGGGCCATTTCTGCTCCCAAGTCGAGCACTCCTTCGCATCGGCTACATTGAATCCCTCACCTTTCTGGCTTTGTGGCATATACAGAGAGAGATGTATAGTCTGCCTCGCAATCATATCAGACGAGCTGTCGTGGGACTTCGCCAGCCAGGATTCGACAGTACCCGGAAACGGCACTTCCGCGCCTTGGCCCTCAATGGCAGCATATAGAGCCAGAAATATACCGATGGACTGAGCTAGCGAGTAGAAGTTCTGGTTCGGCACAAATCCGATTATAATGTCCGGTCTCGTGTCACACCAATTCCAAGTCTTGTCCTTGGCGAAGTCTGTCAGCCAGTCTAGCTGAGGGTGGTAGAAGAGTAGATCGTGATACGGCTGCTGCAACCTTGGCTGATCTTCTGCGAGCGGAACGTGTATGTACGTCGTAGGATGGTTGACTGTCAAGTGGCAGCCGTACATTTTCGCGCCAGTCTGCAGGACTACGAACTCAAGAACTGAACTGAGTCGATCCACTGCCGTAATCGAGCATTGAAACATGTTCACAGCGTCCTCGAGCTCCTGCTGAATGTCGGTCGATGCTTTGTAGGCTGACAAAGGTAAGCATAGGCCAGTGGCCGGCCATCTTGACTGCTTACCCAAATAATAGACGTGCGTGACCCTATCGATATTCGAAACTTTGGCCTTAAGCGCACTTTCGACGTCGTCCTGAGCATCGAGCAGATTGACTCCTGATACAAGCTGTAGCCGATCGTCAATAGGCCACAGCGATTCTGACTGTCGGAGAGGGCGCTTGGTCACGGCAATAACACTTTCCCAGATGCCTTTCTTCGGATAATCGTGCAGGAGTACATTGATGAAGGACCAACCGCTGACACCGCTGGCACCAAAAACCAAAGCTGTTTTACCCATCTCGATGTTGCTACACTCAGCGACTATGCCGGACAACAATCCTTAGTGCCTTTGCTGGTGGCAGGTTGTTCACTGTGTGGTCCACTCAAAATGACATTGCAATGTCGAAGTTGAGCTGTCAGAGGAAAGCCAGCCCAAGAACTGGGTAACGATCGTGATCCGTAGCCATCTTCGGCGTACGCGGTAGGGAACTCGTTTGCCAGAAAAGCTGTGCTGAGCCGAGGGCATGCAAGTCCACAAAGACCCCGCATAGATTCACATCCTTCTTGACAGAACATGATACTGAACGACATGACAGCCGCCCAGCATGTGCTGTGAAAATCGGAATCAACATCCTGTCGATCCGAGACCTCAAAATGAACAAAGCGCTTCTAGGTAACAATCCTGGCCTGCTGTATGTTAATTCAAAAATCATTGCGCCGAATCAACTATCGCCTGGGGAGTATACGCGGTGGTATGAAAAGACGCATATTCCAGACATATTCATAACAGGCGGTATAGAAGAGGCTCTTCGATGGGAAAGTTTGGACCCCACGGCGGAGCGGCCATTCCTGGCGTTATATCCTCTGAGGGATGTGAATTATCTGCAGTCAGTGGATTTCAGAGCACTACCTGTCGAGGAAGAGCTGCTTCCCGCATGGGACCAGATCTTCGACCTGGTGAGCTTCGACACCCGGTACTATCGATTGGTGCAGCTGTATGAAGCAGAGAATACGAAGCAGGGTAGGAAGGAAGCCATATATTCAGCGGCACTAATTGCATCGCTGTTCACTGATGTGCAGTAGATCGGTCCGACCTTGTAATATCGGCAGGATTCACGCCGGCGGACGATGAGGACTATGAGCAGTGGTATCAGCAGGAGCATCTTAAGGAGATGTCGGCGATCAGTACATGGAGAAAGACGGAAAGATATGCGCTATTCTTCTCAAGAGAGAACCGCAAAGGATCTCCCGAGCGCGTCATCCCAACGCCGCCCAAGTACTTGACGTTGGTATGTGTGAAGCAATCCACACTCTGCATCGTTGGCATCCTTTTCCGCGCTGACTGTGCCATAGCACTTTTTCAACGGGGAAGCTCTACCCGAGGAGGAGTTGACGAAAGCAAGTGGGAGCGCGTGGACGCAACGGAGTATGTCGACGATGAAGGAGGCCCAGGTCGGCGCGTTTCGAAGAGTGTCTTATCATCAAAGGTAGAAAGTGGTGTGTGTAACAGAGTTCGGAGCCAAGACGCGCAAGGGCGTCAAGTCACATGACCCGCCGAGCCAAATCTCTCATTTGCTTCCTAATCGTCCTCCGTCTTCTGCAGCCCTGGCATGCAAGATGAAATTTACATCGCGTATACGACTTCGCAAGTATCAGGACTGGACTGCTCGTGTGACTTGTGAGGTCCAGGATGGAGACCTGCCGTCAGCCTTCGCGAGCAGGTGAGGAGACGTGCAGCAAACCCCAATAGGAGCTCTTTTTCCGTGACCTCGCTTGCATACTACAGCGACACAGCATGAGCTCAGACAGCAATGTGCCTGTCGAGAGGAGGGCTCACAGGCCAGCTCTTTAATACGAATGCCCAATCCAATGAGAACTCAAGGTAGCCATCGAGGAATTTACCTCTTTCATCATGTCCGATTCCTTATTTGCAGCTATTGATGTTAACGCTCACTCGACGTCAAATCATGACGCGACCCATACGACTGCTGCTAGCACTACAGGGTCCCTCATGAGAGCTGGTCGATGGAGTCCGGTAAATTGGCTTGCTCGCGTGAGATAATTTCATGGCTGAAATCTGTGCACAGGAAGAGAAGAAAGTGATCATCCAGAAGGTACCTGTACCAGAGCCTGGTCCAAACCAGTTCTTGGTCAAGATTGCATCGGCGTCGCTTTGCCATAGCGATATCATGGCCATTGAGGCCAACCGTACTTCAACTCTTGGGCACGAGGGCGCAGGCACAATTGAGAAGATTCATCCCTCCGCAGAAGGCAAAGGCTTTTCGCTTGGCGATAAGATCGGCTTTCTTTACATCGTTGGCTGTTGCTTTGAATGCGAAGGCTGTATGATACACAATACGTCCGTGCTGTTCATCCAATGTATGGTGTTTCATGACTGACAGTCAGCAGGAATTGCGTTACGGGCAAGCAGCTGGTACAAGGATTTACGACAGATGGCTTCTTTGCAGAATATGCCGTGGTAGATTATCACAACAGCATTCACCTGCCTAGCTCGATCGACGTCAAGACTGCTTCCCCGATGTTCTGTGCCGGGATCGTAAGCATCAGAATCAATCGAGGTACTTATGTTGCTGACATGATTTGCAGACGTCCTTCCATGCCGTAGACAGCTCCGAGCTCAAAGAAGGCGACTGGCTTGCCGTTGTGGGTGCCGGCGGTCTTGGCCAGATTGCGACGCAGATCGCCAAAGCTATGGGTGTCAAAGTAGTGGCGCTTGACATCAACGATGGAGCTCTGGAGTCATGCAGAGCTCAGGGCGCTGATGCTGTCTTCAATTCAAAAAATGATGCGGACTATGTCAACAAGTTAAAGCAGCTCACAAATGGCGGAGTCAAAGCTGCTTGCGTCTTTAGCAACGCTCAGGCAGTATGTTTTCCAAGTCACTGCTCGATCCGACTCTCATACTGACAACAAAGGCATATGCGGGGGTGCCTGCCATCTTGCGCTTAGGAGGCGTCATGATGGTGATCGGCCTGCCTCGTGAACCTATACCGATCTCGACGATGGATCTTGCCTTGGGTCGGTATAGGATCAAGAGCGAGAGTACCGGCATTCCGCAACGCATGAAGAAAGCTGTGGACTTTTTCGGGAAGCACAACATCATGCCAGAAGTTCAGTATCGGAAGCTTGACGAGTTGAATGATATGGTCAACGAGATGAGAGCTGGCACAGCAACGAAGAGAATGCTTGTCACCTTCTGAATACAGTCAGGAGATCATCGCGCTCTTTTCCTTGGCTGGAGGGGGCCTTGGTCTGTTGATGTGCTTCAGAGAACATCAATACAAAGTTAAGTCGTCCGGCGCTGCAGAGCCGGATATGCTCCTTCCCCTGACGCTGTACAGATTAATGATCAAATCAATGTATTTCTGGAGAAGGCCGTGCTTGCTGGAGGAACGAGTTCCACGAAGCGGTGAATGCAAGTCGCAATACTGTCATGCAATCTACCATTTGCCATTCTGCCTTACGTCAAGTTGTGTACGATGGTCATCCTATAGTACTGACGACGTTCTACACTCGTGCTTCTCTGGTCTGTAGCAGAGATCGCAAGCCCTCGGTGTTCAATCTTTGCAGCTGCAGTGCCGAGTACTCTTGCTGTGGCGAATCTGCTCTGCTTGCATAACTGCGGCAAGATCAGTAGATGTTGGATAACACGGACGTATCTGCGCGGCTCACATTTGTGCATCGGCCATAGCTTGCTGCAAGACCTTCTCGGCAGACTGCACAAGCTTCTCTTGGCTACGCTTCTGATCCTCATCCGGCGGCTCTGCGGGATCGCTGTATAAACCTTTGAATAACCTCACTGCTTGTTCTGCATGGTAGCTTGTACACATCAGCGATTATCTCCTGCTAGACACGGCCATGGCTCTACTCACACATAATCGTCAGGCGAATGCGCAAGTATCATGTGACAGCTTGCTTTATGCAGATCGCCAATTCGGGCATCTCTGACCAGCTGCTTGCATATTGCATTCGCTTCTGCAAATCGATCTTGCTCAAAGAGGTCCCAAGCACGCGTGCATTGTCGTTCAAATTGCTGACCCAACGGGCTCAGCTCTTCAGTCGGGATGATCATCACGAGTAAGTATGGTGCTGTAGCATGATAGAATGTGGGAATCAAGAGTCGCAGTGTTTTGCTGTGTGGGATTCTTTACAATTGAGATTGCCACTGTCGTCTTACTGTTGATCCTCCTTTGGGTGCACAACGCCCTTATCTCATTGCTATCACACGTTTCGGTACGGCTGCATGCCATCCGCAAAAGCAAGTGATGACGTCGCCACCATGAGGACGCTTGGAGTCAGGGAAGACTGCAAAAGTAAATCGCTGAGGTGTGATTCGTGTCACACACATACATCCGGATGCGTAGGTAGACTAGTAATTGGAATGCACATAATAGCCTCTCATGTGAGGGATATACTGCCAACTCAGCGTACAGCAGAACGTGGTTCTTCGTAGCCCAATGGCATCACTAGTAGGTCGACGTCAGCTGTGGCTCATCTTCGCCGCACATCAAGGCATACATGTACATACCGTCATTCAGATCCTTCCCGTCAACTACCGGCATGTAGTGTTACATACCGACTTTTGGAACTCTGTTCACGCGACAAGGCATCCATGTGAGCTAATGTGATCTGGCAACATAAGTGCACCTCTGCGCTCGACCAGCATATTCGAGAAGTCTATGCAAATCAGCGTGCCCACGATACTGCAACATAGAGTCTTATTCGTGCAGAGTATACATATCTATAATTTAGATTGACCACCAAGCTTCTGTTTCGCTTCTTGTACCTTTACCCACGCCATCTCTGCAAACGGTCCACGTTCATTACCATACGATTGCGCTTGAGCCGAGGACGCCTGCCTCGTCGCATATCGAGCAGCGATACCTTGGAAAATGATGCTGTCTCGGAACAACGCAAACGCGGTCGCCCACGCCAGATCTTTCTCGGATACTGTAAAACCAACGTCTTCCTGATACCACTTTATGCAATCCTCCTTTGTGGGAAGTCCGGGATGATCTTTTGCAGTTGACTTTGGATGCGATGGATGCAAGAATGCTTCATCTGCGTGTTTGCGAGGCCAGGACGGTGTCGCATTCGATATAGTCCAGCCCTGTGTGAGATTGGTGAAGTCCGCCAGCGGATGTCCAATGGTTGCCATCTCCCAATCCAAAATACCGATTACCTTCGGTTCGGTCTTGTGAAAGACAAGGTTGTCGATCTTGTAGTCGCCATGAAACAGAACACCGCGATCATAGGGTTGGTTATGCTCTTGGCCGAAGAAATCAAGGAAGTCTTTGAAGTGCGGCAGCTGTCCCACTTCCTTGCCAGTGTCCTTGTCCTTTGCAGAACCCTGGTCTGCGCCTAAACTCGAGAAAGTCTTCAATTGTCGCTTGTAAAACCCGCTAGGCCTGCCAAACTTCTCCAAACCAACCTCTTTGGGATCTAGGCGATGTAGTTTTGCCAATGTCCGTACTGCATCGCGCCACATCTCCCGTCTTTCGTCCTCGCTCACGTCGGGTATCGCAGCATTGTCGATGAATCGCCCGTCCAGAAACGACATGATGTAGAACGGAGTACCAATGACGCTATCATCTTCGCAGAGGTTGTACGCTTTCGGCACGGGCACGTCTGTCTTCTCGAGAGCATGTATGATCTGGTACTCGCGATCGACCCGATGGGCAGTCTTCGACAGGAGCTTGCCGGGCGGCTTCTTGCGAAGAACAAACTTGGTTTTCGTAGCGTCTGTAATCTGATATGTAGGATTACTTTGACCGAAGCCAAACTGCTTGAGCTCTATCGGTGTTTGGATTTCTGGTACATTCTTCTCCAGATACCTCTCCAGTGACGCCTGGTCGATAGGTTGTCGCACCTCTCCTGCCATGGCGAGGAGCTGAGTCCGCCAAGGGAATTGCGGGATGAGACACTCTGTATTAACAAACACAAGGAAAGTATGGAATCTCAACCTACACTTCAAGTGCTACAGATCATGCCCAATGGCGTCGGCAAGATGGCATGCAAGACTTCAGGAAGTTCCGAGGTAATATGTTTCGACTGAAATATTGCAATGGTACGCCGTAGCGGGCCCGAGCTTGAATTGCTCAGCTTCTCTCCATCCCCCTAGTCATCTATCTCGCCTCCCCCGGCAATCGTTTCGCGGCCACGTCGTTCTGCAAAGCAGCCCTGTTCTCGGTAAGAAGGATGCTGTGACTGCTAAGCTCGCCTGAGCTGACGCTCTTGCTCGGATATCAGCATCTCAATCAAAAGCTATGTGACCAGAGTGTGGTATAGGTAGGCATCGACGTTTACTTTCGTGGCCTTTCACTTTCAATTGTTGTGCGTCAAGGTCTTGCGGCAAGAGCAGTAACAATGGGTCATCATGCGCTGGTTTTCGGCGCTACAGGCGTTCAAGGCTGGGCCGTGACAAACCAACTTGTTAACGACTATCCAACACCAGAAAGTTTTGACCAGATCACTGCCTTGACGAATCGGCCTTTAACGGGAGAAGTCCTCTGGCCGCTGTCAGCAAAGCTGCAAGTCATAAGCGGCATCGACCTGCTCGGCGAAGGAGGACAAGAAAGCTTACAAAAGAACCTCGAAGCTCAAGTCCCTAACATCAGCACAGTGTCTCACATCTTTTTCTTTGCCTACGTCTTTCAAGAAGATCCGGCTCAGGAGATCGATGTCAATGTAACCCTCTTGCAACGCGCCGTCACCACAATCGAAAAACTGTCGCCCAAGCTCAGATTTGTTCTCCTTCCGACCGGAACAAAAGCATACGGTGTGCATTGCCTGAACGACTTCCCTTTCCCAGACAGACTCCCTTTGAAAGAAAACCTTCCTCGCATACCTGAACCATGGCGATCTCAAAACTTCTACTACAACCAGACCGACTGGCTCGAAGCACACTCCAAAGACAAAGCCTGGACATGGTGCGAGATAAGACCTGACGTTGTCGTCGGTTTCGTCCCCAACAACAACGTCTACTGCCTCGCACAAACCCTAGCAACTTACCTTTCCTGCTATCGAGAGCTGGAGGGCAAAGGTGCCGTATGTCATTTCCCTGGCACGGATGCAAGCTGGAAGGTTTTGAGTAACGACTCCGGGCAAGATACAGTTGCAAAGTTTGCGATCCATGCCGCGCTGCATCCTGAGACTTGCGGCGGTGGAGCAGCATTCAATGTTGCAAGTCAAACAAAGCCCGTGAGTTGGGAACAGAGGTGGCCGTCTATATGCGAATACTTTGGGTTGAAAGGACTGGCGCCACCGACGGGAGGTAGTGGACCGCAGCCAGGCAAGTACCTTATGTCGCATCTCAAGGAGTGGAAGGAAATTGAGAAGAAGTATGGGCTTGTGACGGGCAGAGTGGGCAATGATAGGTCTCTGGTGACGTACCAGTACTTCATCATGACGCTGTTCGATTTCGATAGGCAACTAGATTTGGGAAAGATGCATAAGGCTTGGAACGAAGGTGGAAAGGTGGAGGAGGCTAATACTGAGGAAGTGTGGTGGGCAGCATTTGAGAGGTTCAGAGCCGCCAAGATCATTCCTTTGGGCGCTGCAGAATAGATCGGAGCCAAAGGCGGCTGCACAGGAGTATCTAGTATCATGATCTCTGTTGTTCAAAGCAGAGAACCGATTTTCGAGCTTGAGCATATGTACACTGTGTATAGGAGACCATGACCTACTATGCACTTTGCAATACCACCAGTGGTCTCCTTTATGAGCCGTGCTAGTCATCTCGACTCTGCTATTGACTGAGATCGACGCATTGGTCACAGAGGTACAGTGTACAGGCACTCGTGCAATAGGAAAAGGAGGACGTTTTGATTGGAGGATGCAGAATCGGCATATGGCTTCCGCCACGACTGTCTCCACCCAAGGTCCAAGTTCTCTTCTCCATCACATCAAGTCTTACCCTCGGCCATGACATGAGCACATCGACATAGCTGGACGTATGCTACGGCCATATGCAATGTAGGACCTTTGCTATCGCCGCCAGGTAATATTCTGTTTCGTCGCCATCTATAGTGTTTCTCTCCTCTTTCACAGCCGCGATGACATCCCACACGTCTGATCATCCAGCCCTCGCGCGTCTTCCCGTGTGGGCGCAAGAAAAGCTATCCCCAAAAGCTGTAGAAACAATCAAGAAAGTGCATGATTGGGTCGAAAACGAGTGTATACCAGCAGAGCCCATCTTCAAGGCACAAGTCGAGGCAGACAAGAAATCGGGAACATGGAAGACACCAGAGATCGTGAAGGAGTTGAGGATACGAGCAAAGAGCGAGGGCCTCTTCAACCTATTCCTCCCTAAAAGCTTCGGAGATCTGAGTCCTGGCTTGACGAACCTAGAGTACAGCTGCTGCGCAGAGATCATGGGCAGGTGTTACTGGGCAGCTCAGGTGAGAGCATGATATTGACTTCGCGAGCAGACATTGACCGAGATAGACGATGAATTGCCATGCTCCGGACACCGGTAACATGGAGCTGCTTGCCAAGTACTGCAACGAGGAGCAGAAGAAACAATGGCTTCAGCCACTTCTCGACGGTGACACTTTCTCTGCGTACTCCATGACAGAACCAGACCGAGCATCATCCGATGCGACACAAGTCAACTGCCGCATTACTCGCGATCCAGAAGATCCAGAGACCCTGATTATCAATGGACGCAAGCTCTATGGCAACTGCAAATGGAACGAAGATCTCGGCTTCTACATCTTGATGGCCTGCAGCGACCCTGACGAGCCCAATCCCTGGCGGCGTCACACCATGGTTATAGTACCGAAGAATACACCTGGCTTCTCCATGGTCCGCAATTTGACCATCATGGGCTATGATCACGCACCAGAAGGTCACGGGGAGTATCTGTACGAGAACGCTCGCGTACCAGCGAAGAACATCATCCTCGGTGAAGGTCGCGCTTTCGAAATTGCACAAGGACGCCTCGGACCAGGAAGAATCCATCATTGCATGCGCCTGATCGGGCAAACAGAACGAGCATACGAGCTCGCGTTGTTGCGTTGCACAGATCCTGCCAAGAAGCCTCGAGGCAAATTCATTGGCGAATTTGACTCAAATATCGAGCGCCTCGCCAGCATGCGCATGGAGCTCGACAGTCTGCGATACATTGTCTTAAACGCCGCCCACGAAATGGATGTCAAGGGCAACAAAGCCGGTCGATATGCCATCGCACAGTGCAAAGTCATGGTACCCGCGACCGCTGCCAAGATCATCGACGAGTGTATGCAGCTGTACGGCGGACAAGGCTTGACACAACACACCGCACTTCCGGAGATGTGGACATACGCGAGGTTCGTGAGGATAGCGGATGGTCCGGATGCTGCGCACAGACATCAGGTAGGTAGAGACGAGCTCAAGACCGCTGGGAAGTTCAGAGAGCGACATGAGAGATATGCCACGAGGTATCGGGAGCTCTGCGAGAAGTGGCAGGTCGGAGAGGAGACATTTGGGTCAGCGAAAGCGAAACAGGTTGGTATTATGAGAACTGATTAGTCATCCTTGGGCAACAGCACTGCGTTCTCATGTGTGAGTGTTCGAAGTTGTATGGTGTACAGCTGAGAAAGCGATTGCCAGCTATATCAGTACTACCTTCCATCACGAACGGAGCAGAGTTCTCTACTTGACACAAGATGGCAGACGATTTCGTGTGTACCATGTTCCATCGGCTTACCATCGTCTGGTCATTGCAAGTTCTCCACAGCAGCAGCCGAGACCCTCCATTAGTCGAGTCCAAATACTGATCTGTACGGAATCTCTTGATCCGCATGAATTGATTGAGGCATTGATCACGGATCCCAAAGCAATCACGGACAAACGCGCGAAAAATGCGGAGGGAGAGGTGAGGCAATAAAAGGCTACTAGTATTACCCGCATGTTTCGACACAGCAGAACCTTTGGACAGGACGGTACATATGTGCCGCGGCTCTGGTACTTCTGTGTAATGATGATTTGTTTCAGGAGTATGGCGTTGGAAGCACGTGGGTAAGACGCCAGGGGAACAACTGTACGGCTGAACTTTGGCACAGTACGATGTCGTCAAGCGGGACATCACAGTCCCCGAAGTTTTGAGCAAGTTTCGAGAGCTACGAACAAAGATGAGCAGACGGACGTTGTTTTATTTAATGCACTCTTGATCATATTCGGCTTGTCGCCACTCAATCAACAACTTGGTCATGCCATCGTAATCCGAAACGCTCTACGCGCTGCCGTTCAATACTCATACACTCCTTCCCATTCTCGTCCCCGCCTCAAAACGCCGTCGCCAAAGCCATCCGACACTTCTTCAGACGAACCTAGGATGCCTTTGGGCAGCTGCTGCATGCACATTCGCCAGGCTTGCAAGCGCACACGCCATCGTTGCCGCCACAGTTGCACTTAGTCTGACCGTCGCTGACCTTCTCCAGCTCAGCTTTCTCTGCATCCACAGGGATCTCCTGGTCTGGATTCTTGCTGCAGCTAGCGCAAGCACACTTTCCTGGAGCGCATTTGCAGACCTATACATCGTTAGCTGAGTTCGAAGGGCATGAAAGTGATTCAATAAGTGCCTATGGAGTGGCAGTAGCAGAGAGTTACGTCGGCACGTTTTACGCCACGCACTCCAAGTCAACATGCTTCACACCATTGGTGAAGCTTACCTTTGCGTCAGCAGCGCAACCGCACTTGGTGCGAGCTGGGTCCTCCTCGGTTGGGTGTGGTGTACCGTCCTTGCCGGCCTTAAGAGCTTGGAGATGCTTGGCTTCGTTGTGAACATCGAGAACCTGCTTCTGACCTTGCTCGTAGAAGGTGCGGAGCTTCTGACCAGTTGGTGTGCCAAGGGCCTTCTCGAAGTACGAGTTCAGACCGCGCCAGCCAGCGTCAGCACGCTGTGAGATGCCGTAGCTCTTGTCGGCCTGCTGCGCACGCTCAGAGACCTTCAGCTTCTGGTCCCACTGTTGGAGAGTGGTAGTGAAGCGGTTACTAATACCGTGCTGCTGATCGAGTGCGAGAGCGCGCTGGATGACTTGATCACTCAAGTTGTAGCCATGTGCGAGCATCTCTGCTGCTACACGTGCGCGTGGCTTGTCCTCTTGGGCAAGGTCTGCCTCATCTCCTGAGGCGGCAGCGGTCTTATCGCCGGCCATCTGGTCGAGGGATTGTGCAGAGGAGACATGGACTTGGGCCGGGCCAAGCTGTGTATTGTCGAGGAGGAGTGCAGTCTTTGCGGCGGTCTCTTTCTCGAAGGTCACTGTCGCAGACTGGGTCGAATCGGCATCGCTGGACTCTGGCTTCACGGAGAGGGACTGGATCTTGCCGCTGTGAAATATATTAGTATACTAAGTTCGAGAAACACTGAGCACGCTGTTGGTGATGTACGCACCAGAAGCTGAAGAAGTCGCGAACCTCCTTCTCGCTGGTCTGATGGCTAATGCCCTTGACGTGTACGGTGTTGGACATGTTGTTACTGTTTGTCGAGGCACTTTATGGTTCCCTGATCTGTGGTTGGAAGACTTGACTCTGAACTTGTCAAGTAATTGCGAGGAAGAAAGACCACATATACCTTCTGCGTGACTTATGCGTTGCGTGGTTATTGCGTGTGGCGCTTGCTTCCTTGAATGGTGGATTCATGAGCGTGACGTAGGCGGGGCAGCTGTGGCGCAGCTCGCAGCCACGCAGCCACCTGGCACACAAGCGAAAGCAAGAGAAAATTCAGGTTCATTCTTTCCTCGCATCGCTACAGGCACCAGCATTCACTTCGCGGCACAGAGCGTCGCTTGCGCCCCATGCAAGAGGTACGCGAGTGTATGTGGCGTCGCGTCTGTCATGGTCTGTGCACACGCGACGCGCTACTAGGTAAGTGTGCGCTTCGAGGATGGGGGTCCGCAGCACAAATGCAAGCGACCTCAAGAGCTCTTTTCACGTCATCTAAAGGGACGATCAAGTTGCCGTTGGCAATAATTGAGTATATTCAGCTCTCAGGAAGTCGACAAATCGTTTAAGCGGCGCGACTAGTGGTCAAGGCCGAAGCATATGACATCCCAAAAAGAACCCTACAGCAGGACATACCGTATTTTCTTGCTGTCTTCATACTTGCGAGATCCACCGCTGAGCAAGAGCTACATGGCTAGCTGCATTCAAGTTATCAATCTCCCAGCTGAAAGGGCTTCACCATGGATAATTCCAGCCGAGATGGTTGCCTCCGCGATATCTGCATTCTAAGCAGAGCATCCTCGATAGCATGGACGCGCTAAAGCTGGAGCAAGATGCACGAAATGCTGCGAAGAAAATTCAGATCATTACAGCGAACCAGAAACTGGTCTGGCTAGTCACAGGATGCACTTCTTGCTTTGGTGAGGCGATCATCAAGACTGCGTTGAAGCGTAGCGAGAAAGTTATTGCAACTGCATCCATTCCATCAGTCACCTGGGGAATCTAGGCGCTGGAATCTTGCAGCTCGATAATACAGAGTCGCCTGATAGTCTGGACAAGACAGATAAGGCTGCATGGTGAATACATGGCCACGTTGATGTCCTAGTTCAGACTGCTGGTAGGGCTTTCCTTGGTTCTCTCGAGGACCTGGCGCCTGCCCAGATTCAGCTGCAGCACGACACCAATGTAGTCGGTGTCATCAAGTTTGCGCGATCGATCAAGCCATGCTTCCGCCAGGGACAATCCGGGAATGGTGTTCTTATGTCGTCGGTCGGTAGCACGATGAGTATTCCCATAGGTGGTGCCTACACGAGCTGGAAGGCCGCGATGGAGGCCATGATGGCAGCATACGAAGCTGAGGTCGCATCGGCCGGTTTTCAAACGCTGACATTGTATCCTGGCAACTCTCGTACGAAGACCCGCAACCCTGAGAAGGCCGCAAGTAGAAGTGTAGCGACCTCCAAGGACCATCAAAGCATGCTAAAATTGTTTCACGATAATGCCCGCGACACCCATGGCACACAGCGGTATTCCCGAGAAATTTGCCGCCCTGGTCGTGGACCTCGTTGAAGGTACTGGCATCTTGGAAAGTAAGGAGGTCCCAAATTCTATGGCGGTCGGTTCAGATGCGACACCAAATTAGACTGCGAGGTTGAAGCAGAAACTGGCTGAGCTGAAGGAGTGGCACAAAGCATTGACTGAGACTGACTTTGACGACAGTGGTGATCGCACCGACTAGGTACACGAAATGTAAAGAGTCGCTAAAGAAGGCCAGATAGACACTGTGCTAATGCAAAGCACATTTGCAGTTGCGAAGTCCAGGTCGGCGGCTTCTTCGAAGCGCAGCCACCATTGATAAACTGTTCCCTCTTGCTCTAGTCGCTTACACCTGTACGACCTTGGCTGCGCACTGCCACCGCCACGGAACACCACAACCAGTTCATATACGTACTTCATGTCATTCAGAAAAGCTTGCTGCAGCGACATCCATCGCAAGGCACAATCATGGCTTTAAGTGTATACAGCATTGTCGATCTAGGCCAACGACCAGAACATACTCGCATCTTGACTCTCAACCCGGGCACGATGGATGAACCACTCACGGGATCTCTTGCTGTCATATCGCTCGAAAGCCTGGAGTCCCAGCCCAATCTTAATTACATTGCTCTCTCGTACTGCTGGGGCGAGGCAACACCAGAAGACGCGACTATACAGCTGCAGGCGGACTGCCAGCCTGTGGCGGTCCGCCGCAATCTCAAGCTTGCGCTCATGGCATTACGATCACCTGACCAGCCCGTACGATTGTGGGCCGATGCTATATGCTTGGATCAGAGCAACATACTAGAGAAGGAGTTCTACGTACCGCTGATGAACCGGGTCTATAGCCACGCTGTTCGCACTGTCATATGGCTCGGCGAGGCAGATGCGGATAGCGATCTCGCAATGGCGACGTTACGACAATTTCACCAATACTGGTGGGACAGTGGTAAGAAGCTCACGATTGAATGGCTTGAGGATAATATCACCAGAGCGCAGTGGAGGGCGCTAGCGGCGCTATTGCGTCGGTCTTGGGTGAGAGTGTAGAGGCATCTGTACGAACATCACACTGCATCTAACTTGTTCTAGTTCACTCGCGTATGGATCGTCCAGGAAGCACTTTTGTCCAAAGCTACGATGCTGCAATGTGGTCCGGAGACAGCGTCGATACAGGCCTTGGTCCTACTACAAGAAAGGCGAATGTCCCGCGCGAGGAGTGACCGAGGTCTTGAGTTGATACCTGCATTCCCTTTCAGCTTGATGTTGATCGATTGGGAACGCAATTTGCACGATGCGCGTAAAGGCTGCCCGCTCTATGAATGGATCATCTCCGTGGATCGGTTTCAATGTGGGATACCTCGTGATCGCTTCTATGCCATGCTGAACATGTCTCTGGACGACGACAGGGCAGCGATACCGGTCAACTACGATGAGAGTGCGCTTACAGATGCAATGATATGCATCATTGCGACGCAACACTTCCTGAGACAATTCAAGTGTCTGCTGCCACTACAGAGCGGGTACAAGAAGAATCTGCGTCTTCCGTCATGGTGTCCGGATTGGTTTACTGATACGATGGGATATGTATCATTGGTGATACCAAAGACTGCAGGTTCGGGCGACCGGCTACTACAGTATAACGCTTGTGGTCCGTACACGCACTGGGAGTATCAATACACGCGCCCGGAACCATCAGATAAAGAGGTTGCAGCCAGCCTCATCTTACATGATCGGCTCTGCCTCCGTGGCTGGTACGTTGATACCGTAGAATACGCCGAGCCATTCGCCGGTCTTAGCGTCGATCTTCACACGTCGCAAGAGGAGAAACTGGCTGGCCGTCGTCCCCGTCGCGAAGCATTATATGAACAGACCAAGCGCTGGAAGCGGCTGATCGATGAAGTGCAAACTCGTGGTACTGATTTGTACCGCCCCCGGGGAACACTGCACTCAGCTTTCTGGCGCACGTTGATCACGAATCGCACGTATGGCTGGTATGGGCCACCGGAAGACGACTTCGGTCAACGCCTGGAAGCTTTTTGGGAACGGGGTCCTGGAGCTGAACCTGATAGTGAGACATCTCCATTCCTTATCCCAGCCATTGAACGACTCACTAGGCGATCTTTCATCATCACGAAAGCGGGTCTTTTGGGTCTCGCGCCAGCAGAGACTCGGAAGGGAGATCTGGCATGCGTTCTTTTCGGTGGTCGTGTACCTTTCATCCTCCGCAAGAATGAGGCCTTGGGTGATGCCACTATCGCTGTCCACAGACAATTGAGTAATGCTGCAACGCAACAAGATATGGAGCTTACGGGCAAAAGTCAACTGTGGATTGGGGAAGCGTACATCCATGGAATTATGCAGGGCGAATATATTCAGTTGTTGAAGAGTGCCGGCAAGGAAGCTGCTCAGTTGCTAGCCTTTGAGATCGTCTGAGAGTGCTCCCTTCAGCAGATCCGAATGCATCATGCAAACCTAGGAGTACCACATGGCACGCATGTGTCCCTCGAGACAGAGTATCAAAGCTCTTGGCAGATCAAGCTCTTCCGCCACGACACGACCACTGAACGCTTTGACCAAAACGAGCTTGAACTCAATGCTGGAGGACCATGGGCAATGATTAAAAGAATGATTCTACACCAACACGTGCATGAAAAGATGCCATATTCCTCAGATCCCAACCACGTTCAATAACATTCCCTACTATCTACCTTAGCATGTTAAGCAGTCGCAAGTACAAACTCCATCTTAGGTCTGTTGCCATATGTACATCCAAGTACCCCGCCCCGGATCCTGGAATAACCTCCATAATCATTCAGTACAAAATACCATGCTAGCACGAGAGGAACTCCATCAATCTCATCCGTAGCATGCCACTCTATGTACGGCCTCAGGATTCCTAACTGGCAAGTCGATAACGAAGACAAAGACCATGCCGTTGCTTTTCTCCAGAACGCGTGATCCAGGTGAGCTCCGTCCAGCCAATATCCCGTCGTTCTATCAGACTCTTCAAGCATGCTGATCATGATTGACGGCAAAGAATCGAGCTCCCCGAATAGTGGAGGGAGCATCGTACGATCTTCTTATGCGAGGGCAAATTGTTGGAACACATACATAGATCTCGTGCAGATGGCCGGTATCCAGCTCTGCGAGAGGAATACGAGATTCCGAGTGAAATTCATAGAATGCTTTCACTACCTGTTGATATAGCTCTGTCAGACGCGGGTAGTGTGGCACAGAAGCTGTCGTATGCCGGTAAAGGACCACTGATCTCTGCGGCAACCCCAGCATTTCGCACGAGTGTAGGCAAACAGGCGCTCAAGCTGTTAGATCGAGTCCCACGTTGAGGATTCCTGCTGTACTACCATAAAGCGAGTCGGGAAGTGATTGGGTCCGGTTCTATCACAATGCTGCTAGCGATTGATGCGAAATCTTACTCCAGGGAGTATACAGGACCCGATTGCACTGAGCAGGTCGTAGAGCAGAAGGAATGTCACTGCAGGACTCCAATATGAGTGTATTTAGCTCGTTCGGAAGATCCGTCAGTCCAGTAACAACCATAGTCTGATCCGAGTCTTCTTCTCGGCTTTGTCCCTGATAGAGTGACACTGGCGGGATGGATTTACATTGAAGATGGGGCCAACGCAGAAATTTTGAACAGATATCGACGTTGCTATAAGAGTCACGAAGCATTGACTCACAGGCTTGCGAGTGGTGAGGCACATTTCAGCGCTTAGCCGAACATGGTTCACGGCGC
The DNA here is from genome assembly GCA_013248845.1 of Passalora sequoiae. Lineage (NCBI taxonomy): Eukaryota > Fungi > Ascomycota > Dothideomycetes > Mycosphaerellales > Mycosphaerellaceae > Passalora > Passalora sequoiae. The sequence goes on from WSQC01000023.1 coordinate 814,954, forward strand.
TTCGTGGCGAACGGCCAGAACATGCCATGTGTGGTGTGTAACAGTCAGCCAAGGAACAAAAGCTATGTCACTCGAGCACGAATGAGCGTCCATTTCGGTTTGTCAGCCTGCTGAGACGAAGAGCTCCTCGGGCCAGAGGTCCTCGAAATGTTCTTGTACGTCTCTGCCAACAAAAGTACCTGAATTACTTCCCTGCTTGACGAGCTTCTTCATGCGCTCTGCTGTTGGTAGCCGGTCCTCAGACCAACGTGGCAAACGTCTGCACACGATCCAAGTATGAGCAGCAGTGATTTGGCAAGTCGAGCAGTCCGATGGCCATTTTGGTGCTTGTAGCAGAGAATTTGTCCGTTATTCGGGTTCATTGAGTCTGTGGGATACCTTGATTGTATGGCGGACAGTAGTGATTTGAGTGACGACTCGAGTTCAGAGTAGAGACGTGTCGTTGATCCAACGTCCATGTTCCGTGGGCGAAGAATTTATATGTCGTGCTCATCTTGGTCGATATTCTGAGCAGATCTCTGTGGCTGGCAATGGGATAATCCCGTTGTCGCAGAGAAGCTCGTCGTGCTAGCGATTCATTGCAAAATCCGCGGATTAATGCGCGAGATGGCAGATTCGAAATCGCGAGGTTCATGCTTCGCTTGGCTGGGCGAGACAATATGAAGCTAGTCTCCTTTGAGCTTTTGTGGGGCAAGGGTCTGGCAGTGGGCCAAGCTGTGACGCGGGGAACTTGGGTACCTAACGACGACTGCAAACCTTCCTATTCTACCTTTCCGTCCGAGACAGGACATCATAAAGACTTCGGATATGTCAATAACGATAACCTGGTTTACGCTGCATCGCGACAGATGGTATCCTGAAAGATTGGACTCAGATTGTATACGTATTTTCCCGTTGCTTGCAGCTTCGGCGCGGGCCTAAACGAAAGCTACCGGCCTTGCCGCCACCTTCGGCAGACACAGATGCATCATGGTGGTATGCCTTGGCATCTTGATCGAGGATTTGCCAACCAATGCTCAGCGAACATACCCATGCGAGGCAGACTAACAATGTGCAAGCATGATAGCCCTGTGACTCCTCACTCCTAGTTATGTTTGCCCTTCTGTCTCAAAACACTCGGAGTCAACACCGATACATACCACCTGTTCCGAGGAACCTCCAACCATGTCCCTTCTTCGTCATGGCAAACACTAGACTTCGCTCCCCTCATTGGCCACAAAACTCATTGCGCTAATGAAGGTCCCGAGACTGCGGTGCAACCTCCGACTTTGTGGTCATACAATGTAACATGTATGTGGCATCAGGTGCACATCGCGCCGGCGTGTTGACCAGTCGCTGATCTTTCCGCTGTGCCTTAGATGCTATCACAACGACTACATCAGGAACGAATCATCACGACGCATTGTCTCTATTGGCCAGATATTGGCGAGCGCTAGCAAAAGGCCACTATTTGCGGTGCATTCTCCGACGATTGCATTGGTCATCGACGACTTTGTGCTCGCCGACGGCATACCGACGGAGCCTGCGCCGGTACCGTGTCAGGAGACTCATCTCACCAGTGACTGTCTCTTATTCCATTGGTCTTAGACTGCTTGCCGCTAAGGAAATGTCAATGATCTAGGAGTTGCACTCCGAAGGACACTCCAGCCCTTGCATGATTGGTTGTCGATTTCGTCGCACTAGGCATCGGTTTGGAGCTAGGACTTGTCGCCGAACAATGCACAAATAGCGATTATGCATTGCATATCTCGTCTTCACGAAGCGCAAGAAGCGCTACAGAGTACTGCTAACGCCGCCTGTGACTGAGTCGGTCGGAAGTTCTCGAAAGTGTGGTCCGATCGTGGTCGTCTGCTATCCTAACATTGACGGTGTCCAAATGCCATGACGCTCTTCGGGACATCAACCTTCACCACGGAAATTGTCGAGCCAACTTTGGCAGGTCCAGGTCAGCCTATCAGCACGGCATCTGCACCAAGACTTGCTGTGAAAGCATAGATGCCAAGCTCCCGTCTCCTACCAGTCCTTTTCCGCTTCGGGTACGCCTCGGATAGCAGCTGTTGGTCTGCCCACTCCATTCACATTCCAGCTGTCTCTAAAGGGGTACAGCATGATCGAGTCTGGGTCGAAGCAATCATTTGTTGGTAAACAGCCCGCAAGTATCGTGAAGCAGTTCTAGGTCTAACTTATCTGCAGACTAGGTATGCTCCCGGTGGATATTGACATTGTTCTATTGCAAGGCAACATCTCCATTAGCACTCGGCACAACAGACTGATGCTCGTGGGCTGAAGCGAGCATATGACCAAACTCATGTAAGATCTTCCATCACAGTAACCATTCTGGGCCTCCATGCTGGACATTTGCAAGGCTCGATGTCGTCTTCAGTTTCTAGGCTTGCTTGGCGCTGTATTCACCTACCGAAGATCGATCTTCCGCCTTTTGCCTTGAATGCCATTAAGGCCTCAGGCATGGTCTGCATCACACCACTGGCGACGTCGGATCGAAGCCAGTTGGCATATGGCCTAAAGTCGTCGCGGATGTCTTCGACTCATGTAAAGTTGATGTTGATATGCTCGAGCCATTCGCCAGCCTCCAGTCGCAACTCCAATACCTGAAAATGGCCCGCTTGACCTCTGGACCTGATGGTCATGGAGCTTCGGGTTCTGCGGGACAGTCATTTCTATAGCGTCCCTCGAGCTCGACACCATAAAGACGTGGAAAAAGCAGACAAATATCACAGAGCCTCTTGATCGTAACCTTCCAAGATGTACCTTCAGCTGCCAAGTATTTATCACACAGGCCTTTCACCTGAAGCAGGGACGACGCGCTTCGAGCAACCTGAGGCAGCATTGCATACGGATTCCATTGAGCTGCCGAGCTCACGCCATCAGACTTCCACTCTCACATCGTGCTCGCTCTCTCCACCCATATCAGCGTCGATCGGGTATTCCACAGCAGTGCTTAAAGCAAGTCAGAACGAGATCTCCGCGACACCATTGTGACGACACGACCGGACGCCAAAGGACCGTTTGGTTATGACACAGCCCCACGCGTAAGACAAGAGATGCAGGTGATGAACGAATACACCACGAGCCAGAGTCTGCAACGTAAGCGATTCGATCAGGCTACGCGGTCATGTCGTCTGAAGAAAAACTGAGGCGATCAGTAGTGGACTTCGCGCAAGAGTCACATGATGCGAGCGTTGTGATGTAGCATGCTACCTTGCGCGGGAAGGAGCGTCCTCGAATGCTGGCGCCTGGATCATGAGCTGATAGGACAGTGGCAAACTTTACGGCGTGCTCAAAGGATACCGAGTCCAGCTCCCATACTCAGACCCTCGTGTCTCAGTCCTGGTAAGCTACTAGCTGAACTTTGGTACACGAATACGTCATTGTTTACGAGAATGCCATCGAGGCTGATATGGATTTAATCGTACATCATCTATATCTATACAGCGCGAACAATGTATCCAATCCTCGGGAAGTGGAGCCGCACGCCATCCTTGATCTCAATCACAGCTTCGTTCGCGTTGATCCCCACAAGCTTGCCTACCTGCGGATGGGCACCTGGCTTGGTGCTGCACTCGTGTCAGCCGAAATGTTCGTGGAATTCATCGCCACAAAAACTTACTCGAAGCTCTCAATGGCGACCTCCGTCCCCGCCTGCAGTCCAGTAGGATCGTCCGAAGCAATTGAAACGTTCTTGGCGGTGTAGTCCGCACTGCGGATAGCTTTGTGCGTTTCTTCTGGACTCAACACAGGCGGCGCAATCTCAGGCATGCTCTCGATCCACTTCCAGACTCTTGGGAACTTATCCGGACCTACACCCGCCTCCTTCTCGACACCTAGGCTCTTGAGGCCCCATCGGACTGGCCAGACGGCGTGTATGTCCGCAAGACTAATCTCCTTGCCGTTGATGAATGGTCCACCGCTCAGGAAGAATTGTTCTTCGACTTGCTTCAATCGTGCCTGGAATTGTGCGAGAGAGCTGGGTCGGGCGGATTCGAGATCAGGACGCTGGATGGACATGAAGTTGACGGCGCTGCGGTCTTTCTGAAACTCTGGTGTGAGGACGGCTAGTGGGACGAGGAGCAAGACCTCGCTGAAGACGTTGTCACCCCACTCCTTGAAGGCTTTGTCTGCGAGTGATGTTGGGAGCTTGCCGAGTTGAGTCAGGACGGTTTCGATGATGAGCTCCGAATCGCAGTAGATGTCTTTTCCGATGGCGAGGAGTGGTATTCTACGATACATTATATCGAGCGCCTCTAGGTTTGGACGGGGGAGCATTGCTGGCTCGTCGCATTTTTTGAAGTCTACACCTGCGGCTTTGAGGAGAAGTTTAGTCTTTTGGCCGTATGGCGAGAAGTCTGTGCTTTTTCGTCAGCCATTGTGGTTTTATTGCTCGTATTGCAGTGCTGACCATAATCAAAGTGAATTACATGCGCCATGATGAAGGAGATAATCTATGTAATATTGAACAACGCTGATCCGACGTGCCTGAAGAGAACCTTTGCTGCGATCGCGTCTTATATTTACATTGCGCTCTCACTGTTCATCCAAATGGGCCTAGAGCTTTTGGAGCTCCGTCAAGCTTTGAGCCATTGCATGATGCAATTGCGGAGATCATCTGGAATAGCACTTCGAACAGCTGAATCACTTAACGTAAGCACTCGAAACGAGCCGAGCTGATAGAAGCTATTTGGAAGACTCTCCACAGCTCGCTCTTGCGCGACAGCATGTGGTTTCGCAGGGCCGAGACGCGGACCTTGCATCCGAGTTCTTCCTGTACCTATACGTTCACTGCCAGCTGAAGCTATCGCATCTCAGTCTTCCTGTCCTTGTTGCAAGATCTGCCGTCTCTGAACTGTTTCGATCTCTTCATATTACCCATCTGCGCATGATATGTAGCAGCGAAATTGCTCGACAGGAGGCCTAATTGTGGAGTCGTATTCGCGGCTCGAGTACTACCAATTCGTAAACAAGAGCTGATGCGCTGGACGCCGTTTTGTACTCTGCGCTGTCGGTGAGTACGTGTAGTATCACGATGCATATAATCGTGTCTGTACTTCACGCCATAGAGGAAGAGACGTCGTTAAGTACCATTTGACATATCCGCCACGTGCACAGGCATTCTTGCAAGGATGTCTCGGCCGCATCCGATGCCAAGAGCAAGCCAGCATTCTTTCCAACTTCAGGTCGTACTTTGCTAGCGATATACACCCATGCATAATAGCGGCGGATGGAAACTCAGCTTGAAGCATATCTGAACATTTTGATCGCCGGTGTTGCTAGCGTTGTTGACAATATTCTTTGCGGCCGGCTTTAGCATCGTCGCTGGTCAGGATGCAGATACACCAGAAATACCCATGCATGTTTGCAGCCAAAGCATACATCACAACTCGTCAGTCTTCAGATGAATCGTACCGGCGTAGTGGATCTACTCGCCAGTGAGTCACACGACTCTTCACTACGGGACATCACACAGAGGTCAGTGGACATGAATTGCGTGGCCTGGTCCTTTGGGAACCCGTCTTACCAGAAGCTCGCGTCTCGATTCCTGCTTGTGTAGTTCTGTCATGTGTCAGGGCATTCCTCGCACCGCTCGCGGCGCTGTCTTTCGTCTACAGTGGCACGAGCCAATATAGCAACCTAGGCAGCGTTGCACCTTTTGTCGACTGCCGGCATCGACTGTAAAGTGGTTGAGAAGTTGTTCATGTTGAGTCGAGAAGCAAGCACTGCAGGACCTTTACCGATCTACGATGAACAGTCACCATTAGCAACTACGTCGTTGGCAGCGAAAGCGTCCCATCAAGACCTGAAATGCCAGCCTTCAAAGAAGTCCTCATGCCAGCGGCCTACTACAAATGTGGCACGGATTACCTGTGGGTCTACGCTATTCCAGCGTCGCTCTTTGCTACTAGATACCTGATCTTGCTTGGGATTACAATTACTCTGACTTCGTCACCAAAGACTTAGATCGGGAACGCCGCTTCATGCTAATTCAGAACGCAGGTGGTAGGACAAGGACTACAGAATGCTTTTCCGAACACGAGCAGTGCGACTTTAGTAGCACGTAAAAGTGAGGCAAGGCACGAAGAGACAAGATCCTTCCGTTGCTTTCCACGGCAACTCCGGCAGAGAAGCAGTAGCAGAATCTGCAGCAAGCGGAGGCCAACTAAAACAATGTCGATCAGCACGTGAAATAACAATATATGTAAGCACTAAGAAACCTGACGACTGCCTATGGCTGCACCAAGCGCCAAGAACCGAGTGGAAGATCCAGCAATCCACACCAACCACACTAGGAAGCCAAAATGCATAAGCAATTCCGTCCCTTCCCATCCTAACAACAAGCTTCGCCTAAACTAACCTCATCCCTCATTTGCCTGCGCCATAGCTCTACCTCTCAGGCTTCCGTGCGCCATACTTTCTTCTGTATTTACTCGACACCTCAAGCCTGGAAACCAGCCAAACTAGCAATCGATGCAATGACAGCACTCTCATAGCTCGCCTGCGCCGCAATCTGGTTCCTCACACTCTGTACATCGAGCGACTGGACATAAAAGTTATACTTGGACGGCATAGGACCCACAAGGTTCAGCGCAGACTGAATGATCTGCGGCGCAGCCGTGATCTCGCTGGCGACAGCAGACAAGATCGAAGATGGGAATGTAGGCTGCGCTCTCTGGACCAATTCCCCAGCTGGCGTGGGATCCAAGATGTCTCGCTTTGCGGCGGTCTCGGACTTGATCTTAGCCGGTGCTGTTGGAGCGGCATAAGCAGTGCCGGGAAAGAGGTAATAAGTTGGGCTAGGGTCCGCTTCAGGAAGATTACTAGCGGCAGGCTGAGAGGTCGAGAGGGCTTTCGGGGGCAGCGATTCCGGGGTGCTCGTGACGGGAGCTGCGAAGACTCGACTGGAGACGCTGGTGATGAAGCTGATGTTGAAGATTTCGGTGGATGCTGGGACCCAGCCGAGTTGGGTTGGGAAGGATTCTTCTTGGAACCAGAAGTTCCACCAGTCGAGGCGGACCATTGGCTCGTTGCCGATCTGGTTTCCGCTGGAGTCACGGTCGAAGACGGCGCCGAAGATGAATCCGATTTCGGTGCCTTGGACCGGGGTGTTTTGTTGGAACCAGCCCGGGAAGTCGTTTTGGTTTTGGATGCTTTCGCGCTGAAGGCGGATTTGGTTGAAGTCTTGGAAGTTGGCGAGCTTCTTGTTCGGAGGGTTCGTCTGAGTGTACTGCGACGGAAGTGTGAGCTCTCGGATCGTGGGTCTAGAAAGCGCGAAGGGTACGGCATACTCCTACGACGTTCAGACTCGTCTTGAAGATGCTTTCATTGAAGTAGATGTTGTCATCATATCCTCCATTAGCCTACGATAGATAGCTGTCAGCTTGATGGGGAAAATTGATGTTCTCGCCTGATTGACCAACATAGCCCTGTTTGTAGTCCTGGCGGGAGAACGAGTGATCGTGCTCGAAGGCGTGCGGCTCTCCAAGAAGGCTAAGTCATCATTAGTAACCATTGGTCACGGTAGCAGAAGCAGCCATGTCGTACGTGAGATTGGTCAATATGAAAGTGCCGTTGTTCTCCGGAACACCACAAGTTTTGCCGCTGACGTACTCGCAGACGACCTCGAAGTTATGCAAGGCCTGGTCGAAACCACTCTCATCAATACCAAAACCGCGCGGGAACGCGGCCTTGATGTCGTCAGAGTTGAGATTCTTGCCACTGCGGTTAATCAGACCATGGTTCGCGAGAGTGTTCAACGCCGGGCAGGGCCCACGGGAGTCATTTGGGCCAGGGGCCTGATAAGACCCCAAACGTGTGGCTAAATTGTCCGAGAAGCCGTCATACCGCTTCTGTACCAAGTCTGCAGATCGCTTACTGGCTGGGAGCTCCAGACCGAAGTCTTGGAATGCCCAGGCTGGAAGTGCAGTGCATGTCTGGACCAGGAGGGCACCGGCGAGGAGTGTTTTGGCAAAGAGAGACATCTCGTAGGTGACCGATTGATGTAATAAGAAAGGGGAGCGGAGGCAGATGGGGCTTGGAGAAGGCTGGAGTTCGTCGTTGGCTTGAGCTTGATGAATCGTCTGCCTGTAGTGGCAGGCACTGTGACTTTATACCATCTGTTCGCCAGCAATAGACTCTGTTCATAACACACGGCGACAACGTGCTGCGGTTTGTCTGGGCAGAACCACCGTACGGACACGCTTCTGTCTCACGAATGCAAGGCAGTCCATCGATCGTCGTTCGTATCGATTTTGTCTGGGATGAAAGTTCGAGCGGTCTTCAGTAGCTTCGAGGTTTTCCTTCAGTGCATGCCTATAGCAGGCGGCACCGACAGTAGTCCCGTGTGAAGCTGAGCTGGAGATAGGGTTGTTGTCAGCCTCATACTCTTTACTAAGGCTTTAAACGGATCGCGGCTGCGCGTAGCTGAATATACCCGTGTTGAGCAGCCTTGAGCGTTTGATGGATATACGTGTCACTTACGTGGAATAACAGGACGCAAGCAAGAGGTGCGGCCTATTCTAGTGAAGGTGTCCAACATCGCAGCGCTGTCAACGTTCCCATGAAGTAGCTTCTAAGCGCAACGATACGTTATCCGAGAGGACGTTGTTGCCTTGATGATCCAGCGTCTCTAAACGATGACTGTGAGGCGCTGCAGAGTACCCACGATCTTCTTTTTCTCAGTCATACGAGCTGCGCCGATGGCTTAGGCAACGGAGAATTAGACCGAAACTGCGGGTACGATCGCCAGAAGATGCTCCACCGCTTACGTTGACCACGAGAAAAACGAGGGAACTAGCAGCGCACGGTAGAGAAATGTTAGTATGCGAGCCAAGCCGTGTTGACAGTCTATTGGACTGAGACCCTATGCAACTAGAAAGAAGAAGCGAGCATGCCGACCAGCAGGATGTAGGTCGAGCCGCAGGATGTCGGTCTTGTCGAAGCGGATTACGAAAGCTCGCATATGTTCCGAGACAGGCGAGGTTGTGTTTTGCTCAGCTGCGCCTGTGGCAACTCGTCAGGCAGCTTCATATAATTTCGAGGCTGTCTAGAAGGGTTGTGTACTTGCTCGAAGTTCACCACTGTGCCTTGTGTGCTTGCACTAATCGTTCTCACAGTAGAAGCGTCCATGCACAAGTTGAAGTCCTGCTGTCAAAATTAGCACCGGATCTAAGACAATAGTGTCGCATGGTTCGCACGCGGTTTTCATTGGGACCACGTGCTGGTGAACGGTCCTTCTTGGGTATGGCCAGCTCGCGAAGATTAACTAGTGCCTTAGCAAAAAGTACATACTTTCATAATTTGCATGTACAAAGAGTCAGTGTTTGTAATACCATTAACCAGTTCTGTCGAAGGAGGGACCGCGCTCCGATGCTGTGCATGTCGACCCGATACAGCATGCTGAACAAGCTTCCAGGCGCTGAACAAGAAGTACAAGCTGCCAATGAGATTGCCGAGATTGCGAATATGAACATAGGCAACAAGCCTTGGGCCGCCCACGGAATCCTAGCAGCCTCTGGGAAGCATGTATAGGATGCGGCCGCGTGAGGAATTGCTCTTGTCCTGCGGTCAGCCCGTAGCAGGATCCTGCCAAACACGAGTGTTAGGGCAGCATGTGGTAAGCAACGTGTAACGCGACCCACGTGAGCTAGCGACATTCGGATAATGTCTTGCAAATCTTGCTGCGCCCTACGCTGCTCCACTTCGCCAGAACTTGGCAATAAAGGCGTCGATAGTAGTGCTTGTCTCTACACGCCATATTCGTATACAGAGGTCTGGAATCTCTTGTGCCATTACTCGCATGACCTGCCGTATGGAGCTGTTGCATCGGACTTCCATAACAGCCTGCCATCAGAAGCATTGAGGCTGCGCCGACCCATCACTTTCACAATCGTCAGCGATCAGACATGCCTCTTCCTCGCCCACTTCGTCAGATATTCTCTTCCCTCCAATCTATATACATCCTCTTCGACATAACTCCCGTTCGGCTGCAATACTAGATTCAAACCTCTCGCGCCTTCACTATAACATGACCAACGCGGCAAGTCCTGATTATTCGGATCTCCCGTCGTCATGAATCTGATCCACTGCGCCGCTATCTGCTCGCTCAAAGCTTCGTCGCCCAAGAACGCTGGATTATTGAACACATACCCCAGCTCAGATGCATGTGCTACACCTTTATGCGCCGGGCCGAGATTGCTGTTGGATTGAGTAGCATCGAAATAATTGGCAGTAGGTCGAGTATTGAAGCGATAAATGTATGTATCGCTATACTTCGAGTAATGGCGGGCATCATTCAGGCGCGGAGCATGGTAGAATATGTCGCCCACGATTGATGCTACGCGCTTGTATTGGTAACCCTTTTCAACAAAGCGTTCCGTGCCAGTGTCTATGGGAACACCTTGGGTCGGGTCGGCCGGGTAAAGCTGAAGGATTTTATCAATTGTGCTGTTGGGAAAGCCGAAACCAGTTCGTGCTGCGAGGTAGTGGCGTAGGTCATCATCCGTGTTGATCGTACCATCAGCAGGTGCATTATCTGTGCCTTCGTCTGAGTTCGTGCCGTAAAGATGTGGAACGTGAGCAAACTGGCCTTCTTCGAGCAGAATCGTAGGATAGTTCGGCATGATGTCGCCATCAACCACTGGATACCAGCCAGGGCCCTCAATGGTCGAGGTATTGAGAAATGGATATAGCTCTTCGTATGGAACTCCTCGTAGGCATTCCAAGGTATCAATGGCATCAGTACAGTTGACTTGCCCAGTGATCTTGTCATAGATTGGCTGGTACCAATCACTTCCGTTGTACCATGCCGTGGCGGCGCTACCAGACTCCTGTATGGAGCCATGAAACAAACTATCAGAGCGGCCTCCATACGTCAAGAGCAATTGGCCGACAGCGAAGGAGCCAGCTGACTCTCCCCATATCGTTACCTTCGATTTTTCGCCACCAAATGCTTCGATGTTCTCTTGTACCCAAGCCAGAGCTTTCCGCATATCTCGCAAGGCGTTGTTAGACTGTCCAGCTCCCTAACCACAGCATTGAGCTCAAAATTATCTGGCATAGCAAGATCGGCATACCTGTATTTCACGACTGTAAAGCAAACCCCAGCCACCTTTGCGGTAATTTATGCTGGTGGCGATGATTGGTAATCCGATTTGCACAGATCTTTCAACAATATATGACAGATTGTAGTTTTGCAAACTACTCGTGCCTGTCTGATAGCTGAAGGAAGCATCAGTCTTGTCCCTCACCCCCTGGCGAGACGATGATGGTGGTACTCACGAGCCTCCGTGAATCCACATTGCGATTGGCAAGCTCTGATTCTCGTACCCAACTGGCCTGACTACATTGATGCTCAAGCAGTTCTCGCCCATACCATAAGTCCAGTCACTGATCGAATAGTCCGGACATGCTTCGCTGTAATTGTGAGCTGGTCGTACATCTGCCCAAGTCTCATTCAGAGACTGTGGTATCCGAAAGCGGTTCTCGTCGGCAGTAGACTGTGCATAGGGCATGCCCAAGAACGCGACCTGATCGAACGATGGCAAGTACAGGCCCGAGTAGCTGCCATTGAGAATGGTGACTCTCGGGTCAGTTGGGCGTACTGCTGCTAGGGCGTATATATTTCGTTCGAGGAAAAGTAAAGAGAGAATGATCGGATAAGCCATGGCTGCAGCGCTGCTCGGACTTGCGAGAAACGAGACGAAGACTCTGTCTAGCACGGAAAGCTCTCCCCATCTTCGGGTGGGTCAGTATAGCACATATGCATGTACTCCATTGGGCTTGTCTGCACCGGCCGTGATGGTCCAGATGAGAGCGATAGGCATCGGGACGCAGGTAATGCTGCCACAGCCAATACTATCTGCCGCTGATAATTCACCTTCATGATAGGTGACCGAGTGCCGGTGATATCGAATCGCCGTACGTGAAATATGTTGGCATGAGTTGAGGTGCTGCGAAAGCGGAACGTGCACGATAGGCCAGATCCCAGACGTTCTGCCGAGATCGAGAGCAAATAACTTATCCGTGGCACGAGCACTCCAAGCCCCAAGCCTTGATAAAACATGCAGTAATTGCGCGAGTAAAGTGAGAATGTTGTCAGGTGATGTTTGAGGCACTTTCTTCCACGTTGTCATGGTGACAGCAGCGTGAAGCTGCAGAAGCCGTCAGGTAGAACTAAGCGACGCAAGGAAGCACTCTCACGTGACCATCAGGCAGGAATTTGGACTGCAGTGCTACGACACTGTACAGACGTCGTGGAAGTTGCGCTTGGGGCAGAATCTTGTTAAAATTGACATGCTCATTCACCATGAATTCTGCGGAGTCTTTGAAGCCATACATGGCAGAGGAGAAGGAGGAAGATGCAACGAAGCCTCAGGCGAAGGTGGATCCAACTTCCCCAGATCAACACGGACCAGAAGTGACGAACAAGCGCATTGAGTCTGTGCAGATGCAGGTGCCCACTGCTGCTGCTGCTGCTGCTTCAGTCCTTCCGAGTCCACCATCTCACTCCTCTTCATCAAATCATCTTCAATCCACATCGCATCACCTCTCACAGCCTTCTATACCATCACGCGACGGCATTCATAACCATCAATTCTCTGCGCCACCATCCAGTAACGCTACAGACCAGTTGCGCCAAGCGCATACCGTAACCAGCGTCTCAACCACCGACATGGCGGACAAGGAGATCAAGGAAGGCGATAAGGGTGAGTTCAATCTTTCGCGGCGATCGCGTGCCTATCCTGTAGCTACCCGATACATTTGCGTTGCACATCAACTTGCGACCATGCGCTCGTCGCGTCAATCACCAAGCGCATGGCCTCGAGCGCTGCTTAGTCATCCGAGTCCTGCCATGCTTGTCGCTGTTGCTTGAAACTGGTTTGTTGACACGTTGACTCGCGCGTAGTATCCTGGAACTGGGGCAGCGGACAGCCTGATGGTACAGCCACTCAAGTCAAGGAAGGCGAGGTCGAAATGGAGACCAAGCGCGGAAACACCGTTACCAAGAAAGGTGAGGAAGGCAATCCTGCCGTCTATGTCGAGCGATCCGGCCATGACGTCGTCAAGAAGGCCAGTGAGCTACAAGTGGAAGAGTCGGGCAACGGTAGCAAGTCGGACGACAAGAAAGATGAGAGCACAGACGACAAAGAAGAGGCGAAGGCCGAGGAGAAGACCGAGGAGAAGACCGAGGAGAAGAAGGACGACGAAAAGAAGGAAAATGGCGATGCAGAAACCGGAGACAAGCGCAAGGCGGAAGATACTGTAGAAGACAAAAAGGACGGGGAGTCTGGCACGGCGAAAGGCGCCAAGAAGCAAAAAAAGGATGAACCCAAAGAGAATGGTGAAGCACCAAAGAAAAAGGGTCGTCCAGCGAAGAAGGACTCCAACGGTACCGCAGCGCCGAAGAAAGAGACCAAGAAGAAGGAGCCCAAGAAGGCTGCTACTGAATCTGGGGAGCCACGTCGGTCAGGTCGCAACAAGTCGTAGAGAGACGAAATCTGGGTGACGAAAACGTTGGCTAAAGAAGTGGCCGGCTTGAAGGTTGCCGACGGCTTTTGAGACGACAATCAGGGCGTACACGAATATGAAATGGATATGAGGAAGCAAGGTGGTGGCCTGAAAAGCCTCTTTATTGATTTTGGGTATGTTGCTTCGTGTATAGTAGCTTACCACTGCTAGCAGCCTGCAATGGAACGAGCGAATATGACTTTTTAGCTGATACCCAAGCGGCCTCGAACCATCACTAATCATTTCTGGTCTTCCTCAACACCGTGAAGAAGCTGATAGTATCGCACCCTCAACTCGGATAAGGTGAGGGCCAATACTGTAGTATGAGACATGTCTCGTAGCAAGAATGCTTCGTCGCGTGGAGTAAGTGTTGAGACAGGTCGCGGATTCGGTAGGAGTTGTCTCATACACCTCAAAGACAATGAGATCGACCATCGCAATCAGCTTCCGGCTGTAGCTCTTTGTCGCACATACGGCAGTGCCATCTAGCAATAGCCTTCATCATGGCTCCTTGACCTCCCGTCAAATCAAAGACATTTCTCTTGCAAGCAAGTAGACTTGTATGTCTACAGTCAAAAAGACCGCTTCGTCGCCTTTTCTTGATCGTGCGCATCTCGAGTGGGTCGCGGCATCTGCGCTGCTGATGCTTAAGAAAGACAAGAACTCGACAAATTTGGGGACCAACGTTGTACGCACCACACCGAAGAGACGAGGCACGACTCGCAAAATAGTCAAGTCCGGCTTCGTTAATCTCACACCGCAGGACAGCGCTAGGATTATGATGGCTGTCTCGCCTTCGGGCAGCAGTACAGTTCGTGTGACGAAGAAGAGGAAGGACAAAGAAAGTCCCGGAAACAAGTAGGCATTGTGCGCTGTCAGCTATACAACACGAGACAATGAGTCTTTGCCGCAAGGCCATGAAGCAATGTCCAGCGCCACATCCCTTCCCAACATTGAAAGCGTCTGGAACAGCGCGCGTCATCTCGCGTTGATGCGCTTCTATACCACGGGACTCTCCACATACTCTGGCGCGTCCATGCTATCGTTTGTGGCTGTCTCGTCGTTGACGTCGCCCGCTGGCGATGGTAGTGACGTGTCTGGTACGAACATCGGACTAATGAGCTGCTCTTCCTCATCCTCGGTCTCGCGTCGACGGATCTCGCTTGATGTGATCCAAGCGACACTCTCCATAACACGCTTCTGAATTTCGAATGCTCGAGCTTTGACTTCCAGACCCTGCTTCTTTTTCTTGACTTCAGCGGCACGACCGGATGGCTTCTTGGCTCGGGCATCGAAAGCTCTCTGGTCGAGATTCTTGGCTAGCCGAGCAGAAGAGTCTTGCAATTCGTGGAGCGTGGCACTGTCGCTGTCGTGGATAGTGTCAAGAGTTTCGTTCAGCATCTTACGGTAGTTCGCGTTGGTACCTGCGGCAGGGGAGGCGTTCACGCTGTGCTTGGGAATACGTGACCTTACAGCCTGACTCTGAATTGCATCCACGTCCGGATAGATTTCCCGCTCGGCCAGCCAATTGAGGATTCCGCGCTGGTTCCTGACCAGACACTCGTTGGCTTCGGTGACAAGTTGCAATGGATCCTTGTCTTCGTACGGCGGCGGCAACATGCAGTCAATGAAGTCCTTTTCTTCCTCTCCCGGGAGCTCTGGGGAGACATCCGTGTAGTCGATCCTCGACTCGACGCCTTTCTGAGCCGCCTTGTAAAGCTTTCGCTGTCTTGGCGTCTTGCGTACGCGATTCACGTCGGTTCGAGGTCCGTTGCCACGGCGAGATGTCTTGTGAACGTAAGTGCTCTTGGCGCAAGCCCATGCACGAGGAGTCTCCAAGAGGGTAAGACTTCCAGTCAGTGCGCTCTCCTCGGGGCAGTGAGCATGAGTCTGAAGATCCTGGATGATTGTGGGAAGTAAGCATGCAGCGACCTGGCACTTCCACAACCTGTCGTCACCTGGAACAGTGCCTGTGAGTTTGCCTGCAATCTCGGCCACAGTGATGATAAGACGTGTGCGCTGCCTTTCGGCATTGTTGCCCTTCTTTGTGTCAAGCGCGCGAATCTCAGAGTCCGAGAGGCTCGCGGTCAGGTCGCCGAGCTGCAGCCATTTGGGCTGGTCAAAGCCATATTGACGTTCGAGCAGAGCATTATTGCTGTTAGGACCAATGTCGCTGTTGATGAGCTTCCTGAGAACTGGTTTAATCTGGCGCCCAGTAAAGGCTTTGAAGAGTGCGTTGATGTCCGTGATATGGTCTGTAGGTGGTCAGCAAGATCAAGGTTCCAGTGTACAGTCGCGTAATATGACATACTTAGCAGAGATTCGAGGAAGCGCATGTCGAACGGACGTCCATCGTGTGTTGCCTGTGGCACGTCCATGTTTGTATCCGAGTTCTAGGTGTGGATGAAGTCCGTAAATGTCTTCGAGAGAAGTGCGCCAGAGATCAGCGATGCGGTTCGACTGATTCGTGATTTGAGAGAAGATCGAGTTCACAAGGTGAATTTGGTGCGCGTGACCTGGACAAAGTGATGCAAAGTGAAGCCCGGTGTTATTGCCCACCGTTTGCTTTAGACGTCCGTGCACGCTTAGCGCGTGCAGTCCGAAAGCTCGCTCAAAAGCCCACTTCCTTTCTACTTTTTCCCTTCTTCCTTCTTCCTCTTTTTCCACATATAGCGGAGCTCAACACCAGCTCTGAGCAGATATGACGCTTTATCGACAGCAGTGTGCCTACGGTTTACGCTTCTTTGATCGATCCCGTAACGAACATATGTTACGCTCTCATGCATATTCGCAGTGGAGACACCTGCTGCACCATAAGGCGTCCTGTTCTGAGCTGGCGCTGGCTCGCCAGGCGCTCGACCGCCAACACGACCGGCAGCTCGCGACACCCATCGCAGAGTAGTGGCTTATGCTCAGGCATGATGATACGGGTCCAGCTCCCTGGGACGTCCACGTAACGAATGTTACGCCTCACCGGGGTCGGCTCTGATCTTACATCGTCACAGCTACCGGCATGGGCTGCTGCTCTGCGAGGCGCCTAACGACCTCGACCGACCCACTTTTCGCTCAACACTGTCGACTCGACAGCTGAGGCGTCACATTTCGAAGTGGCGGGTGGCGGCGGGCCCTCAGCTTCCAAATATGTATTTCCTCCACTGACATTAGGGACATGTCTTCAAAGCCATGAGCTGCGCTTACCATCACCAGGTCCCCGACAAATCACGACAAAACCAACGCCGCCAGCGAACAGTGCGCGGCACCTCCTCAGACGCAGTGTGCCTACGGTTTACGCTCCTTTGATGATCCCGTAACCAATGTTACGCTCTCATGCATATTCGCAGTGGAGACACCTGTGGTACTGTGAGGTGTCATGTTCGCCGGCGGACAGAAGAGCGGCTCATATTAGGCACGACGATACGGGTGTATCGCCTCATGACGTCTACGTAACGAATGTTACGCCTCACTGAGTGTGTCAGACCTTACATCGTCACGCCAGCACTGGGTCGCTCTTCTGTGAGGAACCTAACGGCCTGGACTCGACAACTGAGGCGTCACATATCGAAGTGGCGGGTGGAGGCGGGCCCTCAGCTTCCGGGTATGTATATCCTTCACCAATGCACACGAGTCGCCATCAGGACGACTACGCGCACTCACTGTCATTAGCATCGCGAAAACTCGACTCGACAGCTGAGGCGTCACATATCGAAGTGGCGGGTGGTGGCGGGCCCTCAGTTCCCATCGTCTTCACTCCATTCACATCGATGAGCGCAACACCATCACCAAAGACATTGGCGGCTTGTATGGCCCTTTCATAGTGCGGCGATTTATACCGGTTGACGCCAACGTGAGACTTCCCGAACGTCATGTATGTTCGCGAGGTCAGACCTTACCGCAAGCTCGTCACATCTGTGGTGGTGGTGTTGGTCTGTGAGGCGCCATTGCGAGCGACAACGACTCGACGATACATCGCTTGTGGACTGGCGCTTGAGCAAGGTGCACCAATACGGACACTCGCACATATTAGCGCGTACTTTTGAGTGCTCCGTACCGCCTTGGTGCGACTGCATGTCCTATGTTGCAAGTGCCTTCGCTCTAGACGACTTTCTGCGAGGCGCCTAACACCACTCTCGATTCGCAACTCGACCAACACAACAGCTGAGGCGTCACATAACGAAGTGGCGCGTGGTGGCGGGCCCTCAGCGTTCTAATATATTTCCGTCGATAAACTGCTGCCAATGCGTGACCATGTGCCGGATCATCTAACCATAGGCCATCAGAGCTTGGGCATATTTGTTCGGTCCCGGAGGCTGCCTTTGGACTGTTCAGCAGATGGGCGTCGAGAACCAAATGGACTCTGTGTTGTTGATGATATGGGCATCAGTGCAAATCAGGCGTGCACAAGGGCTCTATGTAGCGGCACAGGCGTCACAACAACCTAAATGACAACCTTTACCCGCCTACAATTTTCGTTCTTCCTATGCTGAACATTGGTGTTGTACTGTAAATGACGCGCTCGGCCGGCTCGTAGCTCATTATGGTAGCGGTCTCGTTGATTGTCGTGCAAGTTGAAGCCGTCCGGCAGTATCGTCCGTATCATGCTCACATCTCCCCAGTTGAAGATGTACTAATTTTCTCATCATTTGGGAATGATGGTGCCTTCCAACAGGAATTGCCCAGCTCTTTCTTGATCTGGCAGCGAGGTTCGACCGAGGAGAAAAGAAAGTTGAAGTGCTAACAATCACATAGCCATGCTACCAAGATGGTGAGAACAAAGGTCGCGTGCCTCGATCTTCACATGTCATTGTGCTCGGTGAAGTCGTGCTCGTCATGCCGCCGCCCCCGCCAACAGCCAATCAGCTCGATGCCGAGGTGTTCCAGCCTCCAGGTTTGGAGCAGCATCCTCCAAAACATCGACACTACCCATCATCAAAATCTGACCTGTTGTCATTGCTATCCTTATGCTTCAACATCGCCAATAGAAATTGCTACGATGTCGTCTGCATCGCGAAGATCATCTGGCACCGGTCATTCATCAGCAAGCAATCTATCGAAAGGACCCATTGACCCGATAACGCGAACCGCGCTGCGATATACCTTGAGCCCGAAGGAATATGAATTGCTGCACAACTACTTGATTTCACGAGCGCCGCAACGAGTTCAGAAACAAACTCCAAGTCCTCCAAGATACGAGAAGATCACCAAGAGTAACAGCGAAGGCGGCGACTACCATGTTGCAGCCGTCAGGACCTCGTTGCGAGTTTACCTATCGCTGTTCGTGGCATTCAAAGGGTTCGAAGTAGTAACGGAAAGGATAGCACGAAGAAGAGGTGGAAACCAAATAGCACCCAAAGTGGCTGGACCACGCTACAAGAATGCTCGAATAGCACTCTCCTTCTCCTCGATCCTCCTCTTCCACCGACTCCTCCATCGCTTCTTCAAGCGTCTCAAAGCAGCACTCGAAGAAGACTCTGCCGAGCCATTCCGCATTCGCAATCCTCGGGTATCGCGTCTTTTGACATCACAATATACACCCGCGATTGGCGCGTCCCTAGCAGGTCTGGCATTGGGCATATCTCCTAAACAGCAACTCCGCATTACCATCGCCATATACGTCTTTTCGCGGAGTCTTGAGTACGGATACAACTCCCTTTCAGACGCAGGCTACATCTGGCCCAAAGGCAAAAGTAGACCATGGTGGTTTGGTTCTTGGCTCCTGATGCCCTTCGCGGCAGGCCAGCTTCTCCATGCCTTTGTCTTCGACCGCGACTGCTTCCCGGAGAGTTATGGAAAGACGATCTTAGCATGGAGCCCTGAATACATCCAATTCCGTCCGTCTTCATACCCCATGACGCGAGTTTGGCCATCAACCTTTGATATCGTAGACGCTCTCGCCGAACTCTCCAAACTTCGATGGCCAGCCTTCGTCAGTCCAATTCTATTTCCCGCAGCGAAGCAAACTCTCCCCGCAGGGGCATCGATAGCGAAAATGGCTCCCGTATCAGCTGGTGCCCATCCCGCTATAAGATATACGTCTTGCGCATTTCTCCATCCTCGGGACCCATCATGCACACGAACATACCTGAAATACTGGATCAGCGCTTTCCCGCCAGTGGTAAAGTTCTTCACACTGGCGTATGGTGCGCTCGCCATGCTCGGCTACAAAAGAATGCTCAAGAATCCGTCTGCATTCGCGAACAAAGTCAGTCAACGGATATTGAGGATGGCCATTTTCATCACGGGAGCGATCGGAACGTCCTGGGGTTCGATATGTCTGTTCAACAATGTGTTCCCGAAGAACGTACTTCCTACGCAGAGGTGGTTTCTGGGAGGGTTCGTTGGTGGGTTGTGGGCATACATTGCCAAAGATGCGGAGCGAGACAACTTCATGTACAGCATGCGGCTTTCTATCGATTCTTTCTATAAGGTGGGAAAGAAAAGGGACTGGTGGCGAGGCGTTCGTCATGGAGATGTTCTACTTTTCGTGGCAAGTCTGGCTATGATCAATATGGTCTATGATGCGCGACCTGGGGCTGTTCAGGGCGGCCTGATTAGGAAACTGGTCAGCTCCCTCAGAGGAGAAGGCTGGCAGGACAAGATCGCTGCGAAGACTGACCCCGTAGAGGACGCGCAGGATGCAGAGAAGAAGGATGTATGACAATGGTTAGACGGATTTCCTTTGTCAGGTCCAAGAACGAGGACTCTTCTTGCGTAGATTACCTGGCTCGGTTGCTTTGGATTTAGCGTGTGATACCCACAGTTGAATGTATACATTCTTTTCTTCGCCCCTCGAGTGGAGCCTTTTGCGGTGGAACTTTTTGGGCAAAAGACTGTATGCGACAGAGCGCATCGGGGCAGTGCTTCAAATCGACAAGCTTAGGACGACGGAATTTGCCTCCAATGGTTGAGAACAGTTACAACAATCGCTACCTGTCTCGACGTCCAAACCTTTCATCTTCAATATCCTCTGTTAGAGCTGAAGGCGAACTCACAAAACGACCATCGCATGGACGCTCTTGTCGCGTTCCCAATGCCGATTGAGAGAGGAAAAAGAGCTGCAACCCGCGGAGATGCAAAGAAGCGTATGCCGCAAATACCGCGCTTGATGCAGGTACTGTAGATCGTCCAAGAAGGCAAAACTGCACGCCATGCCTATTCGAATCTATACAACACACACTACAGGTCTTGTCGAGCCTCTCGAGACTTATCATCATCATGGACAGCGAAACCCTTGTGGGTGCTGGAAGAAGCTGTGTGGTATGAGTTCTCGGAGGTCTTGACTGTGACTTGCAGTGAACAGAGGTCATGGCCTTGAGACAATTCGAAGCTCAAGCGGTTGGCTGTGATTCGCGCATTGTGTCGCAAAAGTGTATCCTACTTGTTACACAGCGAAAAGCCTCTTGCCGCGGCAATCGACTGCAAGGTGTCTCTTTGCTCGAGGTCACAAGCCCTCTTATCATCACCAAAACTGCAGATCACACCCGCAGTCCTCGAGTAGTCGTGAATATCTAGCACACTGTGCTCAGATACCATTCCAATGGCGTGATTCTGGTAGGAAGTCAATATCGACCATCGGAGCCAATTGCAGTCTTTTCTTTTTTGTCAAGCTGAGCTTTCGTGGCTCCTCAAATACCACGATGTCGGGTCTGTGACAAAGAAGCTGGGAAGAGTCCCATTATTCTCGTGGGAGGTCGGACGCCGGAAGTATATATCGATCTTCTACGACAAGAAATCTCAATTGATTCATGTTCTCTACCGAGTAAAATGCCGTTCTCACCTCTGGTCACGAATGTGCTAGAAGCGCATGGTATTCTGGGCTCAATCGCATGGGCAGTCCTCTTCCCACTGGGCGCTATCGCCATACGTTTGATTCCTTCTCGACAAGCATGGATAGTGCACGCCTTGATCATGAGCCTTGGCCTTTTGGTGTTTGTGGCGAACGTTGGACTGGGGATGTGGGTGGTGTATGACAGCTGGAATACCAAGGTGCGTTCAACTCTTTTTTTATTCCAAAGCTCTTGCTGATATAATGCAGCTGGGTGACTTGAAAAGGGGCCTGGGCATTGGCAACGCTCATACTATCATCGGTATCGTGCTTCTGGGTTTCGTGTGCCTTCAACCCATATTCGGACTCTTCCACCACTACAAGCAGAAAGCGAGCGGGAAGCGCACTTACGCTGGTGCATTACATGTATACATTGGTCGACTCTTGATCTTGATAGGAGTGGTGAACGGCGGAATTGGACTCCTGTGGGGTGACAAGTCGACGAGGGCGGAGAATATCGCCTATGGTACGGTAGTCGGCCTTGTCTGGGTGGCGTATATCCTCGTCTCGCTACACTGGGAGGTCCAGCGTGTCAACATGACCACTAAGTCAGCAGGGAGTCTCGGCATAGACACCAGTGAGCGCAGCAGCATAAGCCAGCGCGGCAGCATAGCCAAAGAGGCGGATAGCAACCAGCGTGCTCACAAGGACATGTCGTGAGTCGTGGACCCGGCGTATACGACGTCGTAGCGTGAGACAAAATATCAATTTTCTTCCTCAAATTCAACATCCTTCTAATAAGACCACCCTTACTAACCAGTCCTCTGACAAGCGCCCTTATCCGTTTTGTCGAAGTCCAATGTAACTTCGCCATCTGGTAGTCCAGGCCCCCCGATCCTGTAAATCCACTGTTTCTTATCGCCATGTACACATTCGCAGTCGGCCCTGAATCCAGTGACCATGTTTTGTCCGCGGACATCCTTTTGATAGAGACCACTGTGGTTAATGAGTTTCCACCCGCCATTGGCTTTGCATTCTTTCAGAGTCCAATCGTAGAGGTTGGCTTCGGTGCACGTGTCGCTTGGCCATTTATCGCAGTAGATGTGCCATACGCTGGGCTTATTGCCATGATTTTTGGCTGCGGCGAGGCCCAGCAGAACCAGGATGAGTATGACAGTGGTTTCTAGGCAGGGTTTAGTACGCGTGGCATCTTTAGTATTGTGTGAGTACTACTCATGATGGTCTTTACTTGGAAATATAACACTCGTGCCTATACCAAACGCGCGCATAACGCATCCACACAAATCGATCGCATAGATATACTCCAGTGTCTCGCTATCAGTCTGCAAAGCTCGAGTACGCTACATATGCTTCAGCTTAAAGTGAGACCGGACGTCTCGGTGCGAAGGCGGCAGTGACAAGACACGTTTAGCTGTCGACCACACATACAGACTGCCGACAGTGCTCCGTAGATTGTACGACGATAGATTATTCACACCCTCTCAGCGGCACGGCCACCGTTCGTGAGCGGGCCAAGAGACTTCGGGAGCCTAGAATGTGGCGAGGGCAGTAAAAGTGTTCTTCCTCATTTACCGAATCTTGGAATTTTTATCGCCGCCGTTGCTGACGCTGTAGATTGGTGGCTCGCATGTCTGTTTTGAGTGCTCACTAGGGATTCGCGCCTGGTCAGCCGTCACAAAGCTCACCTGCGAATATTGCTGTGTTTTCCAAAGTAGGACCATATGATCCCATCTGCTATTGGTCTGGAAGTCTTTCGACATTGTTCAGTACTTAAGTGTAGTTTGCCTGGACTTAAAGCACTTTACAGACGCGTAAGGCTTTCAGCGCTGCAGGTTATGCAAAGGGTTCCAAGTCTACACCTCATTCTATATCCAAGGCGGCTTGGAGGTGATAGCTAGGATGATATCCATACGTCGGGCGCAGAGCAGTATATCGTATGAGATTGGTCTCCTCGTTCGTAGAAGATTTGAACTTTCTTGGCCGTCTTAGTCAGCCACCAGAAGTCGTTGCACGAACAAAAAAGTCACAATCTTGGAACATATGAAAGATCCTTCGTTCTTGAACACAACACTTTGTACCCATACGCAGGATGAGCAGCACGATTCAGATCACGGCGACTCTGCCGTCGCTGCCAGAAGGCTGGACAGCCGATAAAGACTTCAAAGCTGTAGGCACTGTCTAAAAGCGTCTAGTACAAGGCTGTCCTGACACAATCTTAGGTCGGCAAGCTCTCAGACGTCCCCAAGCGGTCGATTGAGCCAGTCGGCCCACAGTTCCTAGCACATGCGCGCCGACGACGACACAAGCGTACCTTCTCCGAAGACGAAAAGATCGAGGCCGAAAAGGTGGTGAAGACGGACAATGAGCAGAAGGACGACGACATCGACGATGTCACTGACCCCATGCTGCTGAACCGGGAGGCCAAGGACTGGAAGTCACAAGATCACTACGCTGTACTTGGTCTTTCGAGATGGCGATGGAGAGCCACCGAGTGCGTTCTGTCACACTGCTATTCGTGCATCTAGAGCTGACAATATCACAGTGATCAGATCAGACGAGCACACCGCAAAGCAGTCCTTCAACATCACCCTGACAAGAAGGCTGCGCAAGGCAAGGAAGAGAACGACCAATTCTTCAAGTGCATCGGACGTGCCACCGAAGTCCTCCAGGATCCAGTGAAGCGCCGACAGTTCGACAGTGTCGACGAAGCCGCCGAGGTTGACCCACCGAGCAAGAAGGACGTGCAGAAGAAGCCAGGCAACTTTTATAAGCTATGGGGCAAGGTCTTCGAGGCCGAAGCGCGTTTCTCCAAAAAGCAACCTGTGCCTAAGATCGGGGACGACAACAGCACAAAAGAGCATGTGGAGGAGTTCTACAACTTCTGGTACAACTTTGACTCGTGGCGTTCATTCGAGTACCTCGACGAGGATGTCCCGGATGACAACGAAAGTCGTGACCAAAAACGGCACATGGAGAGGAAGAACAACAACAACCGAAAGAAGCGCAAGAACGAGGATGTGCAGCGGTTGCGCAAGCTCGTGGACGATGCTCTAGCGCAGGATGAGCGCATCAAGAAGTTCAGACAAGAGGGCAACAAGGAGAAAAACAAGAAGCGACTTGAGAAGGAAGCCGCAGAGAAGGCTGCCAAGGAAGAGGCAGAGAAGAAGAAGGCCGAAGAAGCAAGGCTTCAAGCGGACAAGGAGGCGGCGGACAAGGCCGCCAAGGAGGAGGGCAAGAAGGCTAAGGAGGCAGCGAAGAATGCAGCGAAGAAGAACAAACGTGTCATCCGTAATGCTGCCAAGGATGCCAACTACTTTACCGATGGTGAGGCTGGTGCGGCGCAGATTGATGGCGCTCTGAATGATACGGATGCGCTCATTCTCAAGCTTGATAACGAGGAGATTGCGGCGATGACTAGCAAGCTCAACGGCAAGACGGACAAGGCGGAGATCAAGAGCATCTTCCAAGAGTACGCGAAAGAGAAGGGTCTTTCGGCCAAGAGTCTTGCATAGAAGTGGAAAGTGGACACGATGAGCAGCAGATACTTTGGGAGCATTTGCATGGCGTTCGATAGATGGTGATCAACGCTGTACGATGCCTTGTACCACATTCAGTCGTATGGCAGGTTTGCGAGTTTGGCAGTAATTACTGCAGCATGAGCACGAAAACGAAGACCCATTTCGTGCCTCTTCAACCTTGCTTCACACTTTACCCCAATTTCGAGACAAATCTTGGTACCCGCGTGGAGTATGACGGAGATTCCCATATAGTCAGGAGATCCTTTTGAGACGGGAGAGTGATCCATTCGTCTTTTGTTCTCTTCCGTGTGTCCTTTTTCTGTAATGCATTCCGGCCAGCCAGCCAGCGTCCAGCTGTATGCTATGATGAGACATCGTACTCGTACGGCAGCCAGGATGCGCTTCGCGATAAGAGCGACCGAACAAGTCATCATGTCGGCTCGGAATCGTGACCAGAATGTCCAAACGCCCCGCAATGCCATTCTAGACTGTCTTCTCTAGAACTCGCGGCGTCTAGACTCAGCATAACACCACGACAGCACAGCACAGCACAGTACAGTACAACATTCCGAAAGCACAGTCATTACTATTCGAGGACATCACTGCAAGCATAACATCGCACTTCGTGCCGGAACAATACACCACGAAGCCAGCACTCATCATTGCCACGGACTGCACCTTTCACTTGGCATCCATTGCCAGACACGTGCGTAAGCACCAGGAACAAACGTAGCACGACGTCTGTACACTCCTTCTTGCATGACCGAACTGTTGAACATGTCGGCGGATGCATCACCGCGTTCGGGCACGCCTGTCCAGCATGAACTCTCACCGCGATCGTCTGCCGTACACCTACCCGACCGAAGTGCGACAGACGCTGCGCCCAACAATGTTTCAAACGATGCCACCGCGAATCCGACGACTACAGCGTCTTCTGCGTTCATACCTGCCTGGCGCAGACCAACAAGTCACATCGATGGTAGACCGGATACTACGCGGAGACCCAGTGTGCAGTTCGTGCCGAGTCTGAAAGAGGCGGGATCGAGATCTAGCAGCGCGAAACCGCCGTCGACGAGGAGGAGTCTGGGTGGCACTTCCTTTGCGACATCGAAACCCAGCGGTCCCGGCAGACGGATGAGCAGTCCGCCTCCACCAGCACAATTCCGGTCCGGCGTCAGCTTCGACACTTTCAGTAACCCATCAGCCAGCGACTTCAGTCTGACCCTGAATCGCAAGCACCGCGACTATGTCCATACCAAACGAAGTAGAACTTTCCTCTGCGGCACAGACACCAACGAATACAGTGACACTGCGCTGGAATGGTTGATCGACGAGCTCGTAGACGACGGTGACGAAGTAGTCTGTCTTCGAGTTGTCGAGAAAGACAGCAAAGAAGCCGCAAAGTGGTCCGGAGGCCAGGGCGAGAAGGGCTACCGTCGCGAAGCACAACGATTTCTCGAGGAAATCGAGAAGAAGAATACAGAGGATCGCGCTATCAGTCTGGTGCTCGAGTTCAGCATAGGAAAGGTGACCGACACCATCAACCATATGATCCGGATCTACGAACCAGCTATCCTCGTCGTTGGGACCCGGGGTAGGAGTTTGACCGGTTATCAGGGACTGCTCAGTAGTGGTAGCGTGTCTAAGCATTGCCTGCAGTACTCGCCAGTGCCTGTGATTGTTGTTAGGCCGAGCAGTTCCAGACTTAAGAAGAAGCAGAAACGCATGCAAGACCCCTCGAGGGGTGGCTACAGAGATATCTTGGACAAGTCGGAAGATGTGACGAGAGGACGAGGTGGTCACTTACTCGATGCCCACAACCGCCTCAGTATCATGGGCTCAGATCTCGGCGCGTTAGGTAAATTGTCTTCTGTGGGTGACGATCCTGATGACGAAGCACAGAGGGTCGCACAAGCGATCGGGTGGCGGTCTGGTGATAGCTTCCCTAACAGTGCCGCAAGAGGCAGCTCTCTATCACGGGTCACTTCAGCACAAAGTGAAGCGAGCGAAGTATCTTCCCCTCCTGGCCGCTTACTCAAATCTCCTCCGATCGGCGTAGTGGACTCACCTGTCGGTAGCGACGACGACGTCTCCGATAACGAGGAGCTAGGAGCGCTGCAAGAGTCTATCCGACCCGAGGACGAGGCTGCGTGGGATGCGTACGAAAAAGCCGTTAAGAATGCAGAGGAGGTGAGGCAAATGGCGGAGAAGGAGGCGGTGAAGGAGGCGGATCGAAAGGCTCGGTTGGCGAAAGTCGGAAGAGGGAGCAGTAGGAGTCGGAACAGGGCTGACGATAATGTGCAAGAGGGTGGTGGTGCAGCGGTGCTGGATATTTTCGAGAAGTTGAATAAGGGACTCAAGAGCTGATCATTATACCACTGCCTATGTATTGCAGAGTGCTGATGTTGTATAGGAGGAAGTTTCGGCTCTTCTCACTTGAAACGACTGCAGTATCAGCCAGGATCAAGTCGTGAGCCGATGATGAGTGATTCAAAGGCAAACATCATGGTTTCTACCCAGCTCGAAGCACGGGTACCCACAACACTTCAACAATTCGTGACCATGCGGGCGAGCCGGGCATTGCAGAATGTCAATCTTTCTGTGTAACGTCGAATCGGCCAATCACCATGCTGAATGGCAGTGACCGAGCATCCCCAGCTACATGATGATATGCCGCCCCATCTATTGACGCGCTATGAGGCAATGCCAAAGCCGGTCATTCTTGTGATGATTCTATGCCATCTGTCGTAGCGCCACACCAAGTGGAGGACCGCATACACAGTTATATTCCTGTGTATACAAGTCTTAGGGGAGCTCACAAGAAGAACGACAAAACACTAGCTACAACCGCAAACATCGAAGCTGAGGCAGTAGTAGCGGAACCGGTATACGGTTCTGGCGCCGCTGCCCCGTGCCCACTCTCATTCCCTCCGTTACCACTTAGAATCAGCGTCCACGTACCTCCAGGTACATGCTCCGCTACACCATCCACCAAAGCAACGACTGTACCATTCGCAGTCCTCAGGCTCCCTCTTGTGCCGGGCAGACTGACAGTACCAGAAGTTCCGACCGGAGTGCTGAATTGAAAGCCAGTGATAGCGCCGTCTTCTGAAGCATTCACCCGACTGGCAAAATCACCCACACTCGTCTTGAAGCCAGTGTCCACAGACCTCAGATCCCCTAACCTCGGACTCAGAGTCCAAGTCCTACCACCCGCACTCGTCAGGTGTATGCCGCCGATATAGAAAGTCAGAGTCGACGTCGGACCCGTAGCCCAGCCGTGCGCGTGGCTAACGCGAGGGTCGTTGGTATAAGGCGCATAGTGAAGATCCCCGTTAAACGCGTACCCTTCGATGAACGTCGAGTTGGTCATTCTCGGATCGTCGAGCATAAAACCCCATTGTCTCCGCATCAATTCCAGGGCCGCGGATGCATTCTGTGCTAGAAGGTGAGCCTGCAGCTCAAACCCTGAGATAAAAGGCGATACGGCATCTCCAGCTTCTGGCGCAGGAGCCCCGAATTTTCCCCATCGCTTCGACAAGGCCTTGCTGATGCGGGAGGTCTTTTCGGCAGAGTTGGTGAGGTTCGCGACGACGGCCCAGGAATTTCCGTCCTGGGGTGAAAGGGTTGTGGTTTCGTTGTCGTGATAGAGGCCCGTGGTGTCGTTCCAGAGGAGGGCGTTGGCGGAGGATTTGATGCGTTCTGCTGTGGTTGTCCAGCTTTCGAGTAGGGATTTCTCTGCTCCTACGGCTTGGCCGAGCGTGATGCTTTGCTGTATGGTGTAGTAGAGGATGGAGTTTGCTTCGATGTTGTGGCTGCCCATGCCGAAGCGGAGCCAGTCTGCTGCGGATGTGACGTTGATCATGCCGGATTCGTCGATGAATGATAGAGAGAAATTTAAGGCTTTCTTGTAGCTGGACCACTTGTCTTGGACGTAGGAGAGGTCGTTGCTGTAGATGTAGTAATCTGCGACCCCGATCAGGGTGTATAGATGGTATGTTGCGGAGTAGGTGTCGCGAAAGGGTCTGCCCGCGTAAGGGAGTTGTCCGGAGGGTTTCTGAATGGCGAACAGGGAGTCGAGGGAGTTGGCGACTGAGATAAGGTCATTTGTTGAAACGACCAGACCGGGAACTGCGATTGCCATGTCACCGGCCCAAACCAGGCGATCGCGTTTGGCACCGTCGATTAACGCGCTTGTACCATTTGTGATCGTGTAATTGTTGTACCATGTATTGGGCGGCGTATCATCTCCAGCCATGGTTAAGTTGATGACACCTAGGTGGACGAGAGAATTGCCGTAGTTTGGATCGATCGTACAGAGCTGGTTGGTGTATGCTCCGGCGTACCAGATACGATTGATCAACTCGTCGTTGCTGTGGAAGTAGCCGGTATAGTCTTTGAGCGCATCGTCTTTCCAGTGCGGCATCGCTGTGAACTCGACGGTGATCTGTGTGACTTCAACGCTGCCAGTAGCGTTGTGCACCAAGGTCATGTAGCGGAATCCTCCTCTTTCGTGCTCGCGTGCTACTGTATAGTCGCCAGCTTGATCAGGGTAGAGCCAAAGCAGCTCGTCCAGTCCAGCGTCTGCGGTGGCGTCACTGCCTACCGTGGTGATCCAAAGCGAGCTCTCGCTGAAAGCGATGCCAATGGCTTGGTCTTTGCCCTCGATATTGCCAATAGACAAGGTCAGCCTGCCTGCGATGTTCTTCGAGAAGTCATAGGCGACTGAGGAAATGTCCTGGAAAGTGCCACTTCCAAGCTCATTGCCAGTCAGACTCTTCGCCCCATTGACCGTGCCATTGACCTGGTAGACAGAAACCGGATGTAATGTCCTGGAGCTAGGTGCGAGAATGTACTCTTCATATTGAGCTGCAGCAGCAAATGCTACCAGCAAAAAAAGTCCCAAGCTCTTGATCATCGCCATATTTTGCTCTCTTCGCCAAAGACGGACGGAACGTACGCACAAGAGATGCAAGAGAGGGCAATCATACTTACCATTATCCCGTTCCTACGCCACTCTACCAATGCCCAAGCTACACAAGGTAACATCGCTCTGTGTGCGTCTGTGAGCCACTTTCCCCACGGGGACTGCCCCAATCTCATCGCCGTCTGCACTGGTATAATGGGGCTCATCTAATGGATTGTCCGACGCTATGCCCATATTGTAGAAAGCGAAGGTGGTGTAGCTCGGGGAAGTGCACCTGGAAGGTACCGTGCCTGAAGATCTTGGAGAAGGTGTGCGGAGAGACAGCACGTGAGCATCGACTTCGCTCTTCTTTGCACCGAGGCCATCGCCAAGCTTCTGGTCTGACATCTTCACTCGATGGCATCTGGAAATTACTAGTGCTCTTGACACGCGACGGGGCACTTACGCGAGACACGAGGTACTAATGTCAGCAGAGTCGGCAGATACGAACGGCGAAAGCGACGGTATGCGCGTGGATCCTGCGAGGGCCAAGTCGCTTCTCGAGAATTTGCAGCATGTTGGGCAGAAGGTCGATGCTGCGAGGGGAGGTCGTAAGGTACAGTGCCATGATTCTCCGTGGAATGCGTTCTGTGATTGAAGTGCTGACTGCAGTGACCAAATCTAGGTCAGACTGATCGCAGTATCGAAATTAAAGCCTGCGAGCGACATCCTCGCTCTCCATGACTCGGAAGCGCAACATCGTGACTTCGGCGAAAACTATTCGGATGAGTTGATAGAAAAGGCCGCGCTATTGCCGAGATCAGTACGATGGCATATGATCGGCGGATTGCAGACAAATAAGTGCAAGCCGCTTGCATCCAAGGTGCCGAATTTGTGGTGTGTGAGCAGCGTGGATACGGTCAAGAAGGCGAATGAGCTGGAAAAGGGCAGGAAGACACTAGCTGAAAAAGAGTCCTTGACGGAGAAGCTGCGCGTGCTGGTGCAGGTCAACACATCGGACGAGGAGAGTAAGAGCGGCGTCGAGCCGAAAGAGGCGAGCGAGTTATGCAAGCACGTGAGAGAGCAATGTCCAAGTCTACAGCTAGGAGGGCTGATGACCATCGGAGCGATCGCTCGAAGCCGGGAGGCGTCAGCGGAAGGAATGAACGAAGACTTTGTGACGTTGAAGGAGACGAGGGATAAAGTGGCAGACCAGCTAGGCATTGAGAAGTCAGAGCTTGAGTTGAGCATGGGCATGAGCGCGGACTTCGAGGCTGCTATTGCCCAAGGAAGCGATGAAGTCAGAGTAGGCACCACCATATTTGGCGAGAGACCGGCGAAGAAAGACGCGAAGATTGTGTGAGAATGGAGGAGCAGGTTTTCATGATACTCATCCCCTCCATCGTGCCTCTACCAAGTGGTGGCAGGCTCGCGCACCGCACGAGCAGTAATGCCAAACCTTGCAGATCCGACAACCGAGGAAGCCATCATGACGGGGACTGTAGAACAGCTTGGCTGACGTGGACGATGCTGGATGTCGGGCCCGTGAATGTTCGTATGCTCGAGGGTGCTCCAAGTGCTTCTGAGCTGCTGTTGGCATGTCTAGATGCATGATCGGACATGTCCCCCAGTCAGGATGTCTGTTATCCTCGATACGAGTTATTTGCTCGACTGACCACTGGTCACTTGCCACGCACGACAAGGCTGATGCCATCAGTGCAATTCCGTGCCACAAGAGACGAGAACGAGCCGCGCAAATTCCAAGACCCTCAAGCTGGTGCGGTCTCGCCAGTAACAGACCGCGTTCCCACTTGCTAGCTGTGTTGTGCTTCACTTTGGCCATTTGTTGAGACAAGCAAGCAACCCCTACTGGCGACTGGTGGCTGAGCCCACAAACATGCAATGAGTGGACCGAACGAGTGAGAGCTGAACGGCGCCGACGACGACTATACCGTATAGAAGCAAAGAGGGCACGGCAACAAGTCGCAAGGTGACCTCAACCACAATGCGAGCAAGATCCCTCCTGTTCGCTTACCGGTATATATGCGATCCAAAATCCTGCTTACTCACCACAAGGCAATAGGCCTGTCTTGTTGGTTTAGTCTATAGTTTATTTAAGTTGAGAACTCCATAAGTCCCGTTCATGAACAGGCCGGGGGTAATACTCGACATTAATGAAAACTGTTCTAATCAGTCTTTCCCTTGATTAAGACGAATCAAGTTTTTTGGTCGTTTTGCCTGGGTTCGAACCACGCTGGAGGAAGGGGTGGTCAGAAAGTTATGGCGATATCTTGTTTTGCTATGTGTCTTTGAACTTCGTACTGGTCGTTTTTGGCTCATGCTGCTTCGCATGCTGCTAGATGCTCCTGTCCTTTAATCAAGACCTGATAGCAAACACGTCGGACAAGCATATATGCGCTTAGATCGCATCGGAAGACATTATCATCTCTTGACTCCTCAACGAATTGGAGACATGTGCACCTCGTACAAGACATATGGCCATCGAGGACCTCTCGATAATTGCAGACATGCCCAGTTACACTGCACAATACCTTGCAGTAGGTGGACAGCGGCAGAGCGTGCAGCGAGGTATCAAGTGCACCGCAGACATCGAAGACCAGCTCATTGCTATGAGGCTTACTTCCCGATACGCGGGCTCCCACGATATCCATGGCAACAAATGAAGTGCTCTGCATGTGGGCGGGATGTGGCACTGCCGTGAGAATAAATGTTCGCCCCGAAGGAACATGCGAAGGCCGAAATTGAAGTGCTCAGGGACGATGATGAGCAGAGTCGCATGTGGCCCAGCAAATGCACGTGAAGGCGCGCAATGCGCTTGTTGACACCATGCTGAGTCACTTGCATCAACGCTTCATTTCAAATCCAGCGTGAGTCTTGAGTCCCCATAATCGCACTATCACTTGCTTCATCGAGACTGTGCTCCATTGCCAATATCTCGTGACAGCGCAGACTCCAGCAACCACCCGTCACTCCCAAGTCGAGCACCATGACCGCCACAGATCATGTTCTGCACACTGCAGAGCTTCTCGAAACGATTCTCGTCGAGATCGACATGGAAACACTGCTTCTCGCTCAACGCGTTGACAGCTTCTGGAGAGACACTATCGATGGCTCGTCGAAGCTCCAGAAGAAACTGTTCAAGAGCCCTGCAACAACATTCGATCTGATCACACTGAACATGGCATCCGCTGGCCTCAACCCTTCATTGGTCGTCGATGCTTCGAACTGGAGAAATGTCACCCCTGACAAATTTCCGGTCGCAGCATTTCGCTTGCTCGATCGTATGCTCGACTGGCAACACACTCTCGACGGATCAGAATGGGAACCCGTGATTCCACTAGATCGCTAAGATGCGGGTCCAGTACCTTCATGGTATCACATGTTTGTGGTTCAGCCTTCTACGATCGACATCCTGGTCCATGTGAGACGATCAAAACCACGTCGCCAGGACGGGACGATCAAATTAAGTGAAGTTGCTGCGTTAGTGAGGCGTGGCAGGAGTGCGAGGCTTGCTACCAGGTCCGCGGATCTCGGACCAGATGGCGGTGATGTGAAGTGCCAGCTTTTCTGGAAGGCTGTTGAGCGCGAGGAGCCTACAAAGAGCGCTGAGACAGAGACGAGCAATACCGCAGACCCAGCGCATGAGTAGCGAGGGACTCGAAGAACAGTAGAGCTGTATGCGTTCGTGGAATCGGATAACCAAGCTGGATGGTGCTTTCAGGAAGCCACAAACTACGTCGTTGTCTTGGTCAAGGACGCGTATAGCTTGGTGTGACATCAAGGCGAGATAGCGTGAGCACAGAGCGCTAAGTCGGGTACGGCATCGATGAAGGTACAAAGCATCCGAGTTAGAAGCGCTGCACTAGAGCTCCCTCCCGTCGTAGCACTCAAGAGCGAGAAGCAGCTGCTGACCTGACCATTGTCTCACGCATCGAAGCATTTCATTCCCACCCACTGTCCCACGCATCAAAGCATTTCATTCCCACCCACTGTCCCACGCATCAAAGCATTCCAGTTCCACCCCGAGCACAAAGCGTAAGTATCACGACACCATGCTCAGTCATAACCATCTCGCCCCCATGAGCCATCGCCGACGATTCATACTCACGCACTATATCATCACCCTCAGGCACGATCCAGAAGTCTCACGACCAAGATAGCAGCAACTCAGGGGGGCCTCAGTCATTATCACGATAAGCAGTGTCACAATCACAATCACAATCACCACGTCTCGCTGATGGCCGAATGAGCAGAAAAATAACTGCCCGCGCTACATCCCGCCAACACCAGCACAACAAATTCGAAGTCGAAGGTGAAGTCGGAATTGAACCAGAAGTCGCGCTCCAACTCCTCTCTGCCCCGTCTGACAATCGCTTCGTTCTCCAACACGGTAGACTCGCTCGCAGCGGAAGGTG
This sequence comes from Passalora sequoiae, assembly GCA_013248845.1. Classification (NCBI taxonomy): domain Eukaryota; kingdom Fungi; phylum Ascomycota; class Dothideomycetes; order Mycosphaerellales; family Mycosphaerellaceae; genus Passalora; species Passalora sequoiae. The sequence goes on from WSQC01000023.1 coordinate 849,115, forward strand.
ACACCCACCCTTATACTAAAGTGTATCTCCTGCCTGGGTTGAGCACCCATACACATGAAGTTCAGTTCTTGAAAGCAACCACACGTAAGCTGGGGAATCACTTTAAAGTCCCCAGCAACATCGGAGTAACATTTCGTCTTCTCATTACCCAGCTTCATTCTTCCCACAAGAAGCTCAGATCTACCAATGCTCAGTCTACTCATCGTCAGAATCATCAATCACAAACCCAGCCCTCGCTCTCCTCCTCGCCATATGTTTGCTGACGGCAGGGATATCATCATCATCGTCATCACTCTCGACCGCTCCCACTCTCCCCGCATTGCCCGAGACTTCCTTCAATGGGAGTGAAGCCTCTACGGTGAGCGTGGGCGATGTGCCAGGGGTCTCTTTCTCCTTCTCCGCTCCAGCTTCCGCGTCACTATCCACAGCATCGTCCGCTTCTTCCTCAAGCTCCGAGGACGAGGGGTCGTTATCACTAAGCTCAATTGGCGCTTCTTTCGTTGAGGAAGCAGCCGGCTCAGCATCAGAATCCGATTCATCCCCAACATCGATCATGATCTGATCCTCGTCCTGATCTCGGCCCGCTTGCCGTCGCTTTTTCGTCACAGGCTTCTTCTTCCTCTCCGCAGTAGGCGCCACCTCCTCGAGCGCAGCTTTAGCATTCGCCGCCTTCGCCTTCGTCCTCGCAGCACCCTTCTTTTTGCCCTTTGAGCCAACCTTCTCAACTTCCGCCTCTTGGAGCTGCTTCACCAACGCACTTCTGATAACACCATCCGTCTTCTTCCTCCGCTCGGCCTCGAGTCGGAAGAATTCCTCGTCTGCTTCGTCATCGGTCAGATCGTCCTCCACCGATACGTACAAATTAGATTTGATCTTCGCATTCTTCTCACGATCCTTCTTCTCCTTCGCTCTTCGCTTTGCTTCGAGGTCTTCGTCAGTGAGCTCAATGGCATTGGAGTTGCGTCGTCGCCGCTTCTTCGGCCGTTGCTCGTCGCCGTCTGCACGCTTTTTGCGCTTCTCTCTGAGGTTTGGTGGAAACATTGCTTCATCGAGCTCACCGCCGCTGCTGCCATTGCCAGAGTCGCTCTCTGAGTCATTGTCGTCGAAGGTGGGACGTTTGGCTTTGGCGCGGATGAAGTCTTCGGCTTTCTTGTTGTCCTCGAAAGTGGGTGGGTCGAATTCTGCTTTCCGTATCTGGCCGAGGGACTCGCTCAGCTGGGATGACGTGAGATCTGATGGGATGATCCAGCTGGCATCGACGTCTTCGGCTAGGCCGAGGCGCTGCATGCCAACCGTTCTAAGGAGAAGCCGAAGGTGCTTGTCCTTGAATAGAGCCATCTTCCGTTCTTCGGTATCTGGACTGACGAATATCGAGGGCGCCGATACAGGTTCAGGAGCAGTGCCACCTTCACCTTCGTCCATCATGCCCGAGCGAACGGCTTGCTCGTCCTCCCAGGCTTGCCTCTCTCGTGCCGCGTCTGCGAGCTGTTTCTTGACCCATTCAACGTCGGCAGCCTTCGCCTGCTCGATCATGACGGACACAGCAACGCCAATCCGCTGTTCACCAGCCACGGTGCCTTTCAGCTCCAGCTCAGCAGGCGGCCGTGGCGCCCTCTTCTCTACTACCTTCTCGTAGCCGTTCTGTAGGTAGAACATAGTGCCCGGTATCTTGCTGAAGAGCATCTCCACGACTGCAGCCTCTTTCCAGCCCTCGCCTTCAGAGGACCGCTCGATCCACTTAATGCATCGCCGAAAGACTTGCTGTACGAGCTGTTCCCAGTCTTTGTAGCCTTCCATGGATGGATCGAGTCCTTCCGGACCTTTGATCATCTTCTGAAAGAGCGCGAGGATGTCGGCTCTGAACAGCAGGACAGTGAGCTCATGCTTGAATGCCAGACGGTAGAAGTAGCGGTGCGCCCTTTTGAGCTGCAGAGGCGTGAGGTCGTGGTAGAAGTGAGTAAGTGATATGAATGTGTTGACACATGGCTGCGAGAGGAATTTGGCTGAAAACCGAGCAAAGTCGAACTTGCGCTCCGATACAGCTCGATACGCATCTCGCTCGTCTTCGGCGGCGTCTTCGGCGGCGTCTTCGGCATCTGGCTCGTTGCCATCTCCCACTGCCGTAGCTTGCTGTTTCTGCTTCTTGCGAGCTCGTCGCTTCGATCGAATCTGCATGTCGACATTCTGCTTGCTATAACGCTCGAGCATCCGCACAAAGACGTGTATGCACTCAGTGACAGCGTCCAGATATGCAAATCCCTGGTGTGTATAGCCTCTTAAGATCTGAACGAGTCGGTCCTGTGTAGCTTCCTCGTAGAATATGCGGTTTTGCGTATTCTCTGCAATCTCCTGGTCTTCTTCATCCTTGCTCTCTGACATGCTTTGCACTGTGAGTAAGATCTGAGTGAAGCACAGCAGTGTTGCTTGCAGATCTTGCCAGTTCTTGTTGTCAAACGCGTTCTGCATTTGCCTGTTGAGAAGCACGAACGTCTCCTGATCAGTCACTGATGCAATATATTGGAATGTGTTGTCCTCGGGATTTGTTTGCGTTGGTCGATCCGCGTTCCATGTACCATTTCTCCTTGACTCGTCCCGGCGTGCAGCCTCAGCCGAGAGGAACCAGGAGATCAGGAAGAAGAACTGCTTCTTGTGCACAGTCTCATGCACACGGTCGGCTTCTCTCTCAATGGCTTTGCGTAGACTCGCAAACAATGGATTGAAGGACGAGTCCAGGAAATCCTCAACAAAGTGACGCAGATATCTTCTGGCATTCTCCGTGAGCTCGACTCTGCCGGCAAAGTCTGAATTCTCATCGAAGTCCGCGGCCAGCTTGCCTCGATACTGAGGTTTGTCCCATTTTTTGCTAGCATCCATGTGGATTAAAGTCGTATTCTCATCGGTAATGCTGGTCTGTCCCGACACCGTCGACATCTTCATCTCATCTCGCTTGACCCATATCATGGTACCGAAGCGGTTGTGTCTGGTGGGCGCATGCTTGTTGTAGCTGTTGATCATAGCCTTTTCTCTTCGCATCAGGTTCTCTAGCTCGGTTATCTCTTCCGTCGCAACTTGCTCTTTCTTCATGAACAGCTTCCTCGCATCGACGCCCTTGACCAGATGGAACAGTATCTCCAACAGTATGACGTCCTGTTCTTGAAAATCGTCAAGCATGCCAGAGCCAAGAGTGAGCAGTGCTGCGAAGATGTCTTGGTCGTGGAAGGCCTCAATGGTTGCTGATCTACTGATTTCGTTCTCGTCACCTTGTGAGGGAAGATGTTGTGGCTGTGAGATCATGGCAATGTTGCGGAAAAAGTACATGACCAGCTTGATGATACCTTCGTCTCTCCGGGTCCTCTCCCTTCTAGGTTGTGCCATTGGAGATAGGCCAATGCGTACTGCGGTGCGGAGGATTTTCGCGAATTCGAAATGTAGCACAGCTCGCTTGTAGCCGACTTGCGCCAGTTGCAGATATGGGACATGTCTGTGGTGGTTCACAGTCGCCTTTTCGTCTTCCAATGCCATCGGCCATGTCAAAGGCACCAACAATTCTAGACATGCCAGCGCGAGCTTCGATTTGTGCTTGTTTTCCTGTGCATCTTCCGGCCACAGTGCGAGTATCTCCAACAGATCGCCCTTGACCAAGTTCGCTTCTGCCAGACATCGTTTCACATCTAAGCGGTTCGTCTTTTCGTCGTAGAGGCGTAGCCATCGTTGCAAGTCCTTCAGTACCGCGACTGCATCGTCGCCGATCGAGTAGGAATCGTCGTAAGTGGAGCGACCACCCACTGCATTGACAAGTGAGTTGACATATGCTCTGACTTCCGGGTCTACAGTGGTGGACTTCTCGAATGGATCCATGTTGACAGATGCATATGTCTATGCTGTACAAACATGCTGACAATGCTTCGAAGCGAGGTACAGTACTCGTAGTTGAAGCTGGAGGCGGAAGACGCGCCGCGCCTCAGACGCGTCGAGTTCGCGTGATGTACACGGGCCATATCGGTGCCTGAGGCTCGGACTCGATCCAAAGACTTGCAGCAGCATCCTCCTCCACTTGCATCCCACGAACACGTCCACGTCCGTCTTCATGATGGAGGCGCTATTGGCAGCAGTTGCAGCACGGCTATTTCGAAAGCATCATGCTTCACACTACCTTGGAAAGACGCGGCATCGGATAGCAGCTGGGCATGTACACTACCATGGTCGTCATGCACGACGGGTATGCACAGTGCTACCACTCGTGAGTCGTGGAGGCTTGTTGCCAACTTGTAACTGGAAGCACGAAGCACTTTCGATATACAGGTCGACAAACGAGCGAGATGGATAATCTGCTTATGCACACTTCTTACGTGCTCTGATTGGCTGTGAGACGGTGGAAGGACCTCGGCTGAAGAATGCTATCCCTACCTCCTACTAGGTCTAGGTACATGTGCCTGTGCCTCATCATCCTGATATTTCCCTCACACTGCTCGTATCCCACCCGTGCCTGCCTTCCTTGAGGTCAGGTCGCTGTGACTTCCTTTTCGAACATGATTGCCAGACGAACGCTGTCCCACGCTGTTGGAAAGGGAAACACCGCCGTCTCCGTCTTACCAGCAGCAGCAGCAGCAGCAGCAGCACCAGCATGTCTCCGATGTCGCCAATTCTCATCATCCCGCTCGGCTTTGGCTGATGCTCAAGCGGCGAAAGTGAACAAGTTGGGCGTTGTTGGTGCTGGCCAGATGGTATGCTCGTTATCCCGCCTCTCCCAACCAATAACCGTCTTGACAATGCAGCTGACGATGCTGATATAGTGAACGCAGGGTCTGGGCATCGCCCTCGTGGCTGCTCGTGCTGCAGCCGTTCCTGTCACGCTCGTCGATTCATCACAGCAATCTCTCGACAAGGGTCTCGCCTTCGCCGACAAGCTGCTCAGCAAAGATGTCTCCAAGGACAAGATCTCGCAGTCCGATGCAGATGCTGTGCGAGCTCGCCTATCGCCTACCACCAAGATGGATGATCTCCATGATGTCGATATGGTCATCGAGGCCGTACCCGAGATACTCGATCTCAAGACCAAAATTTTTGCCCAGCTGGCTCAGACCGCCCCAGCTCATGCAGTCCTGGCCACTAATACGTCGTCTATATCCATTACGCGCATTGCGGCCGCCACGTCCAAGGTGAGCTTCGCTCCTGCCTCGCATGAACTATGTGAAGACGCACGCGCCATATACGATCCTTGCAGAGCTGTGACACGCGGCGTTCATCTGCAGCCCACTAGGGAACTTTAGCCCGGTCATACGCATTGCTGACCTTCTGATAGGACCCGACTGACCTCAGTGCCTCCTCCCGCGTCGTCTCCACCCATTTCATGAACCCCGTGCCTGTCCAGAAGGGCGTCGAGATCATCTCCGGCCTGCAGACATCACCCGAAACGCTAGCGACAGCATTAGAGTTCTGTCGACGCATGGGCAAAGTGCCATCCACTTCCGCCGACTCGCCGGGCTTCCTTGCCAATCGTATCCTCATGCCTTATATCAACGAAGCTGTCATTTGCCTAGAATCTGGCGTGGGAGGCGAGAAAGACATCGATGATATCATGAAGAATGGCACCAACGTGCCCATGGGTCCCCTGCAGCTTGCCGACTTCATCGGCCTGGATACGTGCCTCGCCATCATGGAGGTTCTGCACACACAGCTCGGAGATAGCAAATACCGACCGGCTGTCAGGCTGAGACAGATGGTAGATGCCGGCTGGCTGGGCAAGAAGTCTGGGAGGGGCTTCTATACGTATTGAGCCACGTGCAGGAGGATGACTGTGTAAGCGGCATCAGCTTCAAGCTGATTCGCCACAAACAACCACAGATATTGAGAGACTGATCAAGACTTTGTATGGTCTTCCAGCATAGACCTGTACTCGAATCGACTTACATATCAGGAGACAACTAGCCAATGCCACAAGAAGTCATTATCAGCTTACCTTCACTTCTTCTCATCCTTCCACATCAGTAGCCTAGCCACTTCCAAGAAGAAGCAAGAGCTGTCAAACAGCTACAGCATAGCCACCACACCGAGCTAGAGCCTGCCCGCCATCGTGCATGCCAACTTGCGGCACCTTACCTCCAGACAGCACCATCACCATGAGCGGATTAGGATCGTGGCTCTTCGCTCACCACAAATCACACCACACAGGCCCTACGACATCCACGACACGATCCTCAACCTCCTCCTCCTTATCAAACTCAAGCCAACCAGTTCTGTCCAGGTCGGACACAAGCTGCCCACCACCACCACCACCACCACCACCACCACCACCATCACTACCCGACCCCACCCCAGCAGGTCCAGGCAGACCCTCGCCTCTCACGCGTACTCAGAATTCCAACTCTTCGCCACCCGAGAATCTTTCTGCCATCCGAGAGTATCGGTATATGCCTATTGGAGGTAGCACGAGATGCCTACTCCGAGTTTGAGGGAATTGTTGCCGAAGGGGAAGAAGCGGGTGGATGATGGAGACAAGGATGATGATGGTGCTGCGGAGAAGGACGAGAGGGATAGGGATAGGGGTGGGGATAGGGATAGAGGCCCGCTTCCGGAGGTTCTGGTTTGGGGTTTGGCGGGTGTGAGTGTGCAGATGGCGGCGATGGCGGAGATGGGGAGCAGGAGGAAGAAGAAGAGGGAGGGATCGTGAATGAATGGGTTTGACGCGTGTGTTCGTGTTTGGGGTGGGGAGCATACTGGTGTATGTATGTGTATATGAATATGGATGGAGAAGTGGGAGCGGTTGCGCGAGGTTGTGGTATTGAGAGCATTGATGTTTGCGAGTGGTGGGGATGAGATTTTAGGAAAAATATGGAACTCGAACTTCTTTAACTCTTTCGTATGGATCCCAGCGTCTATCTGTCTTTGGAGATGTTGACCCTTGTCTATGAATTTTGATTCTCATGGGAGCGGAGCGGACCGGAGCAGAGCATCGTGCTGATCGATATCCTGCTCTAAGAGATGTACAGATCGAGGGCTTGGCAGACTCTCATTAAAACACCGAATGCCTGAGGCCGCAACAGCTCGCGAAATCCCGTCCAGTGGGACTGCATTACGACTGGGTCTGGTAAGTATGATGTTGCGCGTGCATAAAAGTCCCCTTCTGGCTGAAATCACAGCAGTTTATCGTGATATCAATAATCAGCGTAATTTAGCAATCTCATATGCTTTCTCCTCCCCTCTACGCGATGATTTCCTCAAACACGACGGACAGCCTAGCTGCCTGTCTGTCTGTCTAATCTGATGATCCGGCTATGTTGCTTTTCGGCTTTTTTTTTCGTGTGCCCTTTTCCTTGTAGGCTATCTGTTTGTCCATGCTGAGCTACAAGCGCGATAGTGCAAGACCTCGGGATATTACCTATGGCGTGTGCGGTGCTGTTGGAGTTGATAGCTGGAGGAGGTTGGAGTAAGCTATGCGCTAAGCTAAGGACTTGGGCTCGGGAGGCAGGAGCAGTAAGATCGCTACTTACCCGGAGCGCATTCATCAGCTAGCGTTTTGTGGTATTTACTATTGTGTTTATTGGAATATCCTAAACTTTAGTCCGCAGTGACATTCTCGGGACTTGTGAATCGTTGGCCGTGGCGGCTGATTCGGAATGTCTGCATTGCATTGCTGCCTCGTATGTGACATGGTTCACTGCACCTGGCGGCCTCGTTGGGTGGTGTGGCCATGCTTCATGTCCTCGGGGGTTCTCGTTTGCTGTCCGCGCGGATCGCGCCTTGGGCGGTGCCGTGTCACGACGAGGATTGGGCAGCTTTGGCGTCGGATCTGATATCTTTCCGCTTGGCTTCGGATGCGGCGATGATCATTGCGTCTGGAGTGCAGGCCTTGTTATAGCGCTGGTTTGGTAGCCGCTCATAGTACGATCATTTGACCTTTTTTTTAAAGAGCATACAGATGCTCAGTCTCGTGCAACCTTCACGTCGTCGAGCCATGCTGCCTTGTCCCAGACGTTTCTGATCATGGCGCGGACGGTATTGACACCCCGGCATAGCTCGTCACTGCCAGTAGGTCTGGTTTCGACATGCCTTGGATCCGCAAGGCTTGATTTATGGTATATTGATCATATCATTGGTGGACCTCGGTACAGTGAGCACCACAGCGACACTCCAAGCCCTGCGTTCGCATCAGACATGGCCAACGCATTGATCTTGAAGTTTTCTTGGCACGCCCGCCTGTCTTGTAATATAGTGCGCGCTGAGCTGTCGTCTAAATCTACCTGACCATGCTCAAACAACATCCCGTTGCGCACGGCGAATCAGATCGAGCAGAATGCAGCTTACCAGCCGCAGGCCATACACTGAACCTGCTCGCCCCCACGTTCATTGCCAGTGCTTCCTTCGCTCACCTCGGTACGAGCCGCCCTAGTCAGTGATGAGCAATGAGACGACACGGGCAGAATCGTTGCTGATACGCGTACCGCAGTATTGCAGACAGCGCGAGCACATGATGCCCACTGTCTTGCACCTCATGAAGATCGCTCATCAACAACGCCGCTACGCAATGCCAGCCAGTCTCGCTCTCGCACTGCGATCGCGCCAGACACGCGTCGTGTTGGCGCAGGAAGTGCTGTGACGCCCAAAATCAGAAGCACAAACCTGGGTGAAGGTTTTACAATAACGGTATGGTTTAAGTCGCCGACGACGATGGTGGCCAGGATTCGGACATTGCTGGCCTTGGCGATCGCGATGTGCCTCTTCTGTATGGCGGCAAATCTTGCTACAGCATGTCCGGCTCGGGCATACGTCGATATGTGGTCTAGAGCCATCTCACAAAAACGCAAGTCGAAATTCGTTGGAGCACGTCAACAGCAGGCGCCTTCGGCGTCGGCTAGATCGAGCTTGCACATGCCGATCTTATGAAGCCACGCAGTTTAGATATGTGCTCATCTGAAAGTCGTGAGCACAGGACTCAAGGCCCCCAGTAGTGGAACTGTGGGGGTTGAAAAAGGGATGAATTCGAACAGCCCACCGTATTTTCCATCTAAGCTACGCCATTGCTAAGTCATGTGAAATGCTGATCCTACGACATGACCTGTTGGGGTATCATGATCCCGCAGTACAAAAATTTACTGCGCAAGCCGAAAGCTCTCCTCGACTTGCATCCTGTGGTCGTCTGGATGGTAGCCAAAGATGCTTTCGACCATCTCGCCACCACGCACAGCAAGAATAGAAAGCAAGCTGTCGGAGAGACCGTGAGTCTTCTCGTTGCAACCCTGTAGCCATACACCAGCGTCGTCCTGAACAGTGCCTGGCTCAAAGTTGACGGCATAGTCTCTCTGTACCGTCCATGCCTTGCCTTCTTGGTAGCCGCCGCGCATAAAATCGCGAAGACCTTCCAGCATCTCCTCGTGCGCGTTGCGAACATAGCCGCTAGCCACTATGATGAGATCGGCTTGTAATTTCTCCTGGCAAGACTCCTTGGCCGCGGAGTATTGGCCAGAGTTGTTCTGAATCTGCAGCTCGATGGCTGGTCTACCATCGATCTCGATATCGCGCGTGCCAGTGACTGATCGGAAGTTCAGAAGACGATGTGGCCAGTCCTCTTCCGAGCGGTGAGTGAGCCGATATGAATATAGCTCGTTGTAGATCCTCTCGAGCAGCTCGAGACGCACAACTCCATAATTCGTCGCTTTGTCCAGTTTGATAAGCTCTTCTCGTACTGCGGGATCTTGGGAGAATACATCGTCTACCTTCTCAGGGTTGAAGACCTCGTTGACACTACGGGTATGGTCAGCACAATCCCAAATCTTGCATCGATGGTTACATACAAAGGTGAATCGTCGCTGGGCTTAAGAGCAGAACCACGAATCAAAAGCACTGACTGTGATCCCGGAAATCGCGAAGGGACATCATGCCAACATTCTGCAGCACTCTGGCCACCGCCGATCACTGCAACAGTCCTGGGCTGAGTGCCCTCCGGGAAGATCTTGTGAATATGCGTGGCGTACTGTGATGAGTGGATGACCCTCGGATGACTCTGTGGTAGGCCTTCCGGGATCTTGGGCCTCCCACCTGCAGCAATTACAACGTGCCTGGCTTTAAGCGTAGTGCTTGCACCAGTGTGACAGTTCACCGAAGTCACATTGAAGTACTCGATAGCGCCGGTATTCTGGTTGAAGCTCCCAGGTTCAACATTCTGGACTGCTTGACTGTAGTCGACGACCTCATCGAAGTGCCGTGCACACCACCGCATATAGTCTTCGTATTCCACTCGTTGCGGCAAGAATGTGCCAAGGTTCGTGAAGGACACGAGCCTGTCCTTTTCGTGCAGGTAGTTCAAGAACGTGAAGTGGCTTTGGGGATTTCTGAGCGTGGCCATGTCCTTCATGAAGGTAATTTGCATCTTCGCACCAGGGAGCAGCATGCCGGCATGCCAGGCGAATTGGTCCTGCTTTTCCAGGAATCGCACTTTCGGCGATCGAGACGAAAGTCTGCTGCCTCTTGACTCCAGAGCATCGTGTAAAGCAACCGCTATCGCCAACGATGCAGGACCGAAGCCAGCACATACCAAATCTTGTACCTCGTCGTCGCCAGATCGACGAAGATTCGAACTTCTGCCGTCCACGAGATCTGGAATGTCGCTGCTTGAGAACGTCGGTGATCCATATGATGAGACGTCTGACGACGTGACTGCGTGCGGAGACATGATTGCAGAAGCGACGGTGTTGGTCAATTTGGTGGCAAGAGGGACAGGCGATAGAGCAGAGTCTGTGCTATAGATCAAGGAAATTCGATCAGCTGATGTAGGACAAATCGATCAGGAACAAACACGCTGCCGCACGCCGATGGAGTTTGCTTTCAAGTGGAGGAAAAGCGAGACCGGCCGTTGCAACGTTGGTCTGTTCCACGAGGGGTAGCGAAATGGGACGGCGCCAACAGCACGAACAGGCCACGGTATGGAAGTGCAAGCGTGACGGGTCTGAGGAGGGTGCTACAGCAAAAAAGTCAATGTCGTAAGCCAAAAGTGTACTGAGCCCACGCACACGGCAGAGCTATCTTTCGATCGAAGCAACTCTTCGCTTAGCAGCAATAGGCAGTTCTCTTCTGATCATCTAATCAGATCATCAGATTCTGCAACATCCATGTGCTCGAGATCAAGGATAATTATCGGTGTTGGTGACGTATTGGCTGAGATCTCAGGCGAATGAGCATGGGGTGCTCCAGCACTGCGTGTACAAGGCAGGGATTGTTTAGTTGCATGTCGTGCCGAAAAACTTTTTAAGTTATCCATCTGATAAGATGAAGCAGGGATTCTGTGCGCGATACCCTTCGTGGCGTGTACCGGACGTCGATCGAAGCGCTTCAGCGAAGAGCCTAGTCAGCCTAGTGTAGCGGGTGCACGCTTCTTGCCCGCCGGTGTGCTCCGTAGTGCTGGGCATTTTCACTCAAGTTACGTAAAGCTGTGCCAGCGGTAAAGCCGGCTGACTATGAATAGCTTCGGTCAATGAAAGAGCTGCTACGACATCATGTTATGGTCATCGCAGCACGTCAACCGCTTGAAATATAGAACTATCGGGAGAAGTATCAGACCGTCGGGGCCGATCAGAGACAATTCTTGTGACTATGCAGCGTACAATATAACTTTTTTCCACCAGCGTCTTGCTACTACTCAAATCAAGCAAGACTTTGGGCCTTCGCCATGCTAGCGTAGAGTCCTCCTTGCTCAAGCAGCTCTGCGTGGGTACCTTGCGCGATGAGCTCGCCGTGTTCGAAGACAAAAATTTGATCCACGTGCTGTATACTCGCCAGACGGTGTGCAACCATCACACTTGTCCTTCCTTTGGCAGCTTCGGCCAGAGCTTCTTGAACTATGGCTTCGCTATGCGCGTCCAATGCGCTCGTGGGTTCGTCCAATAACAGGACCTCTGGATCACGTATCAGTGCTCGCGCAATTGCGAGCCGTTGCTTCTGACCTCCGCTCAGTCGTGACGAGCTGCTAGAGCCACACTCGGTGTTGTAGCCTTCAGGCAGACTGGTGATAAAGTCGTGTAGGCCACATCTCTTGCAAGCTTTCTCGACGTCTACGTCCGTGGCTGTTTGTCCCGAAGGCACTCCGAGTTTCACATTGTAGGATATTGAGCCTGAAAAAAGATCTGGATCCTGAGACACAAGGCCCATCTTACGGCGTAATGTCTTGACATGTAGATCACGGACGTCGATCCCATCAAATAGCAGAGTCCCTTCAGTAGTGTCGTAGAAGCGCTCAATCAGCGCCATGGCTGATGACTTGCCGGCTCCAGAAGGCCCCACAAACGCCACGGTCTGACCACGCTCGATGGTGAGGTTCAGATTTCGTAGAGAAGGTCTAGAAGAATTTGGGTAGCTCAGAACCACATCACGAAACTCCAATTTCGGATGGCTCCCTGCAGACATTTCTGACATGTCGGATGAGACTACCTTCTCGTCCAGCGACGCTATCAAGCTCGACTTCGAGTCCTCGTAAGCTGCGTCATCCGAAGGTAGAATGTGTGAAGGGGCGTTCAGCAATCCAAATATGCTCCTGGCAGCAGTCTTGGCTCGTGCAATCTCTGGACTCAAGCTGAAGAAATGACCCGCAGATTGAGCCGAGAACAAGAGTGCGGGGAGCACCGTGAAGAAGTCAGTCGTTGTATAGGCGCCGTTGCGCACTTGCTGAGAGCCCCTTCAGATACATCAGCAAGGCGGATAGAGACATCGCGTTCTCGAGACTTACCACCAGTATGCAAGTGCGTACACAAAGTATGTTACCGAGAAGCAGAAAGAGAGCAGCGTGTTGGCGTAGAACACAAACTTACGAACCTTGCGATATGGCTTGCGTAGTGATGTTTGATATTCATCCAGCAGATGCTGCTCGAGACAAAGAGCAGTAACGGCACGTCGGTTTCTGCAGGCTTCCGCAGCAAGACTCGTAGCATTGCTGTATGCTTCGCGATGTTGTGTTTCAGAAGCAGTGAGGATACGAAGACGGGCGTATCCGGCAAACAGCATGACTGGAACAGCTGCAAGGAGTACTACGGCGATCTTCCACGCCACGATATGCGCGAGGATTATGCCTCCCAGGACGGAAGTGACGATTGTAAAGATGGCCCCTAGGGCAACTCCTCCTAATGCGGAGAGATCCCCAGGATCTTTGGTGAAGGCTTCCATGAGTCGATGTGTGCCATGCCCAGGTTCGGCGAACCACTGGATGTCGAGATGCAGAACTTTGTGGAGCAGACGCGACTGAAGCCGTCCAGTCAATCGAGTTGATGTTACACCAAAGGCGGTCCCGCTAGTCATGTAGGAGCCTAGTGCTACCAGAGATAGCACGAAAAACATCAGCGAAAAGAAGTCGGATCGCGATTCATAGTTTGGCCTGTTTCGTCCTCCATTCAACAACTGCACGAGATTATGTCAGCACTGTTCGGGACACATAGCAGTGAGCTGTGTCTTACTTCGACAAGTCGGCCAAATATGAGTGCTTGACCAAGCAGAATACCACCACTGACGATGGATGCTGCAAAGCCAACAAGGGCGAGCCAGCTATCAGGCTTCGCGATACTACCTACTCGCCCGAACAGCGTCCAGATACCCATTTTGAGCCCTTCATGGGCAGGCTGCTCGGCGTCTTGATTGGATGTCGCTGTCGAGGTGTTGTCAATGTCAGATTCTGCGGATTTGGTCCATGCTGCAGCCAAAGGCTCTATTTCCTCAGGTACGTCATCACGTCCTTCGAAATTGGTCTTTTGTGCATCGAGCAGACCACGAAAAACTGTGCCCTGGGCTGAAAGCTCACGTGGAGTTCCATACTCAACGACCTTACCATTGCTCATGACTGCGACATGATCAGCGTCTAAGGTGGTGCTCAAACGATGCGCAACCATGATCACGGTGGTACCGGCTGCGATTACATTCTTGATGGCGTCCATGACAGCCACTTCACTTCTGGCGTCCAACGCGCTTGTAGGCTCGTCCAAGATAAGCACAGCAGGGCGCTTGATCAGTGCTCTGGCCAGGCAGACCCTCTGTCGCTGACCTCCAGACAGCTGGATTTCATTTCCAAGGACTGTATGGACCCCATTTGGCAAATTCTTGATGAAGTCGACATTTGCATCTTTAAGAGCTCTCTCGCAGCGACTGGCTTTCTCCGCCTCGTTGAAATCTTGGCCAATGAGCCCGTAGCAGACGTTGTCGAACAAGCTTCCAGTGAAGAGGATTGTGTCCTGGTCCAGCACTGCGATCTGCGACCGAAGGTGATTGGAATCGATCGACTTGATATCGTTCCCACCGATCATGATAGTACCGTGATAGTCATAAATGCCAAGAAGTAATGCTACCACAGTCGATTTGCCGCCACCGGAAGTGCCGACGATGGCCGTGAATGTCTCTGTGGGGAAGGCAAGGTCGACGCCATTCAGAGTCTTGACTGTAGGCCTTGCTGGGTACTCGAATTCGACGCCTTTCATCACAATGTCTTTTCCTCGCAGGTTGGGTTTGTTGTTTGATCGCCGATATGTTCCCGAGGATCCACTTCCTTTGCGCACATCGAGCAGATCTTGGATAGTGCCTTTTGCAGCCGAAGCGCGAGCGAATATCTCAAGGAAGGGTGCAAATTGTCCAACGACGAACGATGCATCTAAGATAAGGAACACGACGGCGTACACCGTGCCGGCATTACCTTGTGACGCGATCCTGCTGCCGACGTAGAACGCCAGTGCATTGGCTGCATAGGCTATGAAGTACACGGATCCTGATTGCATTGCTGCGAGTACCGACTTCTTGACATTAAAATGAGTGGACTGCCGCAAGTAATCCGCGTGTCTGCGACAAAGCTCGCCAACCATGTCGAAGGCTTGGACGATGCGAACCGCGCCAAGAGCACTCTCTACGATGTCGTTCGCTTTCTCATTGTGTTTTGTCACCGCCCGATTCGCTTTGGATACAGCTGGAGATAGCAAGGCGAAGCTTAAAACGACCGCTGGGACAACAGATGCCAGTAGAATGCCTGCAAGCTTGGCATTGAGAATGAAGCCAACGATGAAGGATGCCACAAAGTACGATAATGCTTGGATGAATATCCCAACTTTCTCGGAGCATCCAGCTTGTATTGTATCCATCTTCTCCGTAAGCAGACCGTTGACGTCGATGTCGTGTATGTCGAGGTAGCCCTGGTCCAGGTGCAGCAGGCACTCCAGCAGCTGCCTGCGGAGCTTGACTGATACATTCTCTGCGGTGAGTCCAAATCCGATAGTATAGATCGCAGTCACGCCGAAATAGGCCACTGCTACCCCCAGAAGCTGCACGAGCCTGTTGTATAATGCGCCCTCGGGCGGCGGAAATTCGTTGATGATTTGCCCGAAAATGTAGCCAATTACGGGCAAAGGAACACCAGCTGCTACGGCGAACACACCACTGCCTATAGCTATGGCCTTCTCCCAGAACGTATCCAATGGATCGTATACACTGAGGTACGTCGCCCTGAATGGATTGCGTCCAAGGATCTGCTTGTACGCCTTGCCCAGGGACGTTGTTACAGGCGTTCGCCATGTCCGCGGCTTTGCTGTATCAAACGTGGCGATCTCGGGCTCAGGGAAAGCTTCTGCTTCTGCATGTGCGATAGACACACGGCGTACGTCTGTCGATTCCCGTCTGCTTGATCTGGATCCCAGCTGGACTGAGTCCTCGTCGTCCAGAGAGTGCCTGCGCGACTGGCTATCCTGCGTGCTGGTCCTGGCCATGCTTCTGTGTCAGAAGGAGCTCAGAACAGAAAGGCAGTGGACAACTTCACTTCGCTGGGCCTTGAAAGTGGGCAACGATCGACCTGCAGACTTCGCTCCAACGCAGCCATTACCGCACTGCAGCTACGCCCAGAGCTGCCAGGTCTTGTCAGACGTGCTGAGCAAAACAGAACGTGCAGTGTGTGTGCACGGTGTGTCGTGCCGATCGCATTGCAGGCAAAGACCAGCAACGTGCCACTGTGGTGACCCCATTTTGTTGTGACCTTAGATCTACCTACCAAGCGGCCTCACGAGTCGCTCGATTGGTTCGAGTGTTTTCGATCTCATCCACGAGATAATTTGAAGCCCTCGGAATGACGCAGATTCAAGCGTGGTGGTAACTTTAAGGACTGCTTTTGCGGCTCAGCGTCCCTGCAGCAAATTGAGTAACGGATAGCTTGTAACAGTAAAACAGGGTACTATGCCCGCCACCATAGGGTAGTGTAGGACGATAATCTAATCAGATCATCGGATTGTGAGCATCAGTCCTAGCTCGCCGACTAGCTGCTCGTCATCGGCTCCCGTGCGAGGCATGACAGTTTCCATGACGGCGGCGTGGAAGTGTGTTCCGTGAGTATTCGTCAGCGGTATCGGACGATCTACGGCTTGTGAGTTTCTGTGCGCGCCGTCGCCGTAGTCGCAGGTCTCCGTGGGGCGCTGGATATCATGGTGACATTGATGGGACAAGTTTTCGTGCGGACGCGGCGCGACTCGTGCAATAGGTATGGTCACAGCACTCGCCACAGCCTCATCGATCCCTGTGCGGCTGCCATCATCGCCTGTCATGGTGTCCACACACTCGCACACCAGGTCTTCCATGCAAGAATCTCGATCAGATGCGTAGTCGCTCCTGCATCCTGAGATGCCCACGTTGCCCACCGCCCGAGATTTAAAGTTCCCGAGGAATCCCGGCTGCGCAGCCGAGCGGCTGTACCCGTCTCATGACGCTAGCTCTAAACAAAGATAGTCACTCGCAGCTGCACTTTACGAGGGCAGACACTCCCGTCGTGGGCAGCGACGACCTGACGCCAGGCTCCAGGCTCCAGCTCCAGCACCAGCACCAGCATCTCATCGGCAGCAGACTTTCGGCTGGCTTGCCGTATCTGAATGTGCCGGCCCTGAGCCTTCCCAATCTCCATCCAATGCATCCTCCCATGCATCATGTCTTTGCTGCACCACACGCGTGGCGTTCATCTCTCTCGCCGCGAGGAACAGGTATTTAATTGACAGCTCATACATCGTCATCCTCTGTGCTGGCGCTCCCAACGTGCTCTTGTCGCAGTCCTCCAGTACACTCGTCCTGTTCACTCTTCACGATGGAAGAGGTAAAATTGTCAATATGCAACCCCAAACCAAAGAAACTACCTGGACCTACCTTGCTGCACGAACTGGTCCCTCGCAGTGGTCACGAAGGAGCGGCAGCGATCGAACACACCAGCGACGACGGCAGTACCACAACGATACATTATGGCCACTTCCACGATCGAGCAGACGCCTTGGCACGGCGCATTGTCTCGAAGCTCGGACATGCAGCAAAACACAGCAAGCGACTAATCATTCCCATACTAATCCCCCAGTGTCCCGACCTGTACATATCCCAACTTGCCACGCTCAAGGCTGGGGCTGCGTTTTGCCCCCTTGTCCTCGACGTTCCAGAGGAGCGTTTACGCTTTATCGTCAAGGACGTGGAAGCACGATTACTGCTCACGACCTCTGCTTTCAGACAACAATTACCAGATCTGGAAGGGGTCCACGTTCTTGCCGTGGATGATGACTGCACTTCAAATGGCAACCTCGCCAACCTCGATGAGGTCGATGCCTCCATTACACCCCAGGACGCAGCTTACATAATGTACACAAGCGGCAGCACAGGCCAACCCAAAGGAGTAATCCTCTCACATTCAGCAGCAACGCAGGCGTTGCTTGCTCACGATTCGCACATACCGAAATTCTCACGCTTTCTTCAGTTCGCCAGTCCCACTTTCGATGTCTCAGTGTTCGAGATCTTCTTTCCTTGGCTTCGTGGTCGAACATTGATCAGCGTCGATCGAAGGCGACTGTTGAACGACCTGCCGGCCGCTATCAACGAGTTGAAAATCGATGCATGCGAGCTGACGCCTTCCGTGGCGAGTAGTCTTCTGCGAGGTCGAGCAAGCGTGCCTTCGCTCAAAGTCCTGCTGACCATCGGTGAAATGCTCAAACCTTCTGTTGTGGAGAGCTTTGGTGGCAACGAAGAAGAGCCCGCCATTTTGCACGGCATGTACGGCCCGACTGAGGCCACCATACATTGCACACTACATACTTACTTTCCGAAGAATATGTCTTGTGGTAGTATTGGAGTTCCATTAGACACTGTTTCGGCATTCGTGATCAGGCCACAAGACGGTGATGCTCATCCGGGCAAGTCTTTCGGGGTAGAGATCTTGCCACTTGGAGATGAGGGAGAGCTCGCAGTGGGTGGCTTCCAGATAGCTGATGGCTACCTCAATCGAGACGAGCAGACCAGAACGGTCTTTATTCAACATCAAGAGTACGGACTATTATACAGGACTGGCGATCGTGCTCGCATGATGCCGGACGGTAGGCTGGAGTGTTTAGGTCGCATTTCGAACGGCCAGGTCAAGCTTCGTGGACAGGTCAGTCCACACCTCTTCAAACTTGAATTAGACGAGCTAACGAGTCCAAGCGCATCGAACTCGGTGAAATTGAGCATGCCGCTTCTCGAACTCCAGGATGTCGGGACGTGGTTGCAGAAGTACTAGGAGGCACACTGGTTTTCTTCTGCGTTCGCAGTAGTGGCGAGCTCGAGGTCAAGAGCGTCAGGGAAACCTGCCAGAAATGGCTACCAGCATTCATGGTGCCTGGACATATAGTTCTATTGGACGGTCTGCCCTACTTGGCATCTGGGAAGTGCGATCGAAAAGCTTTACGGATACAGTACGAGCGAGACCAGCAGCGAGCACAACCATCGAGAGACGCAGAGGCTAGTCAAAACACGATGAAAGTGATCGATGTCCTGCGGAAAGTGCTCCGCGTAGAGGTGCACGCGGCCTCACAACTTGCAACGCTCGGCTTGGACTCTCTGTCGGCGATCAGAGTAGCGTCAGAGATACGCAAATCGGGTTCACCGCAGCTGGACGCTGGACGAATCCTTGGTTCTCGAACGCCCAAAGATATCGCCGACATGTTGGAGCTCGGTCATGATAGCGATGCTAACAATTGGCAAGAAATGGCTGAACAATCATATCGCGCGGAAATAGACAAAAGTTTACGGACCACTTTGTCTGCAACAGGATTCGAGAACATCGAGACGGCATTTCCATGCACACCTGTCCAGACTGCTATGTTGACAGAGACGGACAAAGATCCAGGTGCGTATTGCAACTGGGTGGAACTCCGTACCACCAATACAGATCTGACCTCGGTCCAAACTGCTGTCCAAAGGCTGGCTGATTTGCATCCGATGTTACGTGCTGGATTCATATCCATGACTGGGCCAAGATGGAGCTTCGCCACGATCGTTTGGAAATCCATGGATAGCGATCAGATACGGCAAGTGGAGAGATTTACACACGATTTTCGAGTTGAACAACGTCGTGATCTGCTTCGTGCATGCAGTATTCAGCTTATGTCTAAAAATGGCTACAGCCATATTCTGCTACGAATGCATCACGCTCTCTTTGATCAGTGGGCGATCGATTTACTTCGAGTTGATCTATGTCGATTACTTCGGGGCGAGCGGCCAAGTCTGCCTGCCTCCTTTAAGCAAGTCGCAGACTACTACGCCTACAACCTCGACACAGCACATTCAGCTGCCGCTATCGAGTTTTGGCAAGATCATCTTCGTGATGTTATACCAAGCTCGTTGCCATTGCTGAGAGGTCAAGGCGCCCCAAATACCGTGCAACGAACAGAGTGGACGAAAATGTCCTGCCAGGCCACTACTGTAAGACGAAAGGCACAAGCCTTCGGCTGTAGTAGCCCTGCCATATTCCAGACGGCAACAGCGATCGTGCTCAGCAGCTACATCGGAAGTGCAGACCTTACATTTGGGTCGGTGTTTTCTGGCAGGACGGTTCCCGTCCACGGTATTGATGGCATCTTCGGACCCTGTCTTGCGACACTGCCTTTGCGTATCGACTGCAACACAGCGAGCACGTGTCGAGATCTGCTCATAGCTGTGACCGAAGTGAACCGTGCGATGCAGCACCACAGCCTTGTGTCGCCTACTGCGATCCGTCAAGCTGCTGGTGTTGCGCCAGGATCGACACTTTTTGATAGCCTCTTCGTGTGGCAGGAAACGGACGTGCCCATGGACCTGGCTAATGAGATACAGCTTGTCGACTCCCAAGATCGTCTGGAGTTCAAGCTAATTCTGGAATTTGAGCCTTCGCCAGCAGGCGTCAGGGCAAGAGCTACGTTTCAACAGAGTCTGATGGATGCACAACAGGCCGAACTGCTGTTGCAACAGATAGACTTCGTTTCTACGGCGTTCCTGGAACAGCCAGATCTCGCTGTTGACGATCTTTTCGACAGAGTGCCATTAGATATGTTGTCCATTTCAAATCCGGAACCTGTCTCATCCGCGCACGGTTTCGAGATTCCCGATGTCATCGCGTCCAGAGTCGCGAGCGAGCCCTCAGCTGTAGCAATCTTGTTCGCGAACAGCCTTAACCCTGGACATCCTGAATTCACATCGATCACCTATGCGGAGCTTGATACGAGAGCGAACCAGATGGCGCATCGATATATTGCAGCCGGTCTGCAACCCGAGGGTCTCGTCTGCATATGCATGGAAAAGTGCATCGATCTATATATTGCCATGCTTGCATCTTTCAAAGCGGGTGCTGGTTATCTACCAATTGTGCCAGAAACTCCGATGTCAAGGATCAAGTCCGTGGTGACCCAAGCGAATGTATCGCTTTGCGTTTGTGACGCGGACACTGCCAGCGTATTCCACGAGGTAACAAAGACGAAGATCTTGAAGGTCGATGACATGATGTTGGCGGATTTACCTCAAACAAAGCCACATGTCAAGCAGGTTGGCGCCAGAACAGCATACGCAGTGTTCACAAGTGGCTCTACTGGTGAGCCTAAGGGCGTACCTGTCACAATGGATAATCTCAAGGGCAATCTGGCAGTGCTTGGTGAGCTATACGACGTGCAACCTGGAGATCGCTTGCTGCAGTCCTGCTCACAAGCTTTTGATGTCAGCGTTTTCGAGATCTTTTTCGCCTTCTATAGCGGGATGTGCCTGTGCTCGGCGACCAAAGACGTCATGTTCCGCGATTTCGAGCACAGCATCCGCAGTTTGCATGCAACCCATCTGTCGCTCACACCGACTGTGGCTGCTATGGTAGACCCGAAGAATGTTCCCGAGGTGCGCTTTCTGGTCACTGCCGGTGAAGGGATCACTGAGAAGGTCCATCGTCTGTGGGCAGGCCATGGTCTACATCAAGGCTACGGCCCGTCGGAGACGACGAACATCTGCTCTATTAGGATGAATCTATCGCCTTGGGACGTGCTTGGTAACATCGGACCGCCTTTCCGCAATACTTCGGCCTTTGTCCTGGCGCCCGAAGGAGACTTTCGCATTCTTCCCTCTGGTGCGTATGGTGAATTTGCATTCGGTGGCGAGCAGGTGTTCAGAGGTTACATGGGCAGAGATGACCTCAACAAGATCAAGATCACCAATCATCCAAAGCACGGGCGCATCTACCGAAGTGGTGATATGGGTCGCATTCTTCGCGATGGTACTCTACTGATTGCTGGAAGACTTGATGACCAAGTGAAGATAAGAGGCAACCGCGTTGAGCTTGGGGAGATCAACTCGATCATTTCCGATCATCCGGAGGTTCATGATTGCACGACACTTGTTATTGGAGAAGGGAGCTTGACCCAGATGCTTACTACTTTCTGGGTACCAGCTGCGGTGCATGATACATCAGAGGCTGCGATAGCAGTGGTGCAGTCTGCTTCTGGTTTAGCATCGCAGCTCTTCGATCGAATCGAGGATTCTGTACCTGCTTACATGGTGCCCAGCTTCCTGATACCCTTGAACCGGCTACCAATCACAGCGCAAGGAAAACTCGACAAGCGTTTGCTTCGTGCCACGTTCGATGGAATGGAAACAACCATCAAGACAACCTTTTCGCGGTCTCAAGAAAGTGGTATTGAGGACAAACCCACCACTGAAAAAGAACGCTCCATTGCTGCGGCCCTAGCCGAGACACTGCATATACCAGCCGGGCACATTGCTAGGAACTCCTCATTTTTCGCCCTTGGCATCAACTCGCTCAACGCTATACAATTAGCAAGATCTTTAGAGCAAAGTCTCAAAGCGACGATAAGCGTGGCAACAATCCTTAGGCACTCCAGTGTTGCACGACTCAGTCGTGTACTATCCTACGAGGACAATGTTATTGAAGCTAGTAGCATCGACGTACGGAATGTCTTCCAAGTCAATTCCATGGAGAAGATCAGGAGTTCATATTCTGATCGCGGTTTGTCCATCGAGACTGTACTGCCATGCACTCCTTTACAACAAGCCATGTTGTCTGCCAACGCCTCTCAGAAGAGTGGCGCATACTGCAATACGACGAAGCTCAGTGTCTTTGGTGATGTACACAGGCTTCAGAACTGCTGGTATCAGATGACACAACGGCACGCCATACTGCGCACGTCGTTCACGGAAACTACCATGGCTGCTCACCCGTATGTACAGGTAGTGCTGAAAGACCCACCATTACCGTGGTTTGACAAGAAGATACTCGGCTTGCCAAACGCGGGATCGGATGATCGAGCCAACGGGCACGCTAAAGGCGAAAGTAATGAACATACGGTTCATCGGACAGCTATGCCGCCTGTAACGCCTAATGCACCCTTTCGCATAGATCAGGACGGGCCAGACCTCTTTTTGCACATGCACCACGCGATCTATGATGGCATCTCGGTTTCGATTCTGTTTGAAGAATTACAGATGGCATACAGAGGCGACAGGCTGCCACCGTCGGTGTCGTTTGACCCCTTCCTCGAACAGGTTCTAGCACAAAATGGAGAAGAGGCTGTAAATTTCTGGTCATCTCGTATGCAAGGATTTCAACCACATCCTTTACCTGTCCGAGAAGAGGCCAAGGGTACGCGCGAAACCGTGTACGAATGGGAAATCCTTGTCAAACCAGCGGACATTAGCGCGTTCTGCGAACGACATTCCTGCACGAGCCTTGTCGTCTTCCAATCTGCATGGGTCAAAACTCTGGCTTCTTTGCAGGATGTAGCGGACGTCTGCTTCGGAAATGTTGTCAGTGGGCGTTCTGTCTCCGTTCACGACATAGATCGCCTAGTGGCGCCTTGTTTCAACACCATACCGCTCAGGATTAGATTGGATAGAATTCGAACCAATTTGGACTTGATCCGTGATCTGCAGAAAACCAATATGGAGACCTTGTCGTACCAGCTTACAGCAGCGCAACGCATTCAAGCGCTGTCTTCCCTCCCAGCAGTGCATCTCTTCGATTCGCTATTACTGGTGCAACCTCCGCGAGCTGAAGCCGACCTGTGGAGCTTGGAAGGAGACGAAATGGATATGGGCATTCCACTGGTCATGGAGATCACGCCGCGCATCGATCGCTTCGAATTGCTGGTGCACTATCTACCCGAAAAGGTACCAGAGTCCGTGGTCCCAACCATTGCTGATGCCTTCGTGGCAAGCTTAAAATCATGCTTGCGTTACCCTGCTAGTCCAATAAGGCATTTCTTGGACTTCGATGGCTACCGAATCCTTGGGAAACTTACACCGCCATGTCTAGGTAGTGCAGTGGACAATGACGGATCTGATAATTCGAACGAATCTCATGACTGGAACTCGACGGAGAGCTTGGTCAGACAAGTGTTCTCTGAGCTGGCAAGTATCGATGTCTCTCATATCGGCAGAAAGACTTCATTATACCAAATAGGCCTCGACAGTCTCAATGCTGTGCAAGTGGCGTCTCGCTTACGCGAGAAGAACCTGCAGATAGACGCTGCAGACATCATGCAGTATCAGTCACCCGCTGCTGTCGCTACCTTCGTCGAATCGCGACAGACCGAGAACAGCAGACCAACCGGTACGAGCATCGATCTTGCAGCTTACGACAGGGAACACCGGACCAATCTTTGCAATGCTCTTGGCCTCCAAGACTGTAGCCTCGAGGCCATACGCCCGTGTACACCAGTCCAGAGTGGTATGGTCGCGCAGTTCTTGCAGTCCAGTGGAGAATATTATTTCAACCACAGTGAATACGACATACCGCTGGCATTTAGCTTCAACGACATCAAGACAGCCTGGGCTCGGCTTGAACGGAAGCACAAAGTACTGCGAATGGGCTTTCAGCAGATGGAAGATGCTGCACTGCCTTTCGCGATGCTCATATATCATCCCGATGTTTTCCTCGACAGAGTTTTCTCCTTATCAGACCGGTTCGATAGCGACACGGTCAAGGATCGTGCTAGTAAGGAGGTATTCGGGGCTCTGCACCTACCAGCCTGGCGGGTGTCTTTGACTCTGTCGGGTCGAGCACGTCGCATGTGCCTTTCGATGCATCATGCACTCTACGACGCCGACTCCTTACACATCCTCATGAGCGATTTCGCTAAGGCATTGCGATCGGTCGATATTGGCCCAACCATTGACATCGACCCACAGATAAGCATGCAACTGGAGAGTTCGAAGCAACATGTGGGAGAGCGCGAGAAGTTTTGGACAGAAGCTCTTCGGTCAGCGCAGCTGATCAAGTTCCCCAATCTAAGTTCAACTGTCGTGAAGCAATCGGGTGCTTACAGCCTTAAGATATCGTCCACTGTGGACATGTACAAGTTCGACCAATTCTGCCGAGCTCAGGGTTCCACTGTGCAGGCCGTGGGTCAGACTGCCTGGGCCATCCTACTCGCAGCGTACCTGGGCGAGCCAGCTGTAACATTCGGCACCGTGTTCTCTGGTACCACGAGCCATGCATTACAGCCGCCCTCTTTCCCCACGATATCGACAGTCCCAGTCCATTGTAACACCAGCAAAAAGACTATGGAAATCGTGCAGGACATGGTATCATACAACGCTTCGGCATACAGGTATCGCTTCGCTCCACTGGCAGACATTCAGCGCTACGCAGGATCTGCTGGGCAAGCTTTGTTCGATACCATTTTCATTTACCAAAAGTCGAATGCCGAAAGCGGAGAACGATTTGATTGGACTTCAGCTGGCGGCTCGCTAGGAATCGACTACGTCGTATCGTTGGAGATGGAAATGCCATTCTCAACCGAAATGTCTCTACGCTTGACATATGACACGACATATATACCTGAAGATCACGCGAAGCTGCTTCTGGCACAGTATGACATGATTCTCAAGGGCATCGTTTCCGGAGAGCGGCCGCATTTATCGCGAGACAACAGGATCATGTCGTACACATCGCCCAAGGAGGACAGCCTAGCTTGTTCAGTAGGCCTGCTCCACGAATTTGTTGAGCGAGGTGCTGAACAACATCCCTCAAAGCCGGCCCTCGAGTTCATTCACACTTTCGAAGGCGGCGAAAAGAGCCGAAAAAGGTGGAGCTACATACAACTGGAAGAGCGTGCCAATCAGGTCGCGCACCTCATCACACAATACGGTGTCAAACCTGGTGGCGTGGTCGCTGTTTGTATGAGCAAAACCGCTGAAGCTTCGTTCGCGTTTGTTGGTATCCTCAAGGCTGGTTGTAGC
This sequence comes from Passalora sequoiae, assembly GCA_013248845.1. Classification (NCBI taxonomy): domain Eukaryota; kingdom Fungi; phylum Ascomycota; class Dothideomycetes; order Mycosphaerellales; family Mycosphaerellaceae; genus Passalora; species Passalora sequoiae. The sequence goes on from WSQC01000023.1 coordinate 874,609, forward strand.
TTCCTGGCCATGGATCCGGACCTGCCGATTGCACGGCGCACTTTCATAGTCGAAGATTCGAAAGCTCAACTACTATTCGTAGACAATGGCAAAACTGACAATGAGATGGCTCGAGTGGTGACGAACATCGAGCTCACCGAAGCTCGTGTCCTTGACTTACCAACTGTACGGGTCAAGATTGATCCCATCGATCCAGGTGCTACTAGCTATTGTCTGTACACAAGTGGTACTACGGGACAGCCAAAAGGATGCGAGCTGACCCACGAAAATGCTGTCCAGGCTATGATGGCTTTTCAGAGACTGTTTGCTGGCCACTGGACCGAGGCTTCGCGATGGCTTCAATTTGCCAGCTATTGGTTCGACGTCTCAGTGCTCGAGCAATTCTGGAGCTGGAGTGTTGGGATCACCGTCGTCGGCGCACCAAGAGATCTTGTGCTCGAAGATCTGGCTGGGTTCATCCGCAAAGCCAACATTACACATATCGATCTTACGCCTTCGCTTGCTAAATTGCTCACTCCCGAAGAAGTGCCCAGTCTGTGGAACCATGTCTTCATCACTGGTGGAGAAGCTCTCAAACAGGATATAATCGACAGATGGGGACCATATAAGACAATCTGTAATGGCTACGGCCCCACGGAAGCAACAATCGGGGTGACCATGAACCCTTTCATCGGGCCAGATGCCAAACCTTCGAACATTGGTCCTGCTTTCGACAATGTAGGTGCTTACGTCTTTACACCAGGCACTGACGAGATAGTCATGCGTGGGGCGGTGGGGGAACTCTGCGTATCAGGTAAGCTTGTTGGCAAAGGCTACCTGAACAGGTCGGACCTCACTGCCAGGGCATTTCCGTACCTGGAGCGCCACGGCGAGCGCGTATACAGGACTGGAGATCTTGTGAGACTTCTTGCCAACGGCTCACTATCATTCATTGGTCGTGCTGACACACAAGCCAAACTGCGAGGCCAACGACTTGAGATCGATGAGATCGATGCCGTCATAAAGTCGTCGTCAGAAGCCGTCTCTGATGTCGCCTCCCTTGTTTTGAAGTCTCAAGGGGGCAGCGGAGAGATGTTAATCTCCTTTCTAATTGCTGAAGGATCCAAGAGTCGTCAGCTACAATTGTCAAAATCAGGCCATAGTAGTGAGCTCGTACGACTTGCGGACCAGGCTTGTCGAGATCATCTGCCAGGCTATATGGTCCCGACGCACATCATACCCCTGTCGCTACTGCCGCTCACAGTGAACAACAAAGTAGATACCAAGTGCTTAAGTGCGTTCTTCCAAGGTCTGACCAACAACGACTTGCAGCACTTCAAGGGCGCTCAGTTAAGCTGCCGCGCGCTGCGTCCTCCCGAACAGAAGGTCGCGGACTTGCTCGGCCGTCTTCTGTCAGTCAGTACGGGTGAAATCACACCAAGCTCAAATGTGTTTTCTCTGGGCTTGTCATCCGTCTCTGCCATCAGCTTTGCTACACTCTTGAAGCGAAACGGGTTCAAGTCTGTTAATGTTGCGCGGATCATGAGCAACCCAACGATAGAGCGGCTCGCCAAAGCTGTATCTGGTGACAGCCAAGATGATCAGGAATACAAGAACGCTATTCGGCAAAGTCAGCTCGCGGTTTCCGCTTTCGCGCTGAAGTATCGTGGCATGCTGGCGCACGCGATGCACATCGACAGTGCAGAGATCGAAGCATTGGCTCCGTGTACACCCTTGCAAGAGGGTCTGCTCACCGAGTCGTTGAAGAGCTCTCGGCGACCTTACTTCAATCACTTTTGGTACGATCTGTCTCGTGCCGATGTCTCAAAATTGGAAGCTGCGCTTCGCCGATTGGTGCAGTCGATACCAGTGCTTCGTACGTCCTTCGTACGAACCGATGAAGGTTTCGCCCAGGTGGTTCTTCGCAAGAGAAAATCTTTACTTGATATTTTAGACATCGAACATGATGGCCTTGAAGAGCTTTTGCGCGAGCAGAGAGTGCGATGGGCGAAAGAAGCTGATCACGATGTCGAGAGGCCGTTCGAGATGCTCATTGTCCGCTCGCCCAAGCGCGCGTTTCTATCGCTTCATGCTCATCACGCGATTTACGACGGCATTTCGTGGGACTTGACAATAACAAGACTTCGTGAACTGTATCGCGGAAACACCAACATCGACAGTGGACCCAGCTTCCTAGATTGTCTTCCATATGGACCGCTTTGCCACCGTTCCGATGCGACTTCTTTCTGGCAGACGCGCATGAGATCGGTGCCTTTTGTGCCACTTGCAACCAGGTCAAGGAGTGCTCAGGAGCGCTCTTTATCTGTACAAATTCGTCTGGAGAACAGCCAACATCTCGAGAGCGTCCGAAGACACATCGGTGTTTCGCATCAAGCACTTCTGCAGGCAGCTTTCACGGTGGCAATTCATCAATACTCTCCACACGCCCGGACTTATGGAGTTGTCCTGTCCGGGCGTTCGATCGCCTACGACAATGCAGAGAATATTATTGGTCCAACATTCAACACGGTTCCATACATATTAAGCATTTCACAATCTGACAACTGGGAGCAATATCTGCAACGCTGCCATCAGGGCAATGCTGAGGTCGTTCCGTTTCAGCACACGCCACTGCGAAATATTCGCAGGGCCTGTGGACGACATCCTTCGGATCCAATGTTCGACATTCTCTTTGTGTTCCAACAGCCAGATGGCGGTGACGTGAGCGAAGAAGACATCCTTCTCAAGCCCGTCGATGACGCTGTTCCAGCAGAATATCCATTGGCGATAGAAGCAGAAATGGATGCATCCGGCAATGTCTCGATTACTGTTGCTGCACAAGACATGTATGCGACAGAAGCTGACCTCTACGACATCATTGCTGCTTTCCAGAAAGCTGTCGATTGTATGATCGAAGATACCGAGCAGCAAATTGCCGACAATTTTGAGATTGTGGAGAACTCCACGGCGGTGCAACAGCAAGATCACAATCAGGACATGTCGCAGCTCGATGGCGTTGTGGACTTCGAATGGACGAAAGAAGCGTTGCTACTGCGCACTGAAATCGCTCAGGTAGCCGGCTGCGACGAATCCGAAGTTACCGAGCATGTGGCAGTCTTCTCTCTGGGTCTGGACAGCATTGATGCTGTCAAGCTCGCATCACGACTGAAGAAGGGTAGTCTGTCGATCCCTGTCAGCAAGATACTTCAGGCGCAAACTATTCCGAGAATGCTAGGCGCCATTGAAACGATCACGAACGATGCTCAGCCAGTCTCTAGCAGTCATCTGTCAAGCCTTGAGCAGCAGTTACAGGTCGTTCGTAAAACATTTGATGTCGACCTGAACAGTAGCGTCGAAAGAGTGCTTCCTGCAGCGCCCGGTCAGGAAGCCTTGATTGCAGACATGTTGAAGTCGGACTTTCGCGACTATTACAATTCTGATGTGCTCCGTGTTGGCGAGGACACCGATTTGGCTCTTCTGAAAGAGGCATGGCAGAGTGTGGTGGATGCATCTCCTATTCTTCGAACAAGTTTCATCGAGGTGTCTGATCCTGGTATTGATGTCGTCTTCGCGCAAGTCGTACATAAGTCAACCAAGGTGAACATTCCGGAGATCTCATACGCCACTATGGATGAACTCGAGCAGCATCTCGAACGGGTCAGGGAAGACGTGAAAGACTCATACAGTCGCTTGCCACCACTGAGACTTAGTATGGCAACCATTGGCTCGGACCACTTCTTAATCTTGTCACTAGCGCACGCACAGTACGATGGACACAGCCTGGCTTTGTTACATGAAGATGTGGCTAAGGCCTACCAAGGACGTCTTAAAACACGTCCGCCGTACGACGATGTCGTCGAGCTTGCACTGAACGCTGCGACAGAGTCGTCACTAGATTTCTGGCGTAGCACGCTCACAGGTGCCAAGGTCACCCGCTTCACGGAAGCTAAAGAGAATGTTGACCAGAGAACACACTACCGCGAACGTACATCTGCGATCAGCGCTCCTGAAGCTCGCTCACTTTGCCAAAGACTAGGAGTTTCGTTGCAGACACTCGCGCAAACAGCTTGGGCGCTACTCTTAGCACACTACACTCAGGAGCTAGAGGTTCTCTTTGGTGTGGTACTAGCATGCAGAGATAGCGAGGAAGCCGAAGAGGTCATGTTTCCTACCATGTGCACCGTACCAACACGAGTAATTCTACATGGCAATGCTGCAGACATGCTCCGCTATGTGCAGTCTACGAGCAACGCTATGAGATCGTACCAGAGGACACCGCTTCGCGCAATCCAAAAGGCCTGCTCCAGGGTTATTGAGCTCCCGAATCACAGTAGCGGCCTATTCGACACCCTGTTTACCTATCAGCATCGTGTTCATGCCGGCGAGAATCGACACGCACCACTTTACGCTTCAGTGGACGGAAGTGCAAGTGTTGAGTATCCGGTCGCTATGGAGGTCGAAGTTGTCGAGCAGGATCTTGTCATCCGAGCCTCCTGTAAGAGCCATGCGTTGGACGAGCGAGGTGCGGACACTCTCATTAGGAAATACGACCATGCTCTGGATTTCCTGCTCAATTCTACTGACCGGGAGGTCATGGATTTCTCAGGCGATCGTGTCTCCATCTGTGGGCTACCTTCTTTCCTTTTGCATAGCGACAGCCAGTCGACCCAGGCTGATGGAGTCAGCAAAGCTGATAACCGTGGAGAGACTGAAGACGACAATGATTCGCCTATTACGGCCTCCATCCGAACAGCTTTGGCTCAAGTGGCAAAAATAAATGACCATGAGGTGTCTTCCGATTCGACCCTCGACTCTCTTGGCATAGATTCCATTTCTGCAATCAAGGTGACCGCACTCCTTCGAAAGCAGTCAATTAGAATATCTGTCAGCAACGTCCTCAAAGACCAGACCCCTAGGCGCATGGCGCGTACCATTCGAAAGAGCATTTCACTACCACAAAGCAGTAGCGTCATTTCCAAAGGACTTATTGCTACTGTCTTGAAGAACACCAGCTTACCTGCCCTCGCGAAGCAAGCCAGTCTTGACGCCGGATACATCGAAACTGTCATGCCGGCGACCCCAGGGCAGACATACATGCTGTCGCTATGGCACAGGAGCGGTGGCGAACTGTTTTGCCCGACGTTCAGCTACAATCTAGCGACCTCAGCATCGATCGACGAGCTGCGCAAAGCCTGGTCAAAAGTGACATGCCACACTCCGATATTGAGAACCATTTTCGTGGCAATTGATGGAGAATTTGCAGTTCTGCAAGTCGTGCTCAAGACGAGCCCCCCAAACTTTTTCGTCGGACCCGAAGCCGCCGATCTGTCGTCGCAGCCAATGGTGGCGCTGCAGGTCCAACAGACTAACGAAGGCTTCGAGCTCAGATTGACGATGCAGCACGCTCTCTACGATGCTGTCTCGCTGCCGCTGGTTATGCGGAATCTGCGAGCTGCTATCGATGGTCAAGATTTATCATCGCCGAACATTAGCTTCGAGGACTTTGTTGCATTACCTCTGAAGCCCGAAGCGCGAACCTCGAGAGAAAGTTTCTGGCACACATATCTTTCTGACGTGCAGCCACTGCGACTACGCCAGCCATCCGCTTCGGCGACGAGGAAAGTGCAGGTTTTCAGGCCGAGAAGTTTCGGCTCGTGCGTGGAACTCGAAGAACGTGCACGAGCGGCTCGTATTGGCGTTCAAGCTTTGCTGTTCGCCATCTATGCGAAGATATATGCTTCCCGTTCGGAACCCTCGTCTGCCAAAGATGTCGTTTTGGGTATATACCACGCGAACCGATCGCATCTCTCTGAGCTCGAGCGACTAGCTGCACCTACGCTGAATTTGCTACCATTACTGGTTAGGAAGCCCACGGGGACAAACTTGATGGACAGTGCCAAGCAGATTGACCAAGACCTCCGTCTTATTGGCCAAGTGGAGAACTCGGTTGCATCGCTCGATGAGATATGGCGCTGGACTGGAGTGACAGTCGATACCTTTGTCAACTTTCTAAAATTGCCAGAGGCGGTAGAAGAAGAGGCTTCTCCAGCTACCAATGGTGCGACTATCAAACCAGCAGATGATGAGTGGTCGTCGTCGATCAGTCGTGTGGCAGAAGCTCATAAAAAGGAGGTTGGATGGCTGCCGCAGAGTCTGCGGAACTTCTCGCCCGGACATGCATATCAGGTAAGTGATGCTGCAATCGACCCTACACGTTCGATTCAACTGACTCTTTGATCACAGCATGCCGTCGATGTGGAAGTCTCGATAGACAAGGAAGACCTTAGCATAGGCTTCTTTTGCTTGGAGGAGATGTTCGATTTGAAGGCAGCCGAGGATATAGTAGCGGATGTCATCAGCGAGCTTGAGATGCTCGTAAATTAGAATTGTCAATGAGGATACAGGGCGCTGCTTCATAGAAGGAGTTGGGCGTTTGTAGCGCTGAGTAGCATCGCGTTGTGATCATGTTGACAGTTGTTTGTCCAGCGAAATGCTTCACCACGTACATGATTAAACGCCTTTTCAATGACAATGCTGATTTGTTGCAACGAAGACGATCTTTCCGCAAGACCTTCACCATGTCCGGCACCCCCACTCTTATCAGATCCCCGTCGTAGTGCAGAGAAGAGACATAACAACAAGCACATTTGACCTTCCTGTAAGTCAAGTGCTCTGATCAGTTCGAAATCGTGCTCACATCACATACGACCGCACGCTCGTGAAAGCCAGGGATCCGAATCATTATTACCGGGTGCTTGCTTCACTAGGTGGCAGCTTCAGATTTCCCTTCCCTTACCTAGGGCTATGTAGCCATGGACGGCTTTTGAAAAAATTTCGGTTCGTGTCAAATTTTCATTGATTTTGCCAACTGCTCTGCCCTATTTGAGCACTAGACCGCAGGATTAGTGCTACGGTGGGTGACCAGGTGGGAAGACCCTGAGGTGTGGTTGGATATTGTGACATTTTTGCCTGATGGGTTTCTATGTGTTTGTTCGTAGTTGGGCGGAATTGTGATCGGGTTGTTTCTTTGGTGTGCTGGCGAGCGCGGAGTTGCTTTCTTCTCCGCGTGTTGGGTTGTGATCGATATGTTCGGTAGCTACTCTCGTGCAATTTTATCAGTTGTGAACTCTAAGACAGGTAATTGTGAGATGGGGTGATGGCGTGTGACTAGGACGGATTGCTATCTCGCGGATAAGGTTATTATGAGTACCATCTTTCTTCTGATGGAGCTAGGATTTGGCATTACGAGAAATTGTAGTAATGTGTGCTCAAATTTCCTTCTCAATGTGACATTACCGGTCCGTGTCACACTCTCCGTCATTACAATTAGTAGGAGTCGTGCTCTCGCCATGGGCACAGCTTCTTCAGTGGCCGCATTGATTGCAAGCGAGAAGAGAAGCGACCTCGGGAGAACCGTGAACCGCTCTGCCGAGAAGTAGAGAACCCTTGAATTCTTGAAGCGAGGCTCAACATGCCCATTCCTTGATCAAGAGTCCTCATCCCACTCGCTGTTTTCAGGTCACAAGTTGCAAATTTGTTGGTGAGATCGTCATTTGCGGTTGTTGCTTCGTGGACGTGCCAATGAAGCCGGGGTTCCTCCATGGTAGAGTGACTACGACGCATGTCCACTAAGACGCAGGCGATATGGACGGTGTTACACTTGTCGAGGCACATCAGTGGTGGAATGCGCTTGCGGCTATAAAGTTGTCAGCTCGTACTATATATATGCACAGTCGTCCATGGCGGCCGCTGTCTCATGAAACGTTTGCGATGCCGAAACACTTTTCATCATTGACTTACATGCTCAAGTGGAGACAGCTCGCTACTCTCGGAGTCGTTCGTTGCGGGCGGTTTCGGATCGCCCATACTAGCAGGTGTCGGCAGTTGACTCCCAGCATATGTTGCAAGTTGTCCGTGAACATCGCGAAGGGCTGGGTCGAGCATGCCTTGCAAGGCAGATAGCGTATTTGCATCAGTCTGGGTGGAATAGTCAAAGGCAAGCGCTTGTTCCTGTGCCGGCATCGAGCCGGATATTGCGGGTAGACCATTTGGCACTGGAGCAATAGGTTGAGCCCAGAGATCACCGCCATAATAGTTCTCCATGGCCATAGGCATGACTGGTGATATGGGCGATGGTGTGATGCCTGTCTGAGAATTCCTCCCTCTGGCGCTGCCTACAGCGGTCCTGTTATCGCCGTGCAGCGTTTTCTCGTGGCGTGTGACCAGGTCCTTGCGCGCGTAGCGCTTGTGGCAGTACCGACACTCAAAAGGCTTCTCATTGGTGTCTGCGAGGCGGTCAGTGGAAAAACATGTTTCTGTGATAATACCAAAACTTACGACTTCTTGTGTGCCGCTGCCAGTGTTCGCGCCGCTTGAAGCTCTTGTCGCAGTGAGCACACTGGTGCTTTCGGATTCCATCTGGACCATCCCGCCGGTCTCGACGTACTGGCGAGATGGGCACGGCTGTCTCATGTGAGTCCATATCTGCTTCGCCAGGTCTAACGTGATGCGGATTGATGTAGAGATAATCTCGTGGCGGGCAAAATTGAGCGGGGAAGTTGAGGTTCGATCATGTCGGCTCTAGCGGCCTTCGAGTTCGGCAGCATCGAACGCGGAAACATCTTCACCTCACCTCACGCGCAATGCTTTGCAGTGAATGAGGTATTGCAAAAACATTCTGAATCGCGAGAAGGACGCGTTAACTCCACAGGGAAATGAGATGGTGTGGAGTCACAGCGAGAATGGGGGACATGGGGAAAACCGTGACTTGCGAAGTGGAGACGAGAACAACACTTCATCGCATTTAGCAGAATGCAACCAATATGCGCACCATCATCATGAGGAGCCCCTAGCGCAACACATACGGCAACAAATTCGCGGTCGCATTGTTGATTAGCTAGTCCATATTCCATCACCCCACGAGGCCGAGAGTGCGTCTGCAGCGTGCGCCGACTCATGCTTGTCGCACGGCTTTTGGATTTCAACAATGTATATTTTGCCACAATTCCGCCTGCCTCAATACCTTTTCAACCGATGACCGCACGGGCGCGGTGCAAGCCATATTGCAGCACATGTCATCAAGAAGTTCAGAGCGCTTTGCTACAGAGAAGAGCGAGATTCGACCTCGACGTCCGGGATAAGCTTTTAGTCACTGACCGCTCGTTGCATTGCCCCATCTGCTGCTACAGCCGACAGTCCCCAAGCATTGATCCTTGTTTGTTCCATACAGGTCTTCCAACGTGGCACGATCCGGTTGTCGTCGGCCAGTAGGCCTCTGAAGTGCAAACATTTCCTCTCCGAGGCAGGATCGCCTCAAGCTCTCCCCGCGACCGATCAGCTGAGCCTGTTAATCTTCGGACTTGGTGCCGCCGGAATCATTTCACACCTATTCATTCCCTGCGTCTGCATACCTGCGGCTCGATTCATTTGGCCCAGGAACAGAGATCTAAGATACCAGACTACGGCAAAGAGAAACACGCGGATCGCAGGTACACAGCAGGCTAAATCGTCGATGCATACCGTCAGCACGGCAGCGCATATCGTCCCGCGTGGGCTGCCGACAGTAGCCGGGTCTAGCTCGGCTTCGCAACATGCGAGTGGCTTCGCTAGCGCTAGCGTCATGCATTGTACCAGGATTGAAGATTGGCGAATACTCTAAAAGGATCCGCAGTCAACTACCCGATTCTATGGTAAAAGAGTCCCACGATTCAGCGGCCTCGAGTGAAGATGTCAGAGGCGTGGGAGGCGGTACAGAAGTGTGTACGAATCGAAGAGGAAAACAAAAGACTGCCAACGTTGCAGATGTCTGTCGGTACCCGTGGTAGATCTGCAACAGCTGTGCGCATCTTCTTGCCGTTTCTGCCTGTCGTCTCCACATACGCTACTGTCACCTGAATGTCGAGAAATCTCGCTCTTTCTACTTTTATCATCTGCTGTTCTTTCGCCTTCTCCCTCTGGCCTCTCCTATAACGACGCCTTTACAACATTTCGTTGTCCTTTCCAAGATTCTCAAACACGTCTCGAACTTTCAGCCTAGCCCACCGCGTCATCACCATCAAGCACTAGAAACAGGGCAGCAGCAGCGAAGATTATATCCGTTACTCGCGTCGGGCTTCTGTGTTGTCAGGTGGACGGGGTGTTGTAAGACTGGAGCCATACTCTCGAAGCATGGCATTAACACACAGAAGAACCGAACCACGCGATCCAAACAAGTTTCCCGCCACACAATTGTTCCTACTTGGTGAGTCGGCCAGGTCCGGTGGCGCCGCGAGCATACACTGACGCCAAGACCGTAGCACTTGTACGACTCGCAGAACCCATTGCGATTACCTCTATTTTCCCGTATGCCTGGAAGTTCGTACTCCACTTCCACGTCGGCGACAAGAGTAATGCGTCCTTCTATGCCGGCCTGCTCATATCCGCCTTCTCGCTTACGGAGTCTTTGACTGGCGTGTATGCCACCTACCCCGGACACAACAATATACCCAAAGCTGACGAATGCACAGGTTCTGGGGCACGCTCTCGGATAAGCTAGGACGAAAGCCAGTTCTGCTGTTGGGATGTGTTGGCACACTGAGCTCGTTGCTCGTCGTAGGCTTCTCTCTCAACATATGGATGGCATTGTTTGGCCGCTTTCTTGGCGGCGCGCTCAACGGCAACATAGGTGTCATTCAAACTATGGTTGGTGAGCTTGTCATCAATCCTGACCACGAGCGTAAGTGCCTTGTTCAAATACGCGCCCGTTGTTTCTTGCTGACAACATAGCAGCAAAAGCATACGCAATCATGCCCTTCGTATGGTCGGTGGGTACCATGATTGGACCTTGCATTGGTGGTTTCTTCGCAAGCCCTGCTACCAATTTCCCAGACATGTTTTCCGGGAGTGGCTTGTTCGGGAGATTCCCTTATCTTTTGCCGAACCTAATCTGCGCGGCACTCATGGGCGTCTCCGTGCTTGCTGGATACTTCTTCCTCGAGGAGACACATCCAGACATGCAACCATGGAGCACAGCACAGGATCTGGAAGACACCCATGCGAAGACCCCGCTCATGCCTGCTCAAGCTACTTCCACAACACCTGCGGTCAACCTGGAAGACGCGAGCTATGGCACTTTCAATGCCGTCGATGAGGAAGCCGTGGAAGAGTGGGACCTACGAGGCGACGGTACGAGCCGGGCACCAAGCATTGGCAGCTACGACGGTCAAAAGAAGGTCTTTACAAGGCGGATCATCATGCTGAATATCGCGCTGGGCATCTTCACCTATCACAGCATGACATACGATCACCTTTTCCCAATCTTCTCCCAAGACGACAGAGTGCCATCCTCGGCGAATATGGAGAGCATGTTCTTTGCGGCAACAGAATCCGGATCCCTTTCAGGCGGACTCGGTCTCACTGTTCAGCAAGTGGGAATCATCATGTTCTTCAATGGCCTCATCGCCCTTGTGATACAAGCGGTAATCTTCCCGCCCATGGCCAACTGGCTCGGCATCTGGAGGCTATTCATCGTCACCGCGATCGGCCATCCGTTCGCCTACTTTCTTGTTCCCTTCATCGCGCTAGTACCTGTGAAGATGGTCTTTCCGGCCATCTACGCCTGCCTCACGGTTCGCAACTTCTTCTCGATCATGGCATATCCGGTACTGCTCATTCTCATCAAGGAGGCTGCCGTGCCAGGCAGTCTGGGCAAGATCAATGGTTTGGCTGCATCAGTCGGCGCTGCTAGTCGAATGCTTGCGTCACCCGTTGCCGGCTTCCTGTACGGCGTTGGCATCAAGATGGACTTTACTGCCATTGCGTGGTGGGCTTCTGCGCTTGTTGCTGTAATTGGCATGATCCAGGCTTTCTTTGTCAACCGCGTAAAAGATGGTCCACAGCACCGAGTGAGGGCGGCGGCACCGTGCAGGTTCATGCCGGACGAACATCAGTATCGGGATCATAGGCCCAGCGTGGTGCATATCAAGGTACATCCCGATAGTGGATACAACAGCTCGGACGAGACGACGCCGTTCGCATCGAGGGTCGTCTAGGAGGACTTCCCGACGCTTTTTTGATGATTTGGAGTGCAGGGTTTGGGATTACTGGCAGTGGATCGTGATCATCATTCCGTTTCTGCGAAGATACCATGGGCTGGAGTTCATTTGCGAGCGTGGAGTTACTGGTTACGAGAGGACGTACCACTCAACAGGCACCATCCGGCGTTTTCATCAGGAAATGGTTTACGAGACAATGACAGATGGGCAGTCCGAACAGTATGCTTTTGGTTTTGCGGGAAAGTGCATGTATATGAGTGGTGCATACTGATAGAGAAAGAAATAAGCTTGGACATGTATCCTTGCTCTAACAGCATGTCGGTTTCATTCGCACCTCACCAGAAACATGTCCGTTGCATTCGGATCGTCTTGCATGGTTGGAGCAAGTATCTTCGCACCAATTCGATGAGCCCTGCGCCATCACAGTCCTTCAAATAGAGACCAGCCACTGGCTTGAATCGCATTAGAATATTCCAAAAACGGTCCGTCTGTAACGATAGTGGCCGCGTTCATGTTGTACAGTTTACTGTGGCCGCCTGGTGCAGTCCTCCGCATGTCGACTTTTTATATCAGCTGGGACCCGCTTACACAAATGCTATTCTTAACTGGCAGCAGCAATGGTACGCTTTGACCAATCGATCGAATCCGCACATTCGAGCTTGCTGTTTGGGGCGTCTCACGCAAAGACATGTCCGACGCCGTCCTAGTACATGACACGCTAATCAGCTACGAGCTCTCAAGATCTTGTTGCGTGTCCTTCCCGGATATGCGTGTCTGTGTATGAATATGTTGCGCGTGTATTTTCTTACGATGATCATGACGCGGAGTTGGTTGGGCTGCGTTCTGGAGGTATTATAGGAGTTGGTGTGGCTTCGCGCGTTGGGTGATGGGAGGGGCGCTGCTAAGGTGAGAGCTACTAGGAGCGGCTGAAGTAGGGTGCAGGAGTGCATATTGGTAGAGGTTATGGTCGATGGCTTGGCGTTGGCGTTGGGATATGGTAGCGTCGCATTCAGTGTCCGAAGGTTGTGGACTTGGAGGTAGAGAATGGAGCATAGGCTTGGAAAGAAGGTACGGTAGTGGTAGAGGGTAGTCTGCTCTGCGAAACACCTGGAGGGGTATATCGAAATCGGTATATAGCTCGTCCTGTTGATGTTTAAGGATATGGCTTGATCGGTCAAGGCAGAGGATGGATTAGACTTTGGTCAATCTACGAGATGCTCGTTTACTGGCGAGCATTAGAAAAAAGAGACTCTACACACCGAACCAGGTCAAAAGAATAGTATGTAGAAGCTGTAGGCTGGACTCTATGATTTCGGAACCCTGCGCAGGCGTCACTATGTTGTTGAGACTACGCTAAGGAGCGTATACTAACAGGACCTTTCACAGATACGCAGGTCGCCGTTGGAACTTTGCATACGAAGCGTATTCCATGGCCCTAGACCTGTATCATCGATAGAATTGATTCGCTTCTTGGGTTCGAGGCAATCGTCTTATGCGCGTGCTCGTGAGAACATGATCATGGGAATATGTGGACTGAACAACCTTGCGAAGCTACATCCGCAGAGGACAGCTCTCCACTTGTTCGGATGCATCGTGAACTCTGTAGATGACCGGTCGCTTGTTGGTCATCCCATCAGAAGTCGTAGCGTGAGTTTTCCACATCTTCTGTGTCCTCGCCAGTCTTTCCTTCATTGCCAGAACTCGGCTCTGGCGCTTTTTATTTCAACAGGTGGTATCCTGGACGCAGTGACGTGCGGCATGTAATTCTGATAAGCATGTCCTAGACGTACGCGGTTAGATGCCTTATTTAGCTCTTCCGAGCAGGCCCTGGTACAACGTCGTTTGTTTGCCATCATGTAGGCGGTCAGAGAACGATCGAGTAATGTATGTCATCGTTCAATTTTGAGATGCCGCTGCCCAACAGATCCTTGAATCACCAATGCACGAACCTCTTTTTGTGCCCAACCTCGCCAACTCATCTTGCTAGACGGACCTGCAGCACGCCCAAGCGTATGCTACTGGGTTTCGAAATAACGGTACTCACAGACAAAGAGCTGAGTCTGTTGACGATGTGAACAGCTCTTTTCTCGCGTTGCGCTCATTGCGGCGTTATCAAACAAAGCACTCACAATAACGGTCCACGAGCTCGGATGGTCACGAAATACCCTCGATCTTCAATCTTGATGCCGATACGTAGCGGCTTGAGCATGACCAGGTACTTCCATGGACGACACGTCAAAGCTACGAAGAGCGAGGTACGTAAGCGCGGCACGAGCGCAAATCCTGGCAAATTACGCAAGAGATGCAAAGAACAATGTATAAACTGGTATACAAAGAGCGGTTTTGGAGAGTGGCATGTGAGTCAACGGAGATCCAACTCTTGTTTTCCTTGCGATCATTTTTGCTGTGGCAGGTCACTTCTGCCTTTGTCATAGCGCTGCATCGAAGATGGCAACAATAGCAACACAAGTTCCAACCCGGCGGCGCAAACGTGAGATCCCATTCTTCGACCTGTCGGCGGACACTCAACCCACATGTAATTGTCTGGTCGTGGAGCAACCCAAGTTCATGCCTCGAAACGCGAGACGTATGGTGAACAGTGTATCAGGAGGACTAGCAATCGGTTTCGCGACAATCATCCTGCTTGGAGTCTGTATACGAAGCTTGGGCATGATATGCACATTCCTCCCATCCAGGAAATCATTGTGCTCTGACAACTCTATCGCGAACTCCATTCTTGAGCAACATCCAGGTTGGCAGCCCGTCGACGATAAGCTTCTACAATGAGATGAGAGGACTCAACAGAATCTGCGCTTCTTTGTGCCGGACCGGCACTGTACTACGACTTGTCTCTACCACTATGAGCAGCACCTTCGAAAGACTTCTTCATGGGCCTACCAGATCCGCATAGAGCAGCTGTTTGTTTGGAGAAGGCTCTCACATCTTTTGAGGCTTTTGGCCAGTCTCAGTACGTCTATCGCGACACTCGGCTGCCTCGGGTAAAGAATAGGTTGGAAGAGCTCTTGGGACTAGAAACAGCAATTTATCAAGCTTATAGGGAAAAAGAGGATTCGTTCGAGAACATCTCGGCTAACATGATTCATGGAGATGGTGATGAGACGGTGTTGAAGCAGAATGCCAAGATGGCTGTCCAGAGGGCAGGGGTCGACTGGTTGGAAGCATCATGAATTGTAGAGTACCTGGTTAGATACGGCAATCCGCATGTAGAACATCCACTGCTTCTCCCCATTAATTCGTGTCCTGTGTTACTTGAGCTGTTGATAGGCAGAAGTGCATGCCTGGTCGCGCGTGGAGCTGGAATGTCGTTAGCTGCACATGGCTAAAGACGACTCTTTGCATTATTCAATACATGATCCCTGCGACACTCTTCCTATATGTACCTTACAGACTTTCGACGTTGACCCCCGAGAGAACAGTGTGAATCGCTGTCGTGACTCGTGAGATCGGGACCGGCGTTTATCCGGAGATTACAGGCCGGGCTGCGGGACGAACCATTACCCAGTCAAAGCTTCGAACTCACAACAACAATCCTTCGAGGGCTTACACAACACCAACCACACAACTTTTCTAGAGCGCACTTTGCATTGCATCAGCACTTTGTACCATACCATAAGAGACGACCGCTACGAAGCGCAACTACGACAGATGGCACAGATAAAGTACATCAAGAAGACAAAATCGACAGAAACAGACGCGACCATGGCCGCAAAGAAAGTGACCCGAGGCGCGTCGAAAGACGAGAGCTCTACGACCACGTCCGCCAAACCCAAGGCCAACACCAAGGCCAAGATCACAAAGCCTGCGACCGCACCGAAGACCAAGGCAGCGAAAGTGAAGGCATCAGCAGCGAAAGCGCCTTCGGGTGTGAAACGCGCCGCCGCCAAGTCCACAAAAGAGGTCAAAGAGTTGGCGACAGCAGCGAAGTCAACAGCCGCGAAATCTACAGCCCCAAAGAAAGCTCCAGCCAAGAAGACTGCTGCCAAGACCAACGGCACAACATCTACAGCTGCTAAGACCACGACCTCGCGGAAACGCAAAGTAGAAGACGAAGAAGAAGTGCCTGCGGTACCAGCGAAGAAGGCCAAGGTACTTACAAAGGGTATGTCCATTCAGTGCTTTTGGTCAAACTTCATGTCTAACACTACTTCCAGGTCCGATTCTCACAGAACCGCCTAAGCAGCGTCTCAACATTTACGTTTTCGGCGAAGGAACCGCCGGCGAGCTTGCTCTAGGTACCGCCAAGAACGCAGTCGACGTGAAGCGTCCCCGACTCAACCCGAACCTGAGCGCACAGAATGTCGGCGTGGTGGAGATCGCCGCCGGCGGCATGCACGCCATAGCACTGACATACGACAACAAAATCCTCACATGGGGCGTGAACGATCAGGGCACGCTCGGACGAGATACCGAGTGGGATGGGGGTTTGAAAGATATGGACGATGCTGCGTCAGACAGCGACGATGATGCAGATGATAACGGGCTCAATCCGAAAGAAAGCACGCCAGGCGAAGTCGATTGGTCGCAGACGGAGATTGCTGAAGGCACGCGATTTGTCCAGGTCGCAGCAGGCGATTCATCATCGTTCGTGCTCACAGATGATGGCAAAGTGTATGGTTGGGGCACATTCCGAAGTAACGACGGTATTTTCGGCTTTATTGAAGGAGTGAAGGTGGCCGAAAGACCGGTCCTTATCCCTGGCCTGAAGAACATCAAAGACATCAAGGCCGGCGCAAACCATGCATTGGCAATGGACAAAGCTGGAGCAGTCTTCGCTTGGGGCTCTGGTCAGCAGAACCAGCTTGGCCGTCGTATTATAGAACGAACGAAGGAGAAAGCGCTGCACCCACAAGAGTTTGGTCTACCCAAAGGCGTCAAGAAGGGTATCGCACACATCGAGACTGGTAGCTACCACAGCTTTGCTATCTCAAAGACAGGCGATGTGTGGGCATGGGGTCTCAACAATTTCGGCGAGACAGGTATCATGGACAATGCAGGCCAAGACGATGCTGTGATTATCAATCCCAGGGTCGTCAAGTCACTATCTGGCAAGAACATCACCAGCATCAAGGGTGGCGGACATCACAGTCTGGCTGCTACAGAGAGCGGAGATTGCCTCGTTTGGGGTCGCATCGATGGCGCGCAAACTGGCATTCCTGAGGAAGAAATTGCCAAGCTACCAGCGGATGCTGTCATCAGAGACGAGCAAGACCGCCCACGCATACTTGCCATACCGCAGAAGGTTAGCGCCATCAACGGAGCAGTCACACATGTTACGACAAGCTCCGATCACAACATTGTCGTCACGAAGGAGGGCAAAGCATGGTCATGGGGATTCTCAGCAAATTACCAGACTGGCCTTGGCACGGACGACGATGTCCTCGTTGCCACTATGATTGATAATACTGCCGTACGCGAGGAGAAGCTGAATTATGCGACTACTGGAGGACAGTTCAGCATCATCACGTCTCATGCGGATGTGGCCGTGAAGGATGCTTGAAGATAGTAGTGCTAAGTGAGTGCTGGAAGGAAAGGAGGCAGCACCGCGGTATGAGGTCGAAACACGTCGTTGACTTTGACTCCCCGAAAGGGTAGAGTTGGTTGCGACATGGGAAACCCGATACGTCAATGGCTTTGACTCCCCGAAAGGGTAGAGTTAGCCATGACGGAACTACCGCTGCGTCGTCGACTTTGACTCCCCGAGAGGGTAGAGTTGGTCGCGATATGAAGGTCCTCTGCATTACCGCAGCGCGACCCTCTTGATTGGAGAAGGACTCTCGAAATTGAAGCTCAATAACGAGGCAAGGATTTTGGATGGATTGCTTTGCGAGATGTGTTTATACGAGCTGAGCCACGACATTGGCTATTGCAATGGTTTCTGGGCTGTACAAGTGTGAGCGTGTCATACAGTAATGAAATAAAAATGTGTTGCTTTGCTTCAGCCCAATGCCGGGCCCACCTCCTTCGCAAGTGCTTATGTGTTAATTTGCCACGCCTCCTGTTTCCCAACAGTACTTCGGACACGATACTAGGCCTTGCTTCCATTAGATCCGAACGAGAAGATACGATTATGTTCGACAGCAGTGGGAACCACAACATCAGCATCGTAATTAGCTTTCGCGACTCGTACACAGACTACGAAATCGTCGCACGGGCTCTCTTGACTGCTGTGGGATACCATTCAACGTGAGCAAAGCATCTGAAGCGAAGAATGCCCCGATTGGAGGCTGCCTTCAATGCCTCAGCCATGGACTTCATTCAGAGCCCTTTGACGATCCTGGACTACTAGGACCCCCCCTCACACTCAACTGCCCTCAGAGAGGTAAAACTATGAGCAGCCGATAAGAAACTCCAAGAAGAAGCGCACCCGTTTGGCATATTCCGCGAACCACCTGCATTACCCTACGACCTCGTCGTCTCGCGATGACGATTCTGGGCCGCGAGGAGCGATCGATGGCAGCACAGGAGCCGAAGCCAAAAAAAAATGCTCCGATTCCATTCGGACGGACCTGGCGGAGGATTTTGGAAGCGAGGAGGGCGTGATTGTGCTTTTGGGAACATGTTCGGATGTTCACAAATCGGTTTCGCTTTCAAGCATAAATGTATAGGCAGTGGTAGTCAGTTTTTTATGCTCTGGGATCGGCAGAGTGATCTGCGCTCGTTTTTGGGCGCCGCCGTGGTAAGTGGGCACAAATGCCAATATCACGTGATGAGCAACGTGGGTGACTAATTGACGGTCGATATGTGCCGCTCGTAGCAGCGCGAGTACAAAATATTGTCGTGAGCTCTCCGGCGTGTCGTCGGGGAAGATCTGGCGCCAGCGTGGAGCTTTAGGTATTGAAGAGATTACGAGGTCAATCATGCAGGAGGGAGTTGTGCAAACATCTGAAGGGGATCACCTGGATCTCGTGGCTCTGATGAATTACCTTTAGTCTACATATGTATGTGCTTACTGCCCCGACAACCCCTTCCGCTTGAGCCACTCGAGAACAATGGACCCAATCTCGTCCGGCTTCTCCAAAGGAGTCCAATGCCCACTATGCAACTCATGCACCTCATAATCCTTCATCAACCCCATCTTCTTCGGCGTCTCAATCGCATCAGTCCTGCACACCGCATCGCCATCAGCTCCAATAAACAGGTACGGCGCATCAACATGCGCATCAAGTAACCTCTCAGCCGGCAACTGGTGCCCCTCTGCCATAGCCCGATACCAACACCCCGGCGCCGTAAGACCACCCTCCCTCATACCATTGATCCACTCATCTTTGAGCTTTTGATCCTGCGCAAACGCCTTCAGCGGCACATCCGTACGACCGTTCTCGACCCATTCCCTAAACGCGCCGCGCGTACAGAACAATTTCTGCATCCAATCATCTACATCTCCATGCATGGCGTACCACACGCTCTCTAGATTGCGGTCCATGACTTTTGGTCCCTCGGGATGGGCGAACAGTTCCCAGTAGGCCTGGCGCGGATACCCAACACGTTCTTCCTCGGACCTCAGCGACGCTTCCAGATCGAAGGGTGCCGTCGCCGGCGGCCAGAGAGCTACGTTGAGCGTAATGAGACCGGCCATACGGTCGGAGTGGAGCAGGTACAGTCGCGATGCGAAGTATGCGCCGAAGTCGTGGCCCATGGGGATGATGAAAGAGTCGATGTGCTCGCCTTTGATGATTTGCATCATGTCTTCGGTCATGCCTTTGATTTCGAATGCGGCGGGGTCTGTGGGTTTGGAGGTGCCGCCGTAGCCTAGCAGGTCGGGGACTAGGATGCGGTTTTTGGATTTTAGGAGGTGAGGGAGGATGAATTGCCAGAGGTGGGCGGAGTCTGGCCAGCCGTGGCAGATGACTAGGAGGGGTTTGGTGGTGTCTGCGTCTGAGGCTGAGGAGATGTAGTAGCGGTAGCGGTAGCCGCGCGAGGTGTCGAAGTATTTTTCTTGCAGTTGGTCCATGGTCGTTGTGATCAGGTTGGTTTGCTTAGTGTGTTTTGATGAAGTATCGTGTTGATGTGTTACTAGTCAAGTGGTGCGAGGATGTAGATCTTTGAGTTAACGTAGTGATGTTCTGTCCCGGACGGCGCCAACAGCCGAGTGATTGCTTGTCAGTAGTCATCTTGACTGGAGCGAGGCAGTCGTCCGTTATATAAGTTGAAGCCGGCACGAGGCGGCTAGAGGTGGGGCGATTGTTAGCAACTCACCACTCACGAGGAAAGACTCGTACGAAATGATCTACGGACACGGAAGTCATGCGCTGGTTGAGATGTGAGTATCGCACATAGGCAATGCCCAGGCTGCAACGAGCATAGTGTAGAGCATCATCCGACGCCGACGCGATGCTAAAGCTAGTGCTACTGCTCCTCGTCAGCATAGCAGCCATATAATCTGGGGCAGTCCCAGACCAGTGAGGACGGAGGCATCGAAATGGCTGCATCGTTTTGCCATGCAGTGCTGGAATCATCCCTCCATCGCTGTTATAGACGCAAGTGCATATAGTTCTGGCCGTCTCAGGGCCGGTATCGACACACCAGACTTGCCTGTCGGCGAAAACCTGTGGGACATGGACCACCAAGGGATGACGGCGGGTTGCTTACAGTACTCGTCAAGCTTAACATTACTGGATAGCTTTAAGCTAGCACAAGCGATGCATGATGTTTTTATCCCGACTTGATCTTCGAAAGAGATGAGTCGGGAAGAAATGTGTGTGGCGGCTCGAAAGCAAATGTAGATGGAGCTATGTATGCTTTGCCGGAGGCGGCTGATGTCAATGGCCGAAGTGGACGTCTCAGTCTTTGGTAAGCATGTCCAGGCTGCGTAGGTAACAAGCTTTGTTCAAATGCCGTGCGCCAACTCTTCATTTCCTTCCGACTGCTTCCATGTACATATCCATGCATGTGCTGTACCCATTAGGGGCTCGGCTGTCGACCCAACTGCCAGGGAGACAGACACGTGCAAGTGGAACGGCGGGCGGGTCGTGTTCCGGTGACAAAACGGTGGACAAGTGAATCGTACCTGATTTTAAGAAAATTGTTTCGTCAAATAAAGTCTGATTGGTGCATAGATACTTGGACTGTATTTTCTAGCTGTTGATCATATATATAAATGTTCGCTTACTGGGGAAGGTGTAAGGTAGTGGAGGGGGGGAGGGAGAGGGAAGATGCATCCATCATGCATGATCTCCTGGAGATTGCATGGGGCCGGCGGGCGGGACTCGGGGGATGTGCCGAGGTGCATAATAAATTGTCGAAAGCACGAATTGAACGCGTCCGCTACTGCTGCCCTCTTCACGACTGTCAGACTGGCAACACACGATGCGAAGCGGACAATTCTTCTTCTAATGCACACAACTCCGTCGCACACCGCTATCTGATGTCGCACACACTCATTCACGCCACCATTGACCATCTCTAACGTCCGCTTTCCTTTCAATTCCTGAAAAAATCCCTCTCTCTCTCGAACCACGCCGCACCTGTTCGAAAATCAGCAATTCTTCGTCAGAAGGTTTGTGCGTCCCTCTGACACACGCCGCATGTGTACAGCAGCTTGCGCGCTACTGCAGGTGGAACACGTCTCACTCGTACCAGCGATACCAGAATCGGTAGAGAGCTGCACGGCAGGGAGGAGGCTGGAGCTGTGAGCCGTCTCTATCTGGCTGGCTGGCTGGCTGGCTCGCTGGCTGGCAGGCAAGACCCGAGGGTAGCACGACAGCACATTGCTAAAAGATGCCTGCCCAATCCTCTGACACGAGGCGCAACTCGTCCTTTCTCGAATTGCAAAAGTTCGACTATTCTCTGACATTGGGCACCAATATCCCCGCACCATTCGAGTCGCCACCCACGTCGCCCGTTGAAAACGGCTCGATCAGCAAGCCTCGTCAATCGCCCTCACACACACTATCCCGGCCTCCTACGTCAGGTGGCCCTCTGACTTCGCACCCTACATACAACGACCCAATGTCCAAGCCAGGCACATTTCCGCCGACTCCTGATCCAGAGATCGAAAGTCGCACACAAGCTTATAATCATACCATGTCTTCAGAGAGCAACCGCGACACTTCAGACAGCATCCAAACACCCACTTCACCAAGATCGGTAGGGAACCACATGCAGTCCACACCAGAGTATCGTCGCCCGTCTGCAGTGCGCAGACTGCTCAGCTTGACAAGTTTGCGCAAGTCTTCCTTCAGCAGCTCGCGCTCGACGTACAGCGTGCGGCCTCCAGGTTCCTCCTACGGCGAAACATCCTCTCAATGGCCACCCCGCGCACAGACCCCGAGCATCATGTCGACCAACGGATCTATGGCGGCTCCTTCATCTTTCTCGACGCAACAAGACAAGATGCGCGCAAAAAGATCGAGCAACTGGTTCAAGAGGAAGAGTGGCTTCTTCAACCTGAGCGAGAACGGCGTGCTGGACGTTGTGAGTGAGGATCCACGACCGGACAGCAAGAGGGCGAAACATTCTCCCGGTTTACCGATGCTGCCTGAGATTAGCACCTTGAGTGGTGGCACACTGGGCG
The DNA here is from genome assembly GCA_013248845.1 of Passalora sequoiae. NCBI lineage: Eukaryota > Fungi > Ascomycota > Dothideomycetes > Mycosphaerellales > Mycosphaerellaceae > Passalora > Passalora sequoiae. The sequence continues at coordinate 897,154 of WSQC01000023.1, forward strand.
ACGGAGAGGGCAGTATCGGCTGGGACGAGCAGCTGTTCAAGAGATAGAATCTCGTATGGGTTCTGCGGGACTGGTGCCGGGGAGGATGGTATGCGAGTGTGCATCATCTTTCAATGGAAGAAGGGACACGGATGGCCGAGTGGAACAATCGAAGGTTCCAAAACGCCCGGCGCGTGAGGTATGACTGCACACATTGCACAGCATTAGTGTGCTTACGTGAGGAAACGTGATACCCATTGAAGCAAAAGCTTTCAAATATCGAAATGGCGTTCTTATGTTCTTTACTCTGAAACCGCCAAACTTGTTCGAAAAAAGACTCTTTGTGTCTCGATGTCATCTGTGGAAGTCGTTTCATCGCCGCCCCAGTGATGACGAGGCTCAGTGCATGCCGTTCAAACGACACACCTGCAAGCAGAAGCTATAAATCTGCCAAGCAATGTCCTGCGGCTGAATGCAACGCCTAAATCACATGGCTCACCTGCAGTGTGTTTCACTGTCTTTCCTGCATAACGACGCCACGACGAGCACGGATGCAGACCACAACGCCAGCACCGTGACATTCAAGTTGCCTTCCCATGAAGCCTGCCTGCTACACTTGACAACATAGAAGTAGGTAACTCTCCCAAGACCAAAAGTCCATACCCGTCAACAGTACTAATACATGTACGCGATAGCATCCACGGACAGATATCTTGTATGACGACGACGACGACGACGACGACGACGACGACGACGACGAAGAAGGCGAAAAGAACAACAACAACTCTTGGCATCTATTTCTTTCTTTCTTTCTGTCTCCCACCGCCGGCGCTAGCTACTACCTACTAGCTACATATAGGATGTGCCTCTCCCGTCGGGCCTCCAGAGCGAAATTGATGACTTTCCGCCGCGCGCCGGGCGTGGAAAATCCCCACCTACCTAGGTACCTGCCTTGCCTCGCTCGCTCGCGTATCTGCAGCGGCGGCGGCGGCGGCGGTGGCATGTGGAGAAGGATGGCGCCACTTGTCTCTCATTTGGGGAGGAAGATGGATACGATATCGTGGCATGGATGGATGGATGGATGTATGTATGTATGTATGGGATGTGCGCGGCGTTACTAGTAACTTTCAAGTTACTTTCAAGGTATATGTGTATGTGTATGTAGATGCCAATCGAGTTGCAATGGAAGGGTCTGGATTTGTCCATGGAGAAGGAGGGGGATTCGGGCAATTCTTTTTTGGTTCTGTGCACCTTGCTTGTATCCTGTTCAGGGGAAAGAAAGGATGCCAAAGGATGGAGTCGCTCGAACGCTTGATTGATTGTGAGAAGAAGTCATTCATTACTTAGAGAACCAAAATCTTCTGCGCGCAAGTCGTGCTGCGATATCGTGCGTCGCGGAGCTGTCGAAGCGCGCGACAGTCATCGATATGGGGATTGCTCTATCTGGCTGCTGCTGCAGTCTGACATGACTGTACCGATGCCCTGCACTTCGAGTTACGGGAGGTCGAAGTCATCTTCGCGGCGAATGTCGTGGAGCACAGTACGGTTTTGAGAAGACGAATTGAGCTTCAATCATTGGAAGAATTAAGTGAGCAGCTCATCTCTGTGTATAGCAGGACAAGCTCCTGCTGGGCTAATACTCACTCTCTCGTATATAGCCCGAGGTCTGGGTACATAGTCCACAGCCGAAAAGTGCCATCCATCAACATGGAAACGCCAATACCCAAGAACGATACGGAATGCCGAGCATCATTAACCTTGACCAACCCTTTTCTACCAACATTTAACGTAAACTCACACCGACTCCTTCGTCAAAAGCGCGCTCGCCGCAAACGAACAACTCCTATCTCTCTTCACATCCCCACTTGTCGCTTTGGCCTTCAACGCCGCTCGGATATCACTCACACTCTTCTGCTCCCAAGCCCGAAACTCCAGATGGCTCAGAGGCCACAATACTTTAGCTCCTCTGTCCCGCATCCATTCCTCGTTATTGAGCGGGGCGGGCGAAGAGGTGAGAGTATCAATGTCATTCGCCAGCTCCCAGCAGAACGAGTCCAAAGCAAGATCATTGACATCCATCCCAAAAGGATTCTCGAGCTCGCCGCCAACATGCCGCAGACCGAGGATGATGTAACCGGCGAATATTGTGGCAGGGATCGCGATCCAGCTGAGGTAGTGGACTAGTTGGAACGGGAGGGCGAGGACGTAGGCCCATGTGATTTGGGCGATACTGATGGTGTATGCTACTGGTAAAGGGGTGTTTACGATTCTCTCGGCGTTCGTCAGGACGTCGGTCAGAATCGTTATGTGGTTCATGAACTGGGTTTGATGAGCCGGGGCGGGCAGGGTTTGATTCTCGATGATGTTCTCTGCGTAGGCGGAAAGATAGGTCAAGACTTCGAGAGGGGTGTTACCGAGATTTTCCTTGGATCTTTTGATGAGTTTCCTAGGGTTGGATTCAGCCATTGGAACACCGAGGTATTGGCCCCAGGATCTGACACGAGAGAGGCTGCGTGCGTGAAGGTGGGTTTGATCTGCCTGACCAGCGAGGGTATGAAGGTTTGCGAGAAGTGGCGCGAGGTCGGGGTACTCGACGGACGGCTCGAAGCGGAGACGGTGCTTGAGGGAGACAGCAAAGGCGTTGATGAGCTGGAGGGCTGCGAGTTTAGACAGGAGATCTGCTTTGCCCAAGTTTGGGTCCTCGGCGTGACGCTCTCGTACATTGATCCAGATTGTGCGAGCGAGGTTGCGAGCGGCCATCATGAGTGTTGCCCAGCATTTTCGACCTTCTGCGAAACGCTCGTAGGCTGTCGATGAGCGGAATGACAGGGCCAGACCAACCACGAAACCAGTGATTGTAAGCAGAACATCATTGACCTCGAGAGAGTGCACTAGTTTGGAAATGCAGACAATACACGAGGACCAAGCTGCAACAACACTCAGCGGGACGATCATCTTGGGTAGCACGCTGCCATGAATTCGTAGCATTGATGGCCATTTTGTGTGTCTGTTGATGTCTCGCGGTCCGTGGAAGTAGTGTTCGACGTTATGGCTGGGCGATGGAGGTCTTTGGAATATGCCCGTCAATATCTCAGGCAAGGATTCTGTATCCGTTCTTGACTTGTGTGAGACGGCGTTGGGGACGCTGTCAGCAGAAATGCCCGTGCGGTATTTCTCGTGGCTGGTATCGACGCCATTCTGATAATGACTAGTGGCGTGGTCAAACACGGCAGTATTGAATACAGTAGTATTCGTGTTCGCCGCCATCGCAATGACTCTCTTGGCAGACTGCGTATGTTGCTGCCAATGTGGACAGACCTCTTGTATCAAATAAGAGAACCCCGCCGTTGGAGTGCCGCGTCGTCTAGATGCGCAGCTAGAAGCAACAAAGAAGTGATGCTGTACCGGGAACCATGATCTTTTGCACCTACCTAGGTAGTTAAGGTAGTCAGGATAGTCGACGCACTCGAGGTGGTCGAGGTGGTCGAGGGAGTCAACGAAGCCAACGGAGACACAAATCCATTCTGTCCAATACTCAGGTAAGCACCATCCTCAACATGGGTCGGCGATCCACCGCAAGTAGCGCTTGATGCAGGTGATTGATGTCTCGGGTTGTATCGTGAAGAAGCTGTTCTGCCCAAGCGCCCTAACGTTCTTCAGCATCTCGCATCGACCCGAAGGTAGTCGATCGAGAGATGGAAGGGTGGGGCGCCAATCGTGGCTAGCATGAATGAAAATTCTGGATGGATATGTGACTGTCCATTGTTACATCGCAAGCCGTGTGTTACAAGAGACAGCCAAAGACGTCTGAGTGCCACGAGTGTTTGGGGTGTTGTGTGGTACGCTGTCACTTCAGACACCGTCGAACACAGACGGGGAGGTAGGCGGCTTTATCAAGCAGCTCGTAGTGCGACACTAGCGGGATCGCGGTCCGAAGCGAAACCTGGAGGTCGTTGGCCGAGGAGCCTGTCCATTGCACAACAATTAAGGTGTCACGAGCGACGCCCGCGAATTTATCGCGACTCTATCGTCCACGGCGTCGTTGGTATATCGCATAGACAGAAAGGAAGCAATCTTGTCGGTGACGAAGTCGAGTCACACCGTGTTACCAGTATCTCTCCAGCACGTTGGAACGTCGTATATACTGCTCAATCATTCGTAAATTGTTGAAGCATCCCGTGGTCGGAAATTCGTTGTAATTGTTGTTACTGGCAGTCTGCCTTTGGCATCCAGCCCATATATCCAGACTTCATAGCCCATAGGTGACATAGCGATACTACGACCACAATGCATGTGGCAGAATTAGTGACCTTCAATGCTAGCTATAATCGAAATCGCCATGGCGATACGTCCTTATTTGCAGGAGACTGGGTTGGAGTTCTTGATGTGGGTTAGAGATCTCATCGGTTACTGGAATGTCCTGGCTTGGATTTCTTTTGGCCACGCTATTCTCGACCCGACTTGGTCTTGCCCCACTTGCGCCTTTCAATGTCCATCCAGCCATCCATGGACATGGTCATGATACTGTCGTAAGTTGTGAGGGAGAGTGATTATCCATCCGGAGGAAGTCATGTCCGTTCGCTGTAGCAAGTGCTAGAACACGGCTATTGGCAAACATTTGGTGATTGGGGGCTAGAGGTATTGGGATGCCTACCAATTCCATCGCAATGGTATGCCACAGCTATGTGGCTCCGCATCACCATCACGAGATTCCCATGTCATGAGATGCTTCGAGTCGCTCGATGCTTCTTGCCATAGATGCTATTCCTCACAGACGTGAACAAGGGCTTGAGTCCACCTGTGTGTAAACTAGGACGACTTGGTTTGCGATCATGCGATGCACCAATTTCCGGCCCATCTGCAGTCTTCTCCTTCGTCGATTCATCAGTGAATGCAATCTGAGGTACAGTTTCTTCGTGCTCAGGTGTCGGCATAGGCTCGAAAGAGGGTCGTGAGGGCTCGATGTCTGGAGGTGGCTGACGGCTCCGCGCCTCAGCGAGCTGTCGTGCACGTTCTGCTTCGTAGTCGAGCATTGGCAAAGAGGACGAAGACTTAGATGCGCCGGTAGTGTTTAGCATGCCGATGCTCGACAAGCGACGGTGCCAGGTGTGATGATTCGTCTCTTCTGGAGTCTCCATGGGTGTTGCCATTGTTCTTTCTATCTGGTCCTCGAGCAACGCTTGTTGGAACTCGGCTGAGCGATAATATCTCCCCTCGTCCGTGACATCTTCGATCGGCATTGGGTCAATATGTTGTTTCTCGCTTGAGCTGCGGGGCTTTCCTTCCTGATCCAGGTCTATCGATCGATTGTGCTTGTGGGAGCTGATGAAGGTACGCATATTTACAGAAGCGAAAGGCTGCGTTTCTGGTCGCGTAGCAGAAGCAAGATTGAGAGAAAATCACGTTGATCTATGCAGACTGCTGCAGTAGCGCAAACCAAACACGAAGCACTTGCCTATTTCTCTGTGGTAGCCAGAGTGTTCTATTCGTATAAGCCGTCAGCACTGTTTCAGCACAGCACACAACTTGGAAGTGTGCGACGGAAACATTTCGGAGTCGCAAACGCCGCGAGTCGTCATGTGGTTCCGCATATATTCGTCAGCAGTGCACAATATCCACACAATCAAAATGCTTCCAGGCCACGCAAGATTTGCGGAACAGTATGACACCCGTCGAGCTGCTGGTCGCGACCACATCCGGTACCTGAGTGGCATCTGTAGCGAGACTCCAGGTCTACACTCCTTCGGATCAGGGCAATCTGTATCCCGAGATGCGGGCAGCATAATATCGCATTGACCAGTAGCCTGATTGCTTACAGGTCTGTCGTTGACTCAATGTTTTAATGTGAGCTCCACAGGGACCTCAGCACCCAGAAGCATTGGTATCCTTCCACTGCAGTATAACATCTTGCATGCACAGCTCATAGAGCTCACGAGCTTGATCACGTTCCGAGGTCGGATATATCGAATCCATACGTGCTCTGACATCCAGGTTTATCTTCTCATTGCTACTGTATGAGACACCTCTGAAATTCCGGTTCGCATTCTCCCGAGAATCGTGAGGAGAGGCTCGCGCACGATCGTTGGGTACGGCAGTCGTGTACGGAGGGGTATGTTGCTGTCGCTAGGAGTATGATGAGCAACGTTCACCACGAAAGTAGTACTCAACGCAAGAAAGAAATAAGAGAGCGGATAGAAAGTCAACGCATTTACCACGCAGGCGGCATAAGAAGGTTCGCGCCACTGACCTCAGGCAATCTCGATCGATCGCGCCTGCCGGTTCGCAAAATCTTGGTCTACTCCTACACAACACGAAGCAATTTTTGACCGGGTCAAGATGAAACATCATCACCAATTTTGCAAGTCAACGACATCCTGCTGCCCATTGTACAGCATTGGAAAACAATGCCCACGGGAGCGATTGACCAAGTCCTCCATTCTGTTGAAAGCGGACTTTACGAAGAATTCTGAAGCAGACACACGAAGTGCCAGCCAGATGGTAGCGTTGGTGAACTGATTGTTGTGATACGACTGTGAGACTGCTTACTTTTACTTCTGTCATCCTAGTGCACATTGCCTTTCGATTGTGATCTCTATACGATCTACTAGATTTTCAAGAATTCTCCTCTGACTTATGGCCGCTTCCATCGAGAGTTACCTTAGGATGAAAAAGCTCCTTACCAGCACAAGATGCATGCTCCAGGTCCGGCGTGAAAGGCTGTATTGTTACAAGACACAGATGCCCACAGACTAGCGCTTGTGCATACATAACTGGTGGGATGTCTCCACAACCACGAGCTTCCATGCAAGATCTCGTCCTCCAGCAGCAGTTTCGCGGACGACGATGATGGCGCTCAGACCCACTCCTCTATATCGTTTCAAGCAACCACATGCGTCTGTTTCGCGTTTGCGATGCGTGCTATCTCAACAGCATGCACTCTGTCAGCCTTTGAATGAGATGATGCTCTTGTCGTCGCTTGCAGCAAGTCTTGACATGTTCTGTCTGCCAATATAACACACTGAATCTGCTCTTTCTGTGACACAGAAACCACGCTGGAGCTGCGCTTAACGTCCCGAAAACTGTGCCAGGTGGCCAACGAGCACTTCTTGCCGCAAGTGGTGGCATGTCTCGAGGAATCAGCCTCGAATCAACTCATACAAGTTAGCAAGAGCGATGCTGCCATTAGTGACCGAGTCACATGTCTCGTGCTCCCAGCAGAAAACTACAGTGCAGATATTGACAAGCAGCTTGATAGCGTTCGCCATTGGCTTCTGCAGCGACTCGCACTGTTTGTCTAATTTGCACTTGGAGTAAAAGAGATACTGCTGAAGTTGCGAACATGGCCTTCAATGGGAGAATGAAGTGCTATTGACGTTGTATACGAAACGCTGACGATAGGGACATTCGCCACCACCTTCTCCCACAGCCTGGAGTGATCTATGAGCAATCCGCCAGCCATTTGTTATATGTGGTAGGTGTGCATCTACTCATTCAGTCAGCATCACCATTCTACATCATGATAGCGAAAGCAATCTCGCAAGCACAACGCACCCGTTCTGTTCCTGGTTACACGGATGTTTCTAGCTTTTCGTGTAAGTATTCTTACCCAAATAATAACATCGAGAAGAATAGGTGTACACACCACAGTGCAAGCTAGGGATTTCGAGCCTTTGGCGCCTCTCTTGCCCTTCCAACATAATTGATCGTCGAGATGGCAATTCTACACTGAAGTCAGCATCCTGAACAACGTATGCAGCCCGCACAAGGTTTCACCGACCCAGTATGCACCACTGTCATCTGCGATCGCGCCGATAGCTGACGCAAAGACTGCTATCCATACCGCGAGAAGCCTCATTACGGCTATCAAGGAGCACGGTTTTGGAAAGCGTGAGACGTGATATCCTACACAGGTGTACTTCATCGATGTCAAGACGGTACCTCGTTGCTTTAAGCAGCAAAGCTAGAAGCAAGGCCGCCATGACGCGGCAGACAAGAGTGTGGCACCATCGGGCAACGCTGTACAGCAGGGTTCCATGATTGGAGCCGTGCCGGACCCGTACGAGTTGAGTGGCATGAAGGATGATCGACGGGTGCGTGAAGACTTTGCAGAGCTACTGCCCCTATTGGCAGCGGAATTTCTGCTCTCTCACGAGCTTTGTTCAAGAGTCCGATATCCTGGCAGTCTCCGGATGCGCAGCCGGTTGCGCTACCTCCTTCGTGAGCCTTCATTCATGGCCTGACTGGCAGTCTCCTAACTCTCCTCACGGTCCTTTCTGGCTGTGTGCGATACCAATAGTCAGCATGATGACGTGCAGGGATCGTGTGTGAGCATAGTTTTCTGGATTGGCTGCAGTCTTGGGTAGTCGACACGCTGAAGGATGGACCTTGACAAATCCTTTGATCGACAGTGTGTTTGCTTTTCCTTTCGCTCGATACGCAGCATCATATTTTGCGCATCCGACATGGGTAATGGCGAACGGTTGGGCATTTATAGCGAGTAAAGTTCATGACAGCACTAGGTTCTCAAGTGAACTCGTTGCACTCTCGCACGTGTGTCACTCTTTCCCACGAGTTGCCAATTCTCGCAGTGTTTGTTCGATTGATCAAGTCAATAGGGTGTTATATTAACATTCGGCTTGTCCATAGGCAGTAGTCCGATGTTTTGAAGCCATCCAGAGACTGTCTCAGCCGGCTGCAACATCTTCAAGCTAAACTTACTCGCCCGCTTCCATTCCCATGCTCTCAAGAACGTATATGCGCCATTGTAAGCACTCAGATCTTTGGAGAACTTGGCCTTGAACTCGCGCTGTAAGAGATGGCACCTTTCATCCATGGTCCTTGCCATTCGATATCTTGCCAGATGCAATTCATCGTCGGGTTCATCCTCGTCATTCTCTATAGAAGTGATCGTGGTCTCAAAGTCTGCCATCCACAGACTTCCCGTCGATGGCCAGCCCACATACACTCAGCGCTTTCCTCTCATGCTTTGGATAGGATGAGGTCCAAAACCAATACCGTACACATTGTCGTCCGTTGGTCCGGCGGGCCCGGTACTTGTTGAACACTGTATACCTACCTTCACTATCGAACCACTTGCCGCCTGTGAGAAGCAGGCGCTGACAAAAAGTATCTTCTGCTTCTTGGTGATCGTCATGGCGGAGCTGTGGGTCAGGTTGGTTCATCCCCACAAATTCGAAGTCGATGGCTTGCGCGTCTTCCAGAACGACCATGCCGCCGCGAGATGGCCAGCTGTAGATGGCTACATGATCATTCATTTCCGAATGAGGAGCGCACTGTACAGCCGTAAAGGCACAGCGGGCTACAATGGTAAGTCTTCTGAGGATCCCGGTCGGCCATATCAGTTTCCTTTGGTGTAGAGAAAAAAGGGCTCAACTACGTTGCCAGCGCGCTCATGGTTCCAATTCAGCTTGCGAGGAACAAGCTGCCGTGCGGCTGGAATGAGAGCGCCGCCTGTTTGATGCGCCATCGCCGTGTCCACCGCCATGTTTACATCTACTCAGGCACTGACACGTTTCTTCGTGGTGCAGTGCCGCATGACGTCTGATACGAGCAGGCAAGTACATGTACATGTAGGATGGTTGCAGACCGCATGGCAGCAAACACGGCCCTGATACGGTAAAGCTTGGGTGGCCTGAGCGAGACTATGGTCGAACGCATAGCACCGCGCGCTTCGTAGACCTCGCCATTTGATTGATTGTATCGCTCACCATTTGCAGCATCGACAAAGCACCCGTATTAAGACTCGAACGTGTCTCAGCCCGCCCATCGTGGCCATGGGAAAAGGTGTAACATGGTTACCAAGTAGGATGGGTGGTCTTGGTCCGTAAAAGTCCACTGCCGCAACTGTCGAGTCAATGCGACTTCAAGCGAGCCAGACCTTAGGAATGGTCAACTATGGCCCCAATCGGTGGGTGCTTCATCAGCCCCGACTTCACTTCCACATAGGTACTCTTCCCTAGTTCATTCCACCACCTCTCCCAAAGCCCACAAACCCGCACAACAACAAATCCCTACAATGTCACCATCAACATCATCAATCGTCAACCGCACCGATCGCAGGTGAGACTCACATTCGCATACCAAACTAGCCTTATCTAACACGTGCCAGACTCGAAACTTTCGAGGCTCTACGCGACCAGGTACACGCGACCTGCATGACCACAGGAGTAGATCCAAAGGTGAAGCAAGAGCTCCTTCAAGCAGCCAAGGCAGTAGCGATATCTGCCTTCGTGCTCGAAGACAACAATACCGAGAGGGCAAAAGACCTAGCTCGCGATGCTCAATCCGTCATACAAATCCCCGGAGTCATCATCGCCACGGAGCAGGAAGGCGCATTGGCGATCGAGATCATTATACTGGCGGCTGGTATCCTAAAGCCATCTGGTGGCCAGGTCGATGAGGTAGAAGTCGAGTTTATGGATGTGAGTGACCCTCTCTGGGATTGATTATGTTGTCATCTTTCGGAAGGCAACAGCGACGGCAGCGGTAGATCGAGACCCTAGGAGAGGGCCAATACTCATGACCAGTCAATTGATGCCTCTATCTTTTCCCTATGACTCCTTCTGCGATGGCGCTATGCTACTCAAATCCTAACCCGAGCCCGGCATAAGCACACAGGCACCATCACATACTTTTGGTTATCATGATCATCGTAACTCTGCCGTTCCTGCCGTCCATAGCGGTGGATACATGTGTTGCCCGGTATAAGCAACATCTGGTGCAGGGCCAGGACTGAAAGGCCCAAAGTCCGGGCTGTCAGGAGCGATGGGCCAATCACCTCCACGTAGACAGCGCTAGACGACAGTTCTGCACTCCCATAGCATATCGCACTGTCTGTAATATTGTCACGACGCTCCGGAGCACCAGGAATTTGCAAGGGCCGGAGCGCCATTGAGCTCCGTCTGGTCGTTGATCTTAGAGGGGCGTTCTAGTCACTCTTTCCACTCTCGTGCTCGATCAGTGCACATACAGTGGACACCATGTGCTCAACATCGTACACTTCGGCAGCTTCGACGTAGACACGCACAGCATCTTCAGTACCCGAGGCACGCACAAAGCATCGTCCATCCTTGTACTTGGCCACAATGGCATCGATCCGCTCCTGAATGCCGGCTGGCGACTGTAATTTCTGTTCAGCGGTACCTGGCACAGTCTTGTAATCGTCACGGGCCTTGACAACCTGCTTGGCGAGCTTATTGGGCATATCGGTGTAGTTAGCAAGCCACTCTTTGACAGTGTATTCCTTGTGCGCAAGTATAGCTTCAACAAGCAAGAAGTCCGAGACGGCGTCACCGACTGTCTGATTGATGAGATCAGTCACAGCGCGAAGGATCTCGAGGTTCTCGAGCTGTGCGGGCGACTCTGGTTCCTCCTTGTAGATTGTTTTGAGGGCATTATTCGAGAACAGTATGGTACCTGAGCAGAAGGACATTAGCTATACTCGGAGGTAGCGTTCAATTCTCCAGTAAAGGGCAGATACGAGGGAAGTAGCACAGCGTCGCGTTGCCGTATCTCATGCTACGCGTTGCCGACCAAGCCCTCCGCGGCAAGCGTCCGAGCCTCGCATCGACTTACCATGACCGTTAGCCTCGAAGTAAACACCAATGTCGTAGCGTGCAGCAGCGTGGTGCAAGTGCTTAACGCCAGTTGGTGTGAACTCTGCCTTGATCTTTAGACGATCCGCAATGAACTTCGTGCTGGCACCGTTGGCATATGCAGTCTGCACAACACCAAGTTTAATCTTGTCAGTCAAACCGCATTTCTCCACGAGGTCACCAAGGAACGATGCAGCCAGAGTTGCAATTCTGTCTCCATCCAGAAGCCGAAAGACATTGCCATCTTCGTTGAAGTAGTAGACGATACGGTCAGCATCGCCATCGAAGGAGCACCAGCGATCGTAGGGCTTGCCAGAGAAGCCTACGGGGACCTTTTGTTGTGTCTTGACGAAGTCGGCGCCGCAGTCCTTGTTGAGCACGTCTGCTTGCTCGATCTTATCATTTTTAATGACAACGTGCAGACCAGTCTCGTCTTCTGGCAGGTACTTAAGCATCTCTTTGAGCTTGGGCGCACCTACACCATTGGCACAGTCAACGGTCACGGAACTTGTAGGCTTGACGTGCTTCATAGTGGTCTTGAAGGCGGCTGCGAGCTTCTTGTAGTATCCCTGCTCCGACACCTCGCCATAAGGGTTCTTGTCATTCTGAGTGTTGGTGGCTCGCACGAGATAGTGCAGCTGCGGTGTTGTGAGAATGCCGAAGTCCTTATAGTCCACGCCAGTAACTTTCAGACCTGCTTCGAGAGCCTTGACCAGTCTTGCACCGGATGGTCTTGTATCACGTGCATAGATGACATTGGCAGGTCTACTGGTGTCGATGTTGAACTTGTCAACGACCTGCTTGTACGCGTTGGCAGTCTCTTGTGGGGTCTGGCCGTTCACGATATATGTCGCCCACTGCTCCCAATCTTGCTCCAGCATCTCTCCCATGGGATCGACTAGTTTGACGCCGTTGTCTATTGCTGGGTTGTGCGAGGCAGTGATCATGACTCCAATTGTTTGACCGTTGAGCTTCCGACTTCGAAGTCCGGCAAGAAGTCCCATACCGAACATGACATGGTCAAGCCATTCGCCTTTTGTCCTGAAGCCAGCTGTACCATATGTGAACTTGGAGACCTCAGCCGGACGAGGATAGCTCTTTACAGCATCTGCGATAGCCTGCTCTGTAGCCATGATGAGAAATGAGGCACTCGTGGTATCGTCTATGGGTTGTCGCTCGTTTGTCGATTGAGGAAGAGGAGAGTTCGATGGCTATATGTATCGTGGAGATAAGGCAGAATCAGGTTGGCAGGCCCAGCACCACAAATCTAATTATGGAGAGAAGCGCTCGTTGTCGTCTCAGGTTCAGAAATGAGACGTGACTTAAGTCCACTGACGCCAGAACCTCAGCCTCACTGCTGTCGGGGTCCTAATCAAGGAACTGCTAACGCTTCCAGCGCATGCGGGCCAATGGCTCTAGATCTAATTCGAGCCAAGGGGCTCTCTTCGGGATCGCAAACTTCACGATGAGTTATGCCTCCAAACGATCGTAGGAAAACACAAAACACCCAGGCTAGAGTCGTTCCTGCCAACCTGGGAACCCATCTTTAGGCCCCACGTGTAGCGTGACGCAGGGTCGTTTCACCAGTCCCAATCGGGAATTTGAGCCTGAGGCACGACAGTAACCTCAACAGTTAGGTATGCGATCAACGATCACCTTTACGAAAGCAAATCCACATTCATGTCAACGATGAACGTCCCATCAATGGCACTTTTACGCACGCTCTCGCCAGCGATACTATCCGGAACACTACCTTGGACAGCACGATCATGCCTAGCGCAACAGACAGCACACTTTTCAAGCACAGAACAAAGGCAGAAGAGGAATAAGGGCGGCCCCAGAAAAGATCCCAGAATCAGTTTGTGCCCTCCTTTACAGCCTGCAAGCTGTTACGATGCTGACCAGACCAAGCACAAATCCGCTATCACCTCCAGCATCCACTAACGCCTCGCCCACTCCGCTTCTCTCGCAATCGCGCCCTCAGACACTGGACAATCCATCGTGCATGGATGCGCTATCAGGACAAACTACGCAAGGACCGCGAGCTGGAGTTAGAGCGACAATACAATGCAATGAATGCTGCTTGTGAGGCCTTACGGCTGATAGACAATCACGGTCTGACGGCGGACGAGAGGAGTAAGCTGGGCGTGAGTCAGAAGGAGGGAGAGAGCAAGGAAATGGGACGGCTGTATAGGATTGCAATGCAGAAGACGGGAATATGGAACGGCGTGCCGATAGAGTATGCCAGAATACAGACAGAGACACCGAGTAGGAGTGGATGGAATCACGAGTGGATCAGGTGATGACACCTAACATTGGGGCTTTATACAAATTCAGAGCGGTAGTGGTCTCGTGTAAGAGCAGCAGGACTGGCGAAGAAGTCATGTACAGCGATTGTAACAAAATGATACCCTAGGAGACAGATCTGTGAGCCGCGCCATGCAGTAATGGCCGTCATGTGTGCCAGCTGGGCCTGCCGCTAAGCTGTACAAACCGCATCGTGAGAGCCGTGGACGCTGACTGATCAATTGTTAGGCAGTGAGGCGCTCTCGAGGCACAATTATTGTCCTTGTGAGTAGGCTACGGTGACCAAGGACTTCGGGAACCTAGATCAAGACGAGTTTATCCGGGATATTACGAACAGTGCGCTAGGCAAGCGAGTCGATGTGCAGGAGGAACATAACATCGCACATCGCTGCACTTGTGTCTTGCAGCAGCTGAGGCGAGCCGGCTAGTAGAACTGCCTACTAATACTGGAATATTGCAATATGTCCGCGCCAGCTCTACCGAGTCCTACTAACCTCAGGGCAATTATTTACTTGACAAGCAATTTCCACGGGGACAGCTACAATACAAGCAAAATCTCCTAGAGCTGCTCATCCAAGAACTTTTCGACCGCTTGAAAAGGGACTAGCCAAACGACGAGTGCAATACTTCACAGCTCGGCATATCTCTGCTATTTTCCAAGATTGAAGCCTGTATTGACAATTTGTGGCTGATTAGCTGGATACGATGCTGGAGCAGTTGCTATGATTACACCATAGGACTTTGGGACTGCGTTCAGTGCTTTCGACTCAGGTGGTTTTGGCAGAGGTACGCTTTAAGAACCGCCCGACCGCTGCATGTGATTGGGCATGGTCCGCCATAGGCAATTGAGTTGACTGCAGAATATAATATACATACTCAACCTGCGAAGTGCCCATATTGCGCGACGCGTTCGGAAAAAGTTTCCGGTGCTTGGCGGTTTACCTTCCAGTACTTCTCCCTCCCCGTCTCCATATGGTGGAGGATCGACAACAAGTATCTTGCGCTAACCATTGCAAGGTGATCAACCATTATAGAGCCAGATTCAATAAAGTTGTGGCTTCAAATGCAATTGGCAAGAAAGCGGGGATGCTGTATATGAGGCGAAGGTCCGCGCACACGATGAAGATGTCGCAGCCGTGCGTTGAAAGCATTCTAAGCTGGATCCTGGTCCAACGCATATGGCGATGACAAGATTAATTGCAGCCGTCGTGGCATTGCACGCATACATCTGCGTTGCCGCTCCTCAGGTCTCAGGCAACCTGCCACTATTCACCGGATCAGCAACAAGCTGCGACACGTTGCCTCAAAACGAGTTCGCAACCACATCCCCAGGCGCAGTCAACATCGACTCCGACAAACTGAACGCGGCGCTCGACTACGCAGCCGTCCAAGGCTCGTCCTCCATCAAAGTCTTCCGCAACGGCTGCCTCGTCGGCCAAGGCTTTCGCGACATTCTTCAAGAGCGTGTGCCAGAACTCAACGCCGGCCAAACGAAAGCCGTCGTAGCCCTCTTGGCGGGCATCGCGGCAGATCGCGGCTGGATCGATATCGATGCTCCCATAGATCAGTATGTGGAACCAGGTCTCGGTGACGCAGCACATCGTGCCATCACAATACGACAGTTCATGAACCTCGTCTCCGGAGTCCAGGTGAACCATGTCGAGGGCCTCAACCTCTTTCTAGACATCTCCCGGGCCAGAGAGTACTTTTCGCAAGCGCTTCTGCACCCTGCAGGCACGTACTACGAATTCGACGAGATAACGCCTTCAGTCGTCGTCTACTGTGTCGAGAGGGTCGTCCAAGCGCAAGGATATACCGACTTCCAGGACTTTGCTCAGAAAGAACTATTTAATAAGCTCGGTATTCCGGAAAGCGCCTATTTCTGGCAAAAAGACCGTTCTGGCGAGACGACCGGGTATTCTGGTCTCTGGCTCCGCCCGCTCGAATACGGCCGCATGGGCCTGATGCTTCTGAACAACGGCACTTTCGGCGACCGACAGATCCTTTCTCCTAGCTTCGTGGAGGAGACTCGACAAGGCACCACGGCGAATTGCGGCTTCGGCTTGTATTTCTGGCTGAACAGTTGCAAGCCCGGTCAGAGTCAAGTCAACACCGACTATCCATCACGACGCACGTATCCCGGTGAAGCCTGGATCCAGAGTGCGCCTTCCGATATGTACTACTCGCTAGGCCTGGGATCCAACACATTTGTAATTCCAAGGTAAGCGTGATCTAATTCAGCTGTCACAAATCTCTCTCCTGTGTGCGACGGTCGTACGGCACGCATGCACAATATGCATACGATATCGCCACTATATAAAGATCGTGAAGCATGACCTCACAGCCTGGAAGCGCGCCAAGCGACGGAAGTAGCACAAGCGCTGCAGTCCGACAGAGCAGCTTCAAAGATTGCAGGCCATAATTTCACGCCGAGAACGACTTCTTCCCCGCTTATGATACTAACACATCGCAGTCTAAACATGGTCGTCACCCGCGCCGGCTACCAAGAACTCGATACCCTCCCCGGCGCAACCAACGGCGACGTCCACGGCGCCTTTCCCGGCAACGCCGGCGGACCCGGAGACCACGAATTCTTCCGACAACTAATGGCTTCCGTAACCGACATCCCTCCAGCCGTAGCTGCGACCATTCAGAACTCGGGTCCGTATAACAGGCCAGATGACGAGCAAGTCGATCTGGTACCGTTCATTGAACCCCTATCTGCGCCGCTCGGTAGTTATACTGCTATTGGGCCCAGTGGACCAGTCGGGTGTAATGCTTTGTCTTGTCAGAGTTCTTCGAATGATGGGTTGACTTGGCTTGGGGAGGTGCCGAGGACGATTCCTGGCCTGATTGGGCTTGAGCAGAGGCCGTCGGGGTAGAATTAGGTAGTGGATCCCTTTGTGTGGTCTATATTACTTGACAACCTCAACTGATGTAAATGGCCATCGATGTCCGAGACAGCGTATCGCAAAGGGCGCAGCTCTAAACACGTCCAGTCAATTTTTCGCCGCATATTGCCCTCACCATTGGCGAAGGACCCAGCATTCAGCGTCTCTCCGGTGCGTTCACCAAATGACAGCGCAGCTAAAGCACTTAGGCAAGACGCGCTTACTCATTCTTATCATTGTGAGCAACCTACATCTCCTCCCGCCTTCGACTCGCAATTCCGGGACCATCATTTTACCGGCCTTTCAATCCCTCTTCCGCCATCAGCATGACCTCACAAACCCCGTCCACGTATTCGCCATGATACTGCAGTGAAAAATCGATGGCCTGTTCGAAATGCTCCTGATTGAAACCGAGCAATCCATTGAGCTTCACGTAAAGTCCGAATTCCTCCATCCAGCCCGCTTCCTTCAAATGTTCCAGGAAAGGGCCGAATTCGAGGTCGCTGACACGATCTGGCAATGGGTTCCTTCGCATGAGGGAGCCCTGGCCGATGTAACAGATACGAGCCTGAATTTCTGCTGAGACGACGCGGAAGCGTGTGTTGGCCGCAAGCAAGCGTGTTGAAGCAAGAGGCATTGAGGACCGATTCAGGAGGGGCTTTGCGCGTCTACTGCTGTTGCGTGAGCAAGTAGCTGCTTAAGGACCCATCGCTAGTACTCGTGCCGTCTCCGCAGCCTACGCTCTGACGTTTTCGATGTCCATTCCAAGTGCTGTGGACGGTAGACTTTGGCAGCCACTTGCATTAATTGCAGCGCCCGGGACGTCACTCATGATAGCTGGCGGGCTGGCCAGCAATTGCGTTGGCATTCGCCGATGGTGGTGTGGCTGATTCTCCACAACGCATGACCAATGCATTGCGATCTGTGGCAGACTCGTCGGAGGGCGCACAATGCAGGTCGTCAAATCGTGACTCGAGGACCCCTCTATCGCTCCCTGTGTCTTGGCTTGACGGCCTGCGCACGTTGGTAAGCATACGACGCGATCTTCCGGCAAATGGGTATGGCGCAGGTCTTGCGGGCCTTCGCAGACGCGGCACAAGCACGGGTCGCTCCATCACTCGTCGCCACCTTACAGACTGTGGTATGTCGTCACTTTCCAGCTCCTCTTGAGACTCTTCCTCTTGCTCGTCCTCTATCTCACCCTCTTCCCCATCCACTTCCTTCTCGTAGAGTACCTTCGACGATTCGGGCAGGTGTCAAACGACTCGAACCATTTCTTTGCACAGTTGACGCAGAAGATGTGGCCACAGTCGGTCTTGGAAGGCCCGGTGATGCTGTCGTAGCAGACCGAGCAGTCTCGTGCAATAATTTGCGTCAGGAAATCAGTCTTCGGCAGAACCACCATGGTTTTCGGTACGGCTTGGTTAGAATTGCGATATGTGTTTTCAAATGAGGAAAACTTGTGTTTGGAAGAGGAAGTGAGCGTGTCCGCGGATGCCTGTGCGTCACATGGACACAGCAACCTCATCTCGTGTTCCCTGTGGTGCCTCGGCATTTCGTTAATGGGCATAGTAATGCCTCGAGTCGTTCAATATTAGCTGAAGCATTCGGAATGTGAATAGGTCGAGGTAACATAGGCCTCATCATAATCTCTGTTGTCATCAAGATCGTCAGAGTTGAATTTCTGGAGGTGATTGATCGCGAAGAAGTTGGATGTGACAAGACACTGTCATAAACACTTGAGCTCGTAGCGACCGTACCAAGCGTGTGGTTGATCGTGTGTGCTTGCAAACCAGCGCTCATGATATCTTCCACCGTTCCGTCAAAATTTGGGCAGCCGAGGCGGCTTACAACCGACGCTGACTCGGTAGTGAGACCCCGTTCCAGATGTTCTGCAAAGGTCTTGGCGACGTCAGGGGACAAGGCGCTTATCAGCTGGTCGAAGCCGGATGCGTCGATATTATGGCGCTCGCAGTAACGGGCGACAGGGGCATAGATATAGAGATGGAACGTTCGTCTCATCTCGCCTGTGTAAGCAAAGTGCGCACACGTGAGCGTTCGTAGCGATGCCCGTCGAAGCTATTCAGTACGCATTTGGAGAAAGTGAAGTGGTTAATGAACTCCTCGACGGTCCGACAGATGGATGGCGTCTCTAAAGCAAGTCAAGCTATGCTTACGAAGTTCAATTGACTTGTACTGTCCTTGATGACCAAAGACCTTGCGATGTCTATCCACCTGATACTGGTTCCGACTGATGTGGCAACACTTGGGGGACCGGAAGCAAGGTTGAAGGTAAGGGCAGATATGTAGGATGTGCTTCTTGCGATCCGCCTGCTTGGAGAACGTTGCTGAGCAATGCGAGCAAGCAAATGGGTTTGCCTCTTGCTTTTGCTTCAGAGTGGGTCTAATTCCTTGGCTTGAGTGCAAGGGACCGGGCACTACCGAGGTGCGAGAAGATGCTGAGATTCATGAGCGTATCGATGGCACTGATCCAGAGCTCGTGCATGACGATACTGTTGATGGTGCTCGAGAATGTCTCCAGGATTCAGCAGAAGTTGAAGACAATGAGCTGGAGTCGCTGTATTGGCTGTCAAGTGTTGAACGAATGCTCTGTTCTGTGCTGATATGCCGCAATGGGACCGCCAAAGCGTGCGATGTTCAACGTCGGACATCCCTATGGTGCTCCACGAGGATCCTGGAACAAGTTTCGCAGGTATAGATCAGACGCGAAGATAGCTCCGCGAAGATGATAGGCGCGAAGGATAAAAAGGTATATTGCTTGCGGGCCGGTAGGAGGCCTTTCAGCTTGTGTGTCAGGCAAAACAACGCCGCTGTCCTGCTTTGAGCCTGCCGTCTATGAGGGCACCGGGCATCTTTATAAAGCTCGACAACGATAGCGGGCTGCAAATCTCGCTCCCGTAACGTGTTTGTGATGGCAGGCATGGTTTCGGAATGATACTGCCTATGCGGAGCAAGGGCGCGGAAAAATCGAGAGCCTCAGGTATGATTCGCGATGTACAAACCTCGATGTCGGCGCAGGTTCAAGATCTCGTTATGGTGCTGTGCAATACAGCAACAGTGGATTTGCAGCAACGTTCTACTCGTCTGCGAGCATTGCAAAAGGATTGCACGCCAAATCCGTTCTTGGTTGACCGATCGACTTGCTCTTCTTAGACTTCTTTCTGCGTTTTCTCGGCTCCCTATCGTCCAGGTCATCACCACGCAGCGTCACGAGCAGGCTACTCAAGATATCATGCCATACTGTCTCCTCCTTCGCCTTACTCTCAGACTGGGTTGATCTGAAGAATTCAGCAATGCGGGGAAGTCCTTCCAGTGAACCAACTAAATCAACAGCTGCCATGAACTTGTCCGAGACCATACAAACTTCTTGTGCTCTCACGAACGACAAAATCTGTTTAAGCATCCTGAAGGAGTAGTACGCCGCCTGGTATTGTGCTGAAAGGTGTATGAGATCCCATTTTTGGCCTTGCTGATTGGTGACAATATGCAATGAATCTGCGATAGTTGGCAGGGCATAGCCATCAGCCACGAGATCAGACAATGTATGCTGCAAGATCAGATAGCGCCAACGATCAGGCTTTTGGAGTTCTGTGTGGTCGGTCAACCAAGCCAAGGCCTTCTGCAGATGTATTGAAAGCTCTTGTAACCTCGCTTCCGAGTCTTTCTCCGAGAGTGGCTCAATCACAGTTCCTGCTATTCTTACACCGCTGCGTCGGTACTCCTGAACGCCGGCATCGCTACCAACGCTCAGTGTTAGAGCAGAATATGCCAAGGCGCGAAGCTCGCTGCCCACAGACCACGCACTCTTACGAACGGGATCCTCGATCTGGAATGGCAGGTACATTCTAAGCCCACCTTGTCCATCGCCAGTGCCGAGAAGCTGGACTTCGTAGATGAGCTCCGAGACACGCGAGTCGCGCGTTGCACTGTTAGCATCCCGGGTGCTAAACGCAGCGACTGCTGACCATTGTTCACTCTCCGTGGCAGTGTCAAACATCGTGGAGAATTTATCAAAATCAGCCTCAGCAGCAGGATCTGCAGCTTCAACTTTGCGAAACGCGCTATCAAGCGTACAGTGAGGATCCTTGGCCATATAGTATGCAGGCTTGATCAAACTCTCCAAGGAATCCGAAGCTTTTCCAACGATTTGACTCGGCCAATATTGTGCACATGTCCAAAGAATGGCCCCGTCTGCAATGTTCTCTGACAGATCTCGAAAAGGTGCTACGCTTGTTCGATCATTCAGTCTGTAGACCAAGAGGTCGGCATCGTCTGAGAATATGACAGCATTGGGCTTGCTGTCTCCGAGCGCAGCCGCATTGGCTACCACAACACAGTAAGGATCCGCTTCGCCTGGTACGGTAAAAGTAACCTTGCCATAAGTATCATGCTTCAGCAATTCTTCAACGATGCTGAAAACCATGAACGGCGGCGGTGCTAGATTTTGCCGCGCTTGGCCAGATAAGATTGGCACTCCGCTCCCAATGTGCTCTTTATACGTGTGCAATCGGGTGACGTAGGACTGGAGCCTACTGATGCGAACGTCCTTCTTTGCTCGAGGAAGAACACCATCGAACAGTATGGCTTCCCTGTATGCGGTCAGCACGAAACCGCTCACATGCCTGCGGATCTGGAATGTACACCGTAAAGCCGATGGCGCGCAGATTATCGAGCCATGCGATCACAGCACTAGCACAATATTCGTAGGTGAATGATCCGGGGGTGGCGGGGTGCGTGTTACACAGTCCGTAATAGATGTAGTGAGCAAGGCCAGGTCCATCAATGATTCCGATGCTGTTTTTGACAGGCTCCTCGCTACTGCCCAGTGTGCATCGTACTGCATGCCCACGCATATGAGCGCCGAAGCGCTGTATCCCCATGGCGGCCTTCGCCGACTATGATGGCCTCAGATCATCAGTGTTACACGGACAATCCAATCTGCCTCCGTATGCTTCTTCGGCACGCCCACACTGCACCCGGGCGATTCTGTCGAGTGAATGCTCAGGCTCTGCAATTCGTATCAATGATTTCTTGTGAACGAAGAGATCCATGCAACGCCGTGCGAGATTTGCGTAGCAGCCGTAGATGAGCAGGAACAGGTGGAATCCTTCTGTCGTCTAACCTACACGGCGTTGTGGGATTGGACTGCTGTTGAAGGACGCCCTTCGAAAGGAAGTCGTGGAAGTGCGCTTGCCAGATTGGACATTATGGCCGCTTCGCACTCCCGCTAGATCCCGCTTTTCAGGCAGGGGTTATAAACCAATGACCACGACTGTGTATCGCTCGAGAAGCGTAGACATGAACTCATCATAATGATATCGTTGTACCGTCTAAGGATGCGTTCACTAATCGCTGCTTAGCGGGCTAGGTGTGTGAGGACGAGAATCTCGTCTCAACCACTATTGTATCCTTGTCTAGTAACCCGACGTCTCTACCAACCCTCCGCTGCTTGCAGATCAGTCGGTAACGCCATCTGAACATGTATAGCTTGCAGGCCATGCTATGGCCATCGATCGCGGTATTTCACCTAGGCAGTAGTAATCTGCAGCGATGCGGGCGCCATGCAACGCATGATTGTGAAGTCGAGATGCGGAAACCTGGATAAGCAGCAAGCCTACCGATCTCATCTTGCCAGCGAAACGTCCGCTGGTCGCGATAGCCGTGGTCGCAATGCTATTTCGCTTGTATTGAGCGGAACTCATTGTTCAGTAGTGCAGAAATACAGACTGCCAATGCATGTTGAAACGATTGTGCCGCGATCACGCGAGCACATAGTTGAAGTCGCGACTGGAATTGTTCGATTGCCGTATCCAGATCTGAGCATAGTCGTGATAACCACTTGCAATGCATTTGGTCTGTGTGACGACGACGTGTACATTCATACCCAAT
Source organism: Passalora sequoiae (assembly GCA_013248845.1). Taxonomy (NCBI): domain Eukaryota; kingdom Fungi; phylum Ascomycota; class Dothideomycetes; order Mycosphaerellales; family Mycosphaerellaceae; genus Passalora; species Passalora sequoiae. Next base: position 919,856 of record WSQC01000023.1, read on the forward strand.
CCGTCACACAAATTTCATGATGTCCAATTTCGTCTTGATAGCCTCCTTCGAGAAACGCTTTCTCTTCTTCGCACCACATCCGGTCTGATTTCGCTGATTGAAATCTTCGATCTGAACCTCGATGAGGCCATATTTTTCGATCAACTCATCATCCTCCAAGCAGGTCAAGTCACGATAGAACTGCTTGTCGATGGGTTCAGGTACCTTGTATGCCTGACCTGCAAGCTCGACCGCATCCGGCGCCGATGGTGCGAGCTCTTCTTCCGTCGGAGGCAATTTGGTGCCAAATAGGTCGTGCTCTGTCAAAGAGGATATGGAAGATTTGTTGGATGTTTTGGTAGCTGTCGATGCCTCCGAAGACGTTGACGATGCTCTCGAGCCAGGGGCAATGGATGCTGTGGATGAGAAGTCATGGGCACCAGAATCCCAAGTAGGCTCTTTGCATTTAGTCTGCACGCCCAGCAGGTCACAACATAGAGACTTGTCCGATGCCGTAGATGCTTTCGAGGATGAAGACTTGTGCGATCTGACCGAGCGGACGCTGCCTGCAGCTTTCTTGCCAATGTCCTTTGGTGAATCAAATAATGGAGACGCCATACTAGTCTTCTTACAGAGTGTCCGTGTAGTTATCCTCATGCGACTGGAAAGGTCTTGACATGGAAAAGTGCGCTGGTGCTGGCTACAAGTTATTGATTGTCGACGTGCTAGAATTGGGCAGAGTGATGTCACGACAGACATTGCAACCGAGCAAGGCGATGGAATCCCGGTCTGCGCGAGAGCTATGGGAATGTTAGCCACTGGCTCCATTAGGTAGACGAATAATCCTAGCCAATATGCTCGCGCTTGCTGGTTTCACCTTACACTTTCGGTACGTTCCATAGCTTCTTGACTCGAACTGGAAAGCATGGCACGCTAGCTTATTGAGATCACAAGGTGTCAAAAGCTGCGATATTTTGCCCGTGATTCTTCGCCGGTGAAAAAATCCGTCGAGCCGAGTAATATGGGTCACCTGTTTGCTTCGCGCCAGCTTATTTCTGCTTAACAACGAGTTGTATGCTACGTGATGTTGGTAGCATTGTCTCGGTGGTGACATGACGGTACTAGACACCATGAGCACTCCGCCGACAGCATCGAATGCTCCAGTCCAGCCTGCCCAGAGACTGCTGTCGAAGTCGGGAGCAACCGAGACGCATGGAAACGTCCCCGAGTCGGTGGGTTTTTTGCTTTCGAATTCGACCTCTTGGTGAATCAGGATTGTGCTGCGAATGCGCAGCTGCAGTAGTAGACGCGGTCTGTTGAAGCGCATTGTCCTGTGTTGGCTTTTGTAGAGAGACGAGGTTACCGTCGTCGGCATGATGGGAGTAATAGTATCCTCACACAGATGCTCGTCATGCCGATCATTTCAGCTCGATCAAATACAACAGCACTCAGTGGTGCTAAACGTCCTGAATCGGTTTGCACAACTGGATGCGAAGGTAGCACAGGCTCCTGCTTGTACTGGCGCTGACATCTCGCCCACTCTTATATCAAGACATCATTGTTTCTTTCCCAAGGCCAGCAGAGATTTGCCTGAGCACCTCGAGCATGAAAATACAACCCATCGGTGAAAAGCGATGATGCGCGGTTCATCATGATGCTGGCAAGGATGCGAGTCAAGGCATGTTCGGTGCAACTTGCATGTACGTCATCCAGTGAACGTGCGACGATGGCTGGGACCAGCCTGTGGATATTCACGAGCGACTGCTACTATATCTCTGATGAACCGTAGGCGTTGGTCGCAATGCGAATGTTCTCAAGTGTGGGTGGTGCCACAGCCTGACTGACAGAGTTGGCGATGATGAGAAGGTATCGCTCTTGGTTGCGAAGTTGGCCCAAAGATGGCTGCGATTTGGAGCTGGAGAGGAATGTGTTCTACATACACATTTGTCGTTGAAAACACATCCAGATCACGAGCAAGCGCCAAGACTGTCTCACGCCAGCCAGGCCAGCTTCAATTTACCTCAGCTGCTGCGACCAGCTGCATGACATCCAGATGTGGGCATTCGCATGTGCAGCCCACACAACCTTAGCACTACTGGACTACTAGTACAGACCTTCTCGAACACTGCATTGGCTGAACACCAAGACAAGCCTAGCATCCCCTCGAGAGCTGCGCTATGCGAGCACATGACCTTCACGAAGCGGCACGATAGAATTGAGGCGCTCTAAGGCAGAGCACAATCACAACACTGGACGACGGTATGGCGTCGCCGCCGCCGGTCGAGGACCAGGCGCGGCTATTGGAAGATGCCTTGAGCGTTGTGCGCCAGCAGACAACATCGATGCGACGATGTCTCGAGACACCTGGCAAGCTGATGGACGCCTTGAAGTGCAGGTCAGTCCTTCCTCTCAACGGCATGGAACTGCTGGGGCCCAGCTGACAACATAGCAGCTCGACACTCGTCTCGGAGTTGCGCACGAGCAGCCTAGGCCCCAAGCAATACTACGAGCTCTACATGTCCGTCTTCGATGCACTGCGACACCTCTCCGTCTATCTCCGCGAGTCTCACCCCGTCAACCATCTCGCCGACCTGTATGAGCTGGTTCAATATGCCGGCAACATCGTGCCTAGATTGTACCTCATGATCACGGTCGGGACTGTGTACATGAGCATTCAGGATGCGCCGGTCAAGGAGATCATGAAGGACATGATGGAGATGAGTCGTGGGGTGCAACATCCTGTTCGGGGTCTATTCTTACGATATTATCTATCTGGTCAAGCAAGAGATGCCCTGCCCACCGGAGATGGAGACGGTCCGGAAGGCAATCTGCAAGATAGCATAAGCTTCATTCTGACCAACTTCGTCGAGATGAACAAGCTCTGGGTACGGCTGCAGCACCAAGGACATTCCCGGGAAAGGGAACAACGGACGAAGGAGCGACAGGAACTGCAATTACTGGTAGGTAGCAACCTGGTCCGCTTGAGTCAGCTGGTAGACTTGGAGAGTTACAAGAACGTGATACTCCAGCCACTCCTCGAGCAAGTCGTGCAATGCCGAGATGTGCTAGCGCAAGAGTATCTGCTAGAAGTCATTACGCAAGTCTTTCCAGATGAGTTCCACCTCCACACCTTGGACCAGCTTCTTGCTGCAACCGCGCGACTCAACCCGCACGTCGACATCAAGAAGATCGTCATTGGACTCATGGACCGCTTGTCCGCTTATGCCGCACGAGAAACCGAGACGAAAGCTCCTGAAGAGCGACAAAAAATTGAGGAGGGATCTGTCACTGCACTCTTGCAAAGGCTTGAGGTTTCGGGAGGTGCTGGTCAAGCAGAAGCTGCAAAGCTAGCGGAGAACGGCGAAGCTACGAATGGCGAAGATCTCACCACCGCGGGCTCGCCGACTGCTGCACATGCAGACGATTCTGGGCCGAGTGACAATGCAGAATCGTCACATGCGAACGGTGAAGGCAAGCATAACGGCATACCCGCTGATATCAAACTCTTTGAAATCTTCTATGAGCAGGTCGTACACATCGTAGGCATGCAAAGACTTCCTATACAAGACATCACGCCGCTGCTGGTCTCATTGGTCAACCTGGCGCTCAATGTGTACCCCGAAAGATTAGACTACGTCGACCAAGTCCTTCACTACGCTACAAAGGAAGTTGCCCGCTTCCAAAATACATCCGAATTACACTCTCAACAATCTCAGCAGAGCTTGCTTGCTCTACTCCATGCACCGGTCAAGGCATACTTTTCACTTTTTACAGCTTTGGCACTTCCAAACTTTGTCCCGCTGTTCCAGCAACAACCATACTCAGTACGCCGATCCGTGGCAGGGGAAACAGCACGAAACCTTTTACGGAATGAAACCAAGATCACGAGTCACGCGCACCTCGAAGGCGTGTTGTCAATACTATCTGTACTCATCAAAGAAGGCATGCAAGCACCATCTGGCTATGCCGCTGGTGCAGCGAGAAGAGCAGTGATCGAGACAGAAGAGACGGTTGAAGAGCAGGGCTGGCTTGCGCGGATTGTTCATCTCATCAAAGGTCCGGATAATGTCACACAGTTCAAGCTTTTGCAAACCGCCCGAACCGCTTTCCAAGAAGGCAACGAACGCACAAAATACACGACACCAGCACTAATAACACAATCTCTCAAGCTTGCACGATCATTCAAGCGTCGAGAGCATCTTTCCAGCGACGACTACGGTACGCTATCATCAGCGCTATACAAGTTCATACACACAGCCATCTCATCTTTGTATACTCGCGTATCCTCAACGGGCGTCCCGGATCTGGCTTTGCGACTCTTCGTAGCGTGCGGGCAGGTCGCCAGTCAGTGCGAAAGCGAAGATGTTGCATACGAGTACTTCGCGCAAGCGTTCACTGTGTACGAAGAGTCAATCTCGGACTCCAGATCACAGTTCCAGGCCATCTGCATCATTGCTGGCGCCCTATCAGGATGTTCTGAGCGGTTCAGCAGAGAGAACTATGACACGCTTATAACGAAAGCAGCGCTTCACGGCAGCAAGCTACTCAAGAAGCCTGATCAGTGTCGCGCTGTATATCTTGCTAGTCACCTTTGGTGGGCAGTCGAGGACGCAGAGAAGCTGGAGGGTGACGAGTCAAAAGAGGTAAGCCGCCTTGGAGATCCCGCATTCATAGAAGTATTATACTGACCTCTGCCTTCAGGTTTATCGCGATGGCAAGCGCGTTCTGGAATGTCTGCAACGAGCCCTCCGGGTCGCAGATGCGTGTATGGATACCGCCGTCTCGGTCGAACTATTTGTGGAGATCCTCAACAGATATGTCTATTACTTCGACCAGGAGAACGATGCGGTCACTACCAAATACCTTAATGGTCTGATCGAGCTGATACATAGCAACCTCAACACCACCGAGAACGCTTCTGGGCTCGAACAACCGCGAAAGCACTTCCAGAGGACATTGGACTACATTAGTTCGAGAGATTATGATGGTGTGGTAACCACGGCCAAGTCATAGAACAATATGAAGATCGAAAGTGATTGCACGTTCTATCAGAAGAGTTCGAAGCATCTTTTGGTCGGTGGAGAGACGACGTCGAAAGGACGTCCGAAGAGCGTACCGTCGTTCTTGATAGCGGCCCAAACTCATGCGAGGCCATTTCGAGATCATTCTTGTCGTATCTTTAGCGAGAAACAGCAAATTTTAGTGGCATTGTGTAAATAGACCGTACGATCTGTGGTGCACGCTCGTACTGCTTCATGGTCTCAGCACATTCCAGACCTGCCATTCTGCTTCAAGTCTTGCACCATATCGTCTTATCGCTCGCCAACGATACATTGTTGCGAGAGCGTAGTTGTCTTCTGACATTGTTCCTGAGGCGACTTCGTTCACAATTCCTTCTGTGCGGGCACCAGTCTCGCAAACAGGCCACCACCTTCCTTAGCAACAGCCTGGCCCAAGGACCGAGAAATGTCAGCAAATGACGTAGAGGAAACGAAAGTATGTAGAAGATGGTGATGTAGATGTTCATCAAGTTGCTCTCACTCTGACGAGAACATGAGGCTGCCACGGTAGATGGAAACTGACTGATGAGGTAGAGTCATAACGAGTGCTGGAAGCTACGTTCAGGGGTGGCCAGACATCACATTGTCTTACCAAAAATGCAGTATATTTGAAGAGCGGGATCGAGTGGTGGGAATCAACGACGAAGCGGGTGCCGAGAGTATTGTAAAACGTCGGTAATGCAGAACAAACAGTATCTCAGAGATCATGCTTTGGCCTGAGAGTCCGATGGAAATGATCACCACTGGCACAGCATTCTTACACTTTCCTCTTCAACAACCCCTTAAAGAAGTCAAAGCTATTACTATCACTCTGCAGTTCAATCCTCCTCTTCGTGCCTTCCTCTTCAGCTACAAGCAGACCCCAATCTCTCGTGATACCCTTGATGCGTGCTTTAGCGCCGCCCTCGGTCTCGAGTGTCACGACTTGATCCGTATGCAACCACGAGCTGTAATACATATTCTCGAACCGTGCATCGAAGCCATTGACGCAGAACTTGGCATACAGCATCTCGAATTGCGTCAATATACTCGCAAGAAGCTTCTCGGGCGTTAGTGCTTGCAGGTTCAGCTTCGCAGCGAGATCATTGATCGACGTGGTCGGCGCCGCATTGTTCAGATTGAGGCCGATACCGACTACCAGAGTATAGTCGCCACCAGAGTAGGACGAATTCACCAGTATACCACCAATCTTCACGTATTTCAGGTCCTTGGGATCTGCTGCAGGATCGAGGGCATAGATGTCGTTGGGCCATTTGAGCTTGACAGGAAGGTTCTCATAGCCACGGTCATATTCTTGAATGCCGGCAACGATGGCTAGTGCAGCCAGGTACTGGACGAACACAACTGGCGCAGAAGCCGAAAGCGAGAGGCTGTGTTTCAGGGTCGTGCTGAAGGCGAGAGTGCCGGGAGGTGATACCCAGACATTTGTACCTCGACCACGACCAGAGATTTGGGTAGTGGCGGTGCAGGTAGTACCGATAGGTAAATGCGAAAGCCAGGTGGTGTTCTTCTCAAGCAGAGTCTGCGTGCTAGTGACAACCTCGCCGTAGAGCAAGACGCGACCGTAGTCACCGGATATACCATGCTGCTTCGATTGGAAGTGCTTCAGGTTTGCAAAGTAAGCATGATGATTGAAGTCGGGAGTGTCCTTCGGATCCGGCAATGCCGTAGTATGTACGGAGAGGCGCTTCGTGGGTATGTCATAGTCGAGGGGCCTGTCAAGACTTGGGTCAGCCTGCGCCTTATCGCTCTCTTGGACTACGGATGAAGGCTTGGGCTTCGCTTTGGTGGGCGTAGCCACGGCGTTGATCAAAATGTCTGCTGCTTTCTTGACTGGCGACGGCAGGGCTTCTTTCATGCTGGACATATCCCAGCCACCATCCTTCTCGATCTTGAATGTATCCTGCTCGCCTCTAATGAAGTTGCCATCATGCTCGACGCTGACGACTCCAGCATCCTGCCAAGAACGCAGCAGTTCTTCAATCTGGTTGTACTGTGCCGAAGAAATGTGTAGACGGGAGAGAGATGGTACCGCTAGAGTATCGCTGCTCACTTCCAGCCCGAGCTTCTTCAAGCAGGCCTTCATGAACTCTGTTCGCTTCTCATCATCTGCCACGAGAGCATCCACGATCTTGCTGTAGTCTGGATTCGACTCTTCTTTGCGATTGAGATTGTTGCCAGCGAACCTGTAAATGTCAGTATGATATTAATACGGTATGGTGAATAGCTTACTCGGGATGTGGTCCGGTCAGTATGACTGCACCGTCGCCAACCTTGCGATAGATGACAGCGGCCTTTGCCTCTCCCGCTTCCACGTTGAGCTCCTCTTGAAATCTCGCGAGAACCTCAACACCTTGGTCTCTGTACTTCTCAGCATCCACGAAGACGCCTCCGCCGTTGTAATAACTAATGAAGTCGTCGTGAACAGTATCAGTGAATGCTTTACTATCCACACTCAGCTCTACAGCGCGCGCACCAGCCTCACTTTGATAAACAAAGCCAGAAAAGGCAAGACCTCTGCAGACGCCAGGATAGAATGCAAGTTCGCGATCACCGACGACCTCCATGCCTTTCTTACCCACCTCGAACTCGCATTTGCTAGAACCATAATAGCCACCTGCGCACAGTCCTAGGTACTTGCCACCATTATTGACGTATTGTTTGATACGACGGTTACCAGCTCCGTTCAGCGTTCGACAGTAGCCCACGTCTGCGCCTCCTGGAAAGACCAGTAGAGCGCAGCTGTTGGGCCATGGCTCTTTTAGGATCTGGTCAGATGAGACTGCCTGAATGGAATAATGGGGACCTAGAAGGCGGCGCAGGGACCAAGTAGCATGTCGAACAGAAGATAGAGAGGCTCCCGGACCGGCGTAGATGAGGACATTGACGCGTTTAGCACTGGCCATAATGATTCAACAGCCACTTGGTTGATCTTCCAATCACGTGTGGGGTTCGATGATGTACTCGATGTTTGATCTCCTCCTGCTCAATCTTACACCGATCCAGACAGGGTTTTCTCCCAAGATGCCCAACAGCGAAAAGGAGCAAGCGGCCAACGTTAAAGACGAGGATGACGACGAGCCCGATGAGTGGTATTGCACCGAGCAGCAGTGCGGAATGGCCGAATCCAGCTAACAGCTCTAGGGACAAGAGAATCTTCAGCACCGGTTGTGCAGGTCAGTATCACGTACCCAGCACTAGCACGACGTGATGCCTTTGGCTGAATTGCAGCAGACGAAAATGCGACCTTGAACGATTGTTTTCGCGATAAGAAAGACTGGAGAGCGTGCAAAAACGAGGTACGTTGGTTGAGGTGAAGCGAGGTCGGCGGTTACAACATCTTCAGCAGCATGTCGGGTGCTGGGAAGCATTGAAACTGAACGAGCCGAGGCGCTGACTGCTACGCTACGCTGCAGATGGAGGCATTCAAGCAATGTTGGAAGAGACAAGGCAACGAGCAGAGAACAGAAGCGAAAGACGTGTGATTATAGAATCCCGTCTTCCATTGCATTTCAATTACTTGTCGATGCGGAGTGCTCGGTGAAGCCAGGAGTGGGAGGCGGAGGAGGAGGAGCTTGGGACATCCCCTTCCCGCTTGTTTCATGCACAAATAGAGAATACACATCATGAACTGCACCGCGCCCAGACACGCCTTCTCTGGCCTCCTGGTCTTATCAGAGTCGTCGATATGTAGAACGACCGCCCGCATAGCTCGCCGGCGAGCATTTTTCCAACATCGCGCCCTCTCGACCACGCCGCCAAGATGCGAGCAACTCGTTCCAACAACACCTTCACCTGCCCAAGCAGCCGCTAATACAGCTAAAGTCATAAATGAGCTTTCGCCATCAGACGAATCAGAGCCAATCAGGTCTTTGACAGAAGGACTTGAAGATCCGCCGCCTGTTCTCAGCGAGGATGAAAAGCAGGTAGATTGGACGCGTTCCTTCCACGGCCTCTCCGCCGCGCCGTTCACCCCGGAGCAGTCGGCTATTCTGCAGCAAGATCTCAATTACGAAGACATCGAGATCAAGCCCGACGGCATTGTCTATCTACCTGAGATCAAGTACAGGCGGATACTGAACAAGGCGTTCGGCCCGGGAGGATGGGGTCTCGCGCCACGAGGAGAGACCATTGTGACAGCCAAAGTCGTCACGAGAGAATACGGGCTTGTTTGTGGCGGAAGGTATGCAGGAGAAGTCGCGGTGATTGGATTGGATACAGCTAACGATTGTGCAGACTCGTTTCTATAGCACGAGGCGAACAACAGTACTTCGACCCAGATGGCATCCCAACCGCCACCGAAGGCTGCAAATCAAATGCGCTCATGCGCTGCTGCAAAGATCTCGGTATAGCCTCCGAGCTTTGGGACCCGCGCTTTATCAAGAAGTTCATGGCTACGAATGGTAGAGAGATGATGGTCGAGCACGCTGTGACGAAGAAGAGGAGAAAGCATTGGATGAGGAAGGACGATGAGTTGAAGTGGCCATTGAAAGAGGTTTCGAATCCAGCGCAGTCGTCGACAACCACGTCGAGCAGTACTGCGCAGAACAACGGCGTTGCTGCCAAGGCACAGTCTGCATACAAGGTACATGCCCAAAAGACGTTGAATGCCAACTCGAACGCTGCAACCAAGGTGTAAGCCACGAAATGCAGATGGCATGGTTGATATGGAACCGGCCATTTGCATAAGAAGTTCGCGCAAAGATATTGAGTCCGCCGCTGGTCAATCGGTCCGAAGAACCGCACGTTCAGCAAAGACGTTCGTGCAAGCTTCTGCAATTTGCGCTGCCCGAGTATTGTACCGCACTCGAACATTTCTTGTCGACATAATGTGTACAGATAGACAGCTCTTCGCACCTCTGTACAGATCGAATGGACCGGAACAGCACCCACAGTAGACGGGCAAATTGAATCAGCTATTGGTAGACACATCTCACATTTCAAAATATGACCTCCGTACGGTTCATTATTGGGCGCTGACCCTTGCAGAAGTTCTAGCAGCGACGCGCGCCTTCCTTCCCGGTAGCAAGATGCATCTGCAAAATACTTACATGCAGCCAGTACACAATCACGATGCCCGCTCGTGCGTTGTTCCAATTCTGGACATCTCACTATTGATTGATGTTCGCAGCATCTGGCTGCATGAAACGCGTGGCTCGTCGCAGAGGTTGAAACAAACCCAGAAATCTGCTGTCCGCGAACAAGAAGGCGAAGAAGACTGTACCAAAAGCCCAAAAGCGCACCTAAGATCGGATGCCCCTACCCGTTGAACAAAAAGAGAGAGCGGCGACCAATCGCACGAACCGTCGAAGCATTCCGAGTCCTCGAACTCCGCTATGCTCATCAGTAATCGCTCTTCCCAAGCTCCCACTTCCACACACGTACGACATTCCACGAGCACGTTCCGAGCTCCGAATGGACGCGCCATATCAGTCTCTGTTATCAGTGCGGCAACACACCGTGAACCCGGTGACATGTCAGGCGCGAGAAAAGGCAAAGGTAGCGATAATAATGGATGGGCACGAGCCCCTTGCGGACGATAGGTGCGTATTGTGCTGAAGGCCGCAGATCAGCAAGTCGTGGTGCGAGAATACGGGATAGAGTGATGTACACAATGCAATCTGGTGGCCGACATCGCTAATATGTGGTGTGATTCTCTTTCCAACTAAAAGGTTCACGCTGGCGCCCTGCCACGGCGGAAAATTGTTGCGGTCACGTCAGATAAGAAAACAAACACACCCGAGACCATCTCAAAGGACACTTGGACTTTGCCCCATGCCATCTGAAAAATCGATAAAATACCGCGTCGCTAATGTCCATCGCTGAAATCGGGGAACAGAGCTTCAGGCCTGAAGCAAGCAGTAAACCGTGAGTACGGGCTGAGGATAAAATACTACATAGTAGTATGCAGTGCGCAGTGTCACTCAAACATCTGCCATTGCTCGAAGTCACATCGCAACGACCCATGCTTCAAGTTCGAACATTCATGCTATCCATAATTCATGCCTGCCATTTCCCTTCTTCCTCGCTCCAGTGAACGGGTCCTCCAATTGTTCCTCTAGCAATGCCGCCAGTCCGTCACCTTTGATGCTGGAAGTCTCGCGACTCGCACATCGACCACAAGGCAGATTTTGGCGTTTCTCACCTAAGTTTGTGTCGTGACGATGAAGGCAGATCGGCTGAGGGGTATCAAACTATGCAAAGGGCATTCAGACTAGGATCAATCCGGCATTCACCGCTCGTCGGTTTGGAGTGTATTGGTGGTTGTGACTCTTGTAATGGCGACTCAGCTGCCGTTTGTTTGCGAGTTCGCCACTGTAGCTGCAGCAGCCTCGCGTTGCTGCTTGATTTTGTCCGCTTGCTCGAGCGCCGCTTTGATGACTTGCTGCTCTTCCGGACCGAGCATATTGGTTAATTGCTGATAGAATTGAGGTTGTGCCTGGGACATGGTCGCGAGAGTGTCCTTGAACAGGGTGTATGGCTCCATTGAATCGAGCGGCGTCTCCAGTAGACTCTCTTCTTCGAGCTCGTCGTCGTCTTCGGCTTCACCTACGGCAGCATTGAATTTGCTCGCTTGCTGGCTGAGGAAGTCGAGGTAAGCCGTACTCTCGTCCTTGATGTCGGTCGTCTCCTCGCTCTCCTCAGCTTCCCAATCTTCGCCTTCCCACTCGTCTTCTTCCTGTCAATGTGTTAGCACAACGCACTTATCTGAGTTCTCATGCTGCATACCTCTTCATCATCGTCGTAATCGCCGCTGAGTCCGAAGTCTTCTTCTCTCTGCGCTTCTTCTCTGTTCTTGAGAGCCGCTGGGAGGGTTTGGAATAGGCGCACAATGCCTTGCAGTAATCGTGGCCAGCCCTGTTGCACGCTTTGTGGCACCTCATTCATGCCTAGCGTCAGTAGAGCAGTAATGGCACCAATGTTGAGCTTCTTGTCGTGAACGCGAGTGAAGCCATCAATGCTTGAGAACCACAGACTGAAGAACTTGTTGGTCCGACCGTTCGCCTCAAGCACGCTGAGCGCCAATCGTGGGTTGTAGTAGATCGCATTGATCACCATCTCCATCAGATGTATCCTGTACGACTTGACCTTCAGCTCATCGTTGGTAAGAACGTTCATGGCGAGCTGGATAAACTCCGGCACATAGTTGTCGATACCTCCTTTGAGGTTGAGCATGAGGATCTCCGCGAGCTTGCAGCCACAGATTCTGTCCACACCACCAACCTTCTCGTCCTTGAATATGGTGCGAACCATGTCGACGATGGCATCGAGATATGCTCTGTTCTCCAGCAGTGTCTTCCAACCATAGTTGACAAAGTTCTCGAGTGCTGGCAGCATGTCTTCGAGATATAGCTCCGCGCCAGATTTGAACGTCCTGTGTATAAGCTCAAAGGCCTGCCACATGGTAGGCGAGATGACTTTTGCCGCAAATGTGCAACTGTCGATAATCTCGAAGACTTCGTTGTAGAGATCATAGAGCTTGTGCTCAAGCGTGATCGTGATGACCGGCATGAGAATGGTTTCGAGGTGCGCCAAAACATCGGGTGTGCTTTCCAGAGTAAGGATGAGTGTGCCGATTGTCTGCAGAACTCCAAGAGCGGTAATACTTTTATCATCCAGAAAGTCGCCATAGCCATCGTCGCCTTCTTTCGACTGGTTGCGCTCGATGAGCTCGCGGACTATCCTCACGTACGTGTCGCGCAATTGCTCACTAAGCGCAACGGCGAAAGGAGTCAGCTCCGCAGCGAAGACTTCAACAAAGTCTTCCATGACGTTTGCAAGCGCGTCAACGTCGACCTCATTAGCAAGCTTCAGCAGTTGCTGCATGATCTGGGGAATGTTCTGTTGCATCATCTGGCGAATAGGATCGTGTCTTATAAGAGGCTGCAACGCCAGGGCAGCCTCTACTCGCACCGGAAGATCCGGATCGGCCATAGACTCGAGTATATTCCGGTAGATGATGGTCAGGTTGTTGGCGTCCTTGAAATCAAGCTGTTCGAACTTCTCGAGGGTGTCGCATGCCCGAGCTCGGAGGAACCCATGTGGACTCCTGAACTCTGGAAAGACGTGGCGTACGAAGAAGTATTCAACCTGGTCCGCAATAGGGCTCTTCTTGCCCAGAATAACCTGTGCAAGAGTTCCAATCATTCGTAGAGCTCCTTCCTTCTCTCGCGCATTCTTCTGATCGTCCGGTGCAGCCTCATATCGATTGACGATGTTGTTAATAAACGTCAAAACTTCGAATGTCTGCTTTCTCCTGGCTTTGGTGAGGGACACCAGGAAGTTGGTCGCTGCGACATCTGGTGCCGACACTTCTTCGTAGAAATTAAGCTTGCGGTGCAGATACTCTGCTGGCTCCTCTGTGAACTGCTCCAGGTCTTCGTCGGTCTGACACAGTACTGGGAAAAGCAGATGCTCAATGAGCACAGGCATGTGCGGTTTGAGATGATCCCACATCGCCTTTGGCTTCACGCACTCGTCCATGAAACCTAAGGTGTATGACAAGCAAGGCTTGCTCAACCATACCTGCTTCTGAACCCAAAGTTCGATTTGGGTCAGATAACCTTTCAGGATCTCTGGCGCAAAGTTTGCAATGAAACTCTTCGCGACCGCTGTGTAGTCTTCGCCATTACCCTTCTGCAAACTCGCCGGGTTGCCATATCGCACGAAGAGCCTATTCAGATTTACGTATGCCCACTTCTTGCATTTCCACCAGTGATTGAGCTCGCGTTCATCCAGATCTTCCATCATCGAATTCTCCGGCGGCGTTTTCGCAACTATTTTCAGAAATAGCGTACACCAGTCCACCATGGCTTGATGCGATCGAAGTTGCACAGGCAGTTCGAAGTAGATGGCATGCTTGTATGCCTTCAGCACTGTCCGCAGCATTTCTCCCGCTTCTAAGCTCGTCTCATTCACTAGCTGATTACCAATGTTCAGCAGCTGTGGGAAGGTCATCTCCACAATCTTATCAAAGTCCTGCCTGCTGTCGCCAAGCTTGAACCTGTAGGTCCTGCATATCGCGAGAAGGCACTGCAGTCCAGCAAAGATCGAGGGAACCTCTTGCGAGTGTAGAAGCTGGTGTGTGATGGTGACGAAGTCAGGCCATTGCTTGGGGAAGTCGCTGTGTAGGATCTTTTGTAGGGCGACGACGAGTTGCGGTCGGATATTCGGTGCGGCGTTGGCAATAACAGGGACGAGACGCGATCGCACGGCGGCTTTCTCTTCGTCGGAGATTGTGGCGCTCGTGGGCTGAACATCCTCGACCTTGGACCAGCCTTTGTTGACGCGATTCTTGAAGTAGACGGCCGCTACAGCAATGTTAGCTCATGCTCGTACGTGCCCTGCCTGACCACTCCACGGATGTTCGGTTTGCATTTGCTTGACCCGTACCTGATAACCTTACGCTGGCGTTCGGCTCTTGCTCGAGTATGCTGATTAGGCCATTCAGGAAGCCAGCCTGTTCCTCTGCCTACACAAAAGCCTGAGTCAGTCCCTGTTTTCCATATTCTCCGTGTAGCTCTTCCTGAGATTCCAACGAGGTTGCATCCTTACCGCCTTAAGCTCGCTCTCTGCCTGCCGTCTGACGTCCGCGTTCGTGTCCAAGGTCGCCTGAATGCGACTTCTTAGTGCGGCGGCATCCATCGCGCCCGATTCGTGGAGTTGTCGCCAACCGCGATGATGTTCGAGTTGCTTCGTGCCAAGGCAAGGATGGAAGGATGTTTAGAAATAGCAGAGTGCCGCGAACCCTTGCCTATATCAGCTACTGCAAAAAATGCACGCGTATGAACTGTTTCTGGGGCGAGGTGGAGGGGATGCAGTATCAGTCTGTTCAACAGAACAAAAAGTTTAGAGTCGCGGGGCAAGTCAAGTTGTCTGAGAGAAGGTGGATTAGACCCGACTCTCTTGGTTCCTGGTTCTTGGCAGCGAATGTCAATCTCTCAGCAGCAGGCCCAGACTCTTTTCAGGTTTCCATGCACATCGTCAGATATAGAACAACGCCTGCTCCATGATCAGGAGAGAAGCACGCACTCCTGATGAGCATTCACCTTCGTCCCGTCGCTCCGTCCGCGCTCCAGCGGCTGAGCATGGGACCTTAAGCCTAGTCTCCCTACATGACCCCAACACCTGAATAAGATACAAGATACAACGCGACTGTCGCGTCCCAGCAGCTAGGCACAATGCTTGTCGCGTGGTGGTAGGGATGGCATATCATCTACACGTGCACATGTATATGGCGCCTGAGCTGCAGGGCCGGGGATCTCTGACCACGACGAGCACGGGAAGCTGCATCATCTACCATACCAAATCTCCTGCAAGGCTGACACGCAACACCGCCACTCCTATACCATGTCTTGCACCCTCTCTGGGTCAGCGGCACCGTTCATCACGCAAAAGCAGTGACGATAAGGTGCGGCTACACCGCTCACGACAACGACACCGCATCGATCGATACTGTCCTCCGAGTCTGCCTGTGTGAATGACGGTGTTCGCAAAGCCAAGCAGAACTATCTGGCTACGTCCAAACTAGGTATGCACGTCATTCCCGTTCCTTCCACCTGTTGGAGCTCTCGCTCGTTGAAAAATTCCATCAACACTGCTCTGCAGTGAAGACAACCAAGTTCTACGTGGTACATACCACACTGTAGCATTTTATGCAACATAATCCCGCCACGTACCAAGGTTCTCAGCATTACCACCGTCTCGGTCAACGCCGAATGTCTATCGCATACAGTACTGGTACAAGCAAAAGCTCACTGGTTATGCGTCTTCATCTTTCTGGCTGTATTGCCGCAAGGCGTCGCTCTTCAAAGGAGATTGCTCTCGCCCATCAACAGCATCGTCCTCTCCGCGAACCATTTTTCACTTCATCTTCAGTGCCATCGTCACTGTAATGCGTCAAGCCGCCTGGCGTTGACAATGCGCCAAGCCAGCTACGCCGCTTGTCACCATGTCCGACTCGAAAGCTGCCAGTACCGCCACCTGGGAGGTCAAAGTATCCGGGCGTGCCATTGTTGTCTGTTCCAGGCGTCTTACCCATAGACATAGCATCCTCCATCAGCTTCTGCAGTTCCTGCTTCCTCAAGTGCTGCTCCACTAGTTTCCTCGTGATCACTCTAAAGACTTCTTCTATACCCTCACCGTCTTTTGCGCTGATCTCATGACAACAGTCCCAGATGTGTTCTTGTCCCCAGAATCCCGAAGATCGATTGCTGTTAGGACTGTTGATAGAGGCGACGGGATGTAGCCCATGTCGACTCTGAGGACTTCCACAGCTCATTGTGCTAGGGGCTATAGTCGCGGGGTACAGCTGCTCTGCGACATAGCCTATACATCGCTCGAATGGCACTTCACGTTTCTTCGGGTCTGCGGCTACGATGTCTCCCTTTGTACCTACCACGTGCACGATCATCTCGTTCTCTGCTTCGAGGCCACAGTTCTCCTTAAGCTCCCTCAGCCATACGCCCATTTCCTCGAAACTCTTCTTGCTCGTCACATCGTAGCAAAGTATCGCTGCGTTTGCGCCACGGTAATATAGGCGCGATATTGATCGGAAGCGTTCTTGCCCTGCTGTGTCCCATATTTGCAAGCGTATTTGCGACCCTGATTCGGGATCGTTTACTCGAGTCGTGAGGAAAGAGGCGCCAACGGTCGATTGAGCCTGGTTGTGTGGTATGAAAGTGTTCTTGACATATCGATGTACGAGAGAGGTCTTGCCAACGCCTTGAGAACCAAGCACTACGATCTTTGCTTCCAAGGAGTTGGGAGAAGAAGTGGAGCCCATGCTTCCTCCTTGCTTGGGCTCAGATCTGGTAAAGGTAGGGGACCGCACTCTTCACCGGGGCATATCGTGTTGCAAGTCTGCAGCGATGATCGGTCGGTCGGTCGGTCGTGCAGTGCTCACGCAAAATCACCGTATGTATTTGCGGTCGTGCAAACTCGTGGTTGTATTGCCTTGCCTGTGATCTGTGGCCATCATCTGTACATTCTCTGAAGCTTGTTTTTGCTTCGCTCGGCAGAAGAGCCACACAAATGGTCGACAAGTTGATAAGGATCAACCTACCTTGAATCACAAGTGACTTTTTGTGATGTTTGACCGCGTTTCATAGATAAGTATGACGATAGTAAACAGGTGACCGCAACCCGTGGACGGCAGCCACCCCCTGAAGCGGCTTAAAGCCTCGCTCAATCCCGCGCATGATCATCCTCTTCCTTGATTTCGACAACGGACATCAACCACACCGACAGACAGATACAGGGTTGCGAATGGGCGTGTAGTCAGCGGCAAGGTGAGAACCAGAGCTCACTACTAGGTTTATCAGGTCGACGTGGTTCGGGACGTTTCGGCAGTGCCCAGACCGGACCGCGGCTCACATAAGTCTGAGCTTGGCGTCGACGCAGTTGAACGACTGCGGGACGATGTGCAGGAGACGAAGAGCTATAAACGGGGCTTCAAGAAGAGGCTCGAAGGAGTTCATTTCCTGCTGCAAGATATTGCCAAGAAACGAAGCTGTGCCATTGTAAAAACAGCCTCCACTTCGTCCCGGGAAGCGTCCGTACATTGCTAAGTGCCCGGCCTTCAGCTTGGAAGGCTTCATGAAGTGGGTGCTAACCCTCGCAGAGCATGCCTCAATAGTAATACAAGCCATCGGATCTGGGCAAAATACATAGGAACTCTGGATCAGGCGTCAGCATTAAAGCTACGTCGAGCACAAGTGACGGTCATGTACCTCCTGGGAAATCAGATCATTCTTCGAGAACGTTGCGCTCTCATGCTCGAGACTGGCCAGATTTGCTCTCATCAGGCGCAAAACCCTGCGCAATGCACGGTCCCGGCTCCTCCCGCTGCTTGAGCGTACCACTGCAGCCTTCGGGACACTGGGAGCTGAGTGAGCATTTCGTGAGAGATTGACACCAGAAGTCGACTCCCTATTCAGGTCTACAAGTTGCATCGGCAGATGCTTCCTGAACGGGTATAATACCGGAGCACAATCCAACCTGTGCTCTTGGGAACTATTGTCTCTTGGGTTCAGGACCCAGCGACGGAACTTCTGATAATCAGTTTAGAGAACCCTCGACAGAACCCGCGTTATTTGCTCGCGGCTCCTCGCGCGAGTCTAACTCCATGATATAGTCAATAATGCCCTTCTCTACGTGGATTGCACTGGTGATCTCACCTATTGCCAGAGGCAGCAGTGACATTTGTAACTACATGCTCGCGAGGTGCAAGAGAATGATATGTCTTGTCCTACACATTGAACAGCATTATAGATGGTGCAACGAGCGTGAGCCTGAAGACTTCATGTTTGTTGCCTCGGCCATTTCCAAAACCTGTCGTCCATGTTGTCCTCGTGTAGAGCAAACATGGCTGTTGCTGTGACACTCAATCCAGGAACAGCGCATACAAGCACAATGTGGCCGAGGCGGACTTGTTCGATTAAGGACGCTACGCAACGAGCGCGTTGATCGCGCTCGAGTTGGCTGGCTCCATCATGAACAAAGAAATGAAGCGGACTATTTGCTGTGCAACGGACTGTCTTGGCTAATTCCTGCAGTCTAAGTGACGTTGGGCCAACCAAGTCACAGCTGTCAGCATGGCAGCGACGGCAAGCATTGCAGCAGTACATCCCTGAACACCAACCCAGCGGCCTGTTCCACCACCTATCGACCCAGCGACTGGACTACCAACAAGCACCCCAAGCGCGAAGCAGAAGCTATTCATCCCCATTCTTCCCCCGACCACGCGCATGTCCTTTGTGATTGTGGCGACTGTCGGCGTCTGCAGGCTGACAAAGGCTCCACTGAACGCGCCGTATAGTAGTGACCAAACAATGAGGCCAGCTTCGCCTTCAACAGCGATCCAGCAGAATGCCAATATTGCTGACACGCCGGTCGTAACAGTCAAAGTTCTGAGGCAGCCAAACTTGTCTGCCAACAGTGCGGGAATGGTACGACCGAGTATGCTTCCTGCGCTTAAGATGGGCAACATGTAGGAAGCCAGGGCACTGGAGATTCCGGTTTTGTCCTTGGAAAATTCCACTACATAGAAGAATGGCACATACAGTCCGAGTGCTCCAACGAATGACACCAGAGCGAAAAGCGAAAACAGTGGTTCACGAAAGCCGGCGAAGTCGACAATTCTCGGACGAGGCGGTGGTAGTGTTCGCTGTTTTGAACAAGCAAGGGCAACAAGACAGGTTACAAGCGCGATGAATCCCATGGTGCGGATTGTCCATCCGAAGCCTGCACTGTGATTCAGCACCGAGATCGCGTATACAGTGGCACGGCATAACTTACCTATACGAGGTAGCAACCGATGAAAAACAGTTGGGTACACGATCCCGCCTACACTACTCCCGGTGGCAGCGAGCCCAGTCGCGATAGCTCTTTTTCTAGCAAACCATCCCGGAATGACCGCGACTGCCACAATGAACAGCTGCCCAGCACCGATGCCAACGCATACGCCTTGTGCTAGCATGAGCTGCCAGTACGTCGAGCACAGAGACGTCATCATCAGCCCAAACACGACGAAGGAGCCTCCACAAACTATGAGCCATTTCGGATGCCCACGATCCAGGACGCAACCAGCGAAGATCGACCCAAAAGCGAGGAGGAAGCCTTGCATCGTTCCGATCCAGGAGATGTCGCTGTTGGAAGCGGCGGGTATGTAAGTGCTGCTGTAGAATATCTGGAAGGCACCAAATGCTGTGACCATGCCCCAGGAGTTGAAGTAAAGTAGAAAGCCGGAGACTATCTGAAGCCAGGCTTGAACGCCTCCATCTGGGGGTATATTGTCGTCTTTCGGCTTTTCAGTTTTTGGCTCTGCGTCTCGTGATTCAATGCTGTAATTACAGCTTTCTTTGTCGTCGATTACTTCGCTGTTGCTGCATATGGCGTCCAATGCCTCCTTTGGTGATTTAACATCGTGAGTATCGTGGTCGTAACGATCGCTCTCCGCTTCGGAGTGGACTGCGGGTGCCATGCCGCCCACGAATAGAAAGCGTGCAGACTTCAGTAGTGACGAAGTCGAAGCAGAAAGTTATCAAGGTGTGGTATGGAAACAAACTTACCTGGAGGCGCAGATTTTGCATGCTTCTATAGCAGGACTATCATCGATATGTCCGCAACCGTTGCACAATCTACTGCAGAGCTGCTGAGCTCGCGCCGGAGAAGGTCAACTCACAGCTGCTTCGAAGATACATGAAGTGGAAATAAGGTTGTGCCAACGGATAGCGTTCGTCGGAATCTTGGTTCGTGCCAGTAACGCCCAATGCTTGATGATGGGAGCCAAATTCTGCCAGCGAAAGTGGACAGGACGAGCCGTTTGATGGCTTCGTCGTCAGTACAGTATCGCCAATGATGCCACAAGATTCACTGACTACCGATCCGCTGGGCTCGGCGCAGCAAGCATGTTGCTAGAAGCCCCGGAAACGTGACGTTAACAAGTACCATATTTGCGAAAGCAATAATCATCTTCTCACGTGAAGACTCCCCACCTGTACATGTTCCAGTCCGCATCTGTGCTTGTTACGTCCAACGAGATCTGCTGTTGCCCGCAACGGCGAAGCAAAGAGTTTGCCGTAGTGCAAATATCGGCTTTAGTTCCATGTCGATCTCTTATTGGAAGACATGGTGTGAGACGAAAGTGATGCACCATGCGAGGTGCCGAGATTCTAATGCACAGCACTGTGCTTATTGTATTGATATCTTCTCCGAGGGCATAGTGGCAACGGGATTCATTGGCCGTCTGCGGTATCAATCACATCGAAGCGAAGGGTGATGTTGGCAGTAACATAGAACGAAGGATGCCGGACCTTAATCGATCCCTGCTGCTGATCGTGGTCCAAGCGCCGGCGCCTTTGCAGTCATAACTCGAGGTTGTGCTGCAGACACGCGAGGACCTGATTATCACCGGAGATGCATTTTCAAGCAAACCTTCCTTCGTGCGCTTATGCCAGCTCCATTAGCACGACGCGGAGTGCGGACACAGCTGTGCTGTATTGAATTCCAAGGATGGGGCAAGTAATTCAGCATGAGCTACTAGACGTGCCAGCCGACGATGTCGATACCGATGACGATACATGGAGGTCTCGCCACTCATTATCCCGATTGTCGCCCCTCGCGCTACTGGTACACTCACAAGCATACTCAACACAGCCAGAGCGCAAATTCGATGCAATAGCCTTACGATCCTCGTCATGAGCCTGCTTGGGCGGAAGTGTCTTGCAATTTCGCGTGAGATCGAGCGCCCAGGCAGTATACAACATTCAAAAGTGCATAGATGTACGGGCATCTTACGTGGATTTACGAGCATTCTGGGCAGAGATACTGGCATCTCAGAACGATAATTACTCCGTTGTATACCTTGAATGGAATTTGGGGCAGCTACCTGCTTTCAAGATCGTGCTTTGCTAAATACGGCAGGGCAATGTCGGCGTGGCCTTAAGCAGCATCTAATAGTGCGAGGGCGGTTGACGGTTGTTATTCGGACAAAGTCTCGAGGCGCGAATAAGGCCGATATCCTGGGCCGTTTGAAATACAGATTCCGAGATTGAAGCCCACTGACGACGAACGTGAAGACCACAGCTGAGCACTATGCCCGCCATGACTGCGAGCCAACCACATACATGGAAAGCCGTTCCGCTGGGCTATTATTATACTTTCGCGACACTGCGGACGTCGTACGAACAATTAAAACCGGTCCAGACAGTGGTTCAAAAGCGTGGATTTTGCGACCACCCGCCAGCGATTTGCCATGCCGGGTTCCCAAATGTATACGAGCACAAGCGACAAGAAAACTTTTTGTTATGGCGCATGTTGTCTCTGGCTTGTGAAGTATGTTCTGCCAGCCATGAGCGCGGTTTCCCCGGGTGGCAAAACCAGTAGGAAGACCTGAAGGACAACAGGTGGAGCGCCATCGGTGTCGACATACGCCATACGAATAAGCGACTCGGGATAAAGGGTCAGTTCGTCAGCAAACAGTCTGCTAATCTGCTGAGAAGCAACTTGTTCCCTGTGGTCGCCTTTAGCTCCCCAGACACGGAGAACATAGTGCCACCAGGACACCATATTCAGCGCCACCTAACGCTAGCGAACGGGCAGCGCCATCGGGACCAAGACCTAACACGATCCGAGGACGACGGGAAGCCATGAGCCGTGTCCTTACCACACAGTCTACTGTGGCTGCCAAGAAGCAGAGATTGCCGTAGTCTAATTCATGGCATCTTGACACCGGATGTTATTGTGCCACGGGAACACTGTTCTCGATGCCTTATAGTGGAACCACCGATAGTAACAGCTACTGCAGCCAGCTCAAGACTCTCCATTACTCAAAGCTATTTATTGCGACAACCTTTGCTACTTTCTTCCTCGTAAGGCGTAATCAGTTAGTCCTTGGTTCATCTCAAGTATCGTGCAATGCACCTATAAAACACGACTCCAGCTAATGCCAACGTAGACAGCACGCAGCACGATCGGAAGCAATACATCGCTCGCCAAATCAACCATGAAAATCACCATACGTCCAGCGCTCCTCGCACTCCTCGCCGCGACTACAGTTAAAGGAAGCGGCAACAAGCCCGGCAAAATCGTCGCTACTTGCCATCCCCCCGCCAATTCCTGGAACATACTCAACTGCGACTATGATCATTTACACACAGCCATCATGAAACAATGCAACAAAATCGGCGGGGACAGGTTGTATCACGATCACGTCCAAGTGACCGTAGACCAGAACAAAAATGTCCGCAAAGGCGAAGCTATCTGCCTCTGCGCACACGGGAAAACCGCGCAGGGTTCGTGGTTCGATCAGGATACTATACCGCCAGTCTCGGTGGATCTTTCGTTCGGACTTGGGTCGACGTACAATGCTTGTCAGAGGAATGGGTAGGAGGGATTAGGATGGTTTACCAAACATTAAATGCTAGCAGGGTCGATGCTGACTGCGTGACTTTCGCACCTTCTTGATGTCGATTGCGTCCCGTCGGGCAGTGGTACAGGAGTGGTATGAAGTACCCATATGTAGCAGTACTAGTAGCATTTAGATTTGTTTTCACGTGAGAAATCCAAAGTCTCACGGGAATTATCTGCATCGACCTCGTTGTGTCTTGCTCATACAGACAGTAGTGTGGTGCGCAGCCCTTGAATTAGCCGCGATCGATACAGCGTCTGCATCGTAGTGCCGTCGTTTTACCCGACGAACCTTGCAACATCCAGTGGCATCATAGCGAAGAACACCTGCTGCACAAAACCAACCCGTACAGACTCTATACGCGCGTTGTTCCCACTTGTGCGCTCCCTCAAAAATACCCTACTATACTCAAAATACCCTACTATACCTCTCCCTTATCCCTCGCATCACCGCAACTTTTGATCATACATCTCACTAATCACCACAAACACCTCCTCCGCCATCCTCGTATACTTCTCTCGACATGTCTCAGGACATGTCCCGAACCGATCCGGATGCCAGCGTCGTCTCTCGCGCTTCAAGTCCACCACGTCTCTAAATGCTCGTCGCACACTGCAATCGCAGATCTTCAGCATACGTCCCTTTTGTATCTTGCAATTGTCGTCGCGGCACCTCGTCTCGGGCGGCGTCGGGAAATGTGTCATGGTGGCGTGGTTCGCGAATGCGGTGTCAACGTCTTTGCGCCATTGTGCCACTTGCTCGGACCATGTGCTTGGCTGTGCTGCTTTGGGCGATTTCGCTTGGCTTGCATGGTTCTGCTTGCAGCTTTGATGGGAGTTGTATTCGTCTCGTGCTTCAGCTTCCGCATACGATTCTCGTGCCGGCTCGTGCGACCGCCCTCGAGATGGTCGTGCCTTCTTGATACGGCGTCGTAATTCCTTGAGCTCTCGCCGCAGCGCATCGCACTCACTCCGTTTGATTTTCACGCGATTGTCGGCTCTCAAAACCGTCCGACGTGCCTCTGTCTTGCGGCGAAAGAGGGTACCAGCGGCTGACGAAGACGGATCTTTTTGATTCTCCGATGCCCAAAGATGTCGCAGGATGTCCAGCCACTGCTGGAAGTATGCTTGATCCTTAACAGCATTTTCCTCTGCTATGCTTCCGATCTGCCATCGGAGCTGTTTCCTCTCGAACGCTCTCCCTAATGTTCCATCGCATCGTTCCGACTGTGAATCCAGGATATCGTAGTGGCGAAATTCGAGCTCTGAGAGCGCTGTCTCTACGCGTTCCTGCCAGAGGCGCGACTGGGCAACTATTTGCTCTACGTGAAGATGCGACTTTTCGTACTGTCTCGTGATATTCTCATACTCCTTGGTCCGCTCAGGTTCAACACCATGTTGCCTGTGTAGATCATGCCATCTGTTGCTGATTTGGTCATGGTAGTGGGCGGCTTGGCTGAGTACTGCGATGTAATGTGATCGGCCTTCGCAAGCAGTCTCGACCTCGCTCCGCTCCTTGATATCCATATCGTTGAGTCTCAGCATACTGACGAAAGGTATATGATTCTTCTTTCGTGTGTATCGATTGGGGTGCTGTGATGGTTTACTGCAACTTCGAGGATGTTCGGTGGTTCTTTTCGTAAAGCCGTTGAGACCCAGTGTAATGGATGACCGCATCAATCCGGATCATATACACCTTGGTTATAGAAAACATGTGCAATTGAGGACAAGACGTGGAGCACGATTGAGCTGACTACAATGTTTGAAATGCTTACCAGATGGCTGGCGTTCGAAACAATCGCGCAAGCAGCACCACAGCATATCAAATTTCATGAGGACAGAACTCAAGCAGGCGATCATGAATGAAAGGACACCATCCCGCAGAAGATAATCAGCACGCGGACTCTATAGTTGGGTGATGATGCTGCATTGCCGTAGACAGTCTCTCGCGTGGTGTTGCGATGTAGCGTCTGGACTCGCCTGTCACCAATCGTGTTGATCATGACCTGTCAGCATACTCGTTCTCGAGGTTCGCGGCTACCATATCGTCCACGATGGAGTTGCATTGTCTTGCTAGTGGCTTGGTGGCAGCTTCTGCACGACCTCGAACTCCGGGGAGGGATTCTGACCTTAGAAACAACAGTTCCTGAGCCACTGCATCGAGAGCAACTCTCGAGGATGGGTCCAAGGCATCACGTACATAGAAGCCTGGAGAGGACCTCCTGTCCAGTACACGTCAATAACATTGTCGCCCGAATCCTTCTACGGCGAGTACAGCTTGTGGCATCGCGACATATCACTCCATCAAGCACTCACCCCTCTCCTGACTTGGCTCAAAGCTCGCCACGCGTAGTAACGGCACCAGAGATCCGCTGGACGTAGTGAACCCCGTTCATCAAGCAGACTCTGCCATGTACCGCAAACGGAATCGTTGGTGTCCGAGAGCCGGTCAACAGTGCCTGGAATGATGCGACGGGTCACCTCTTCGAGAGATCCCTACGATAGTTCGAGATCGCAGCCAGTTCCTCCTCCTATGCCACGCGCTGCGCAGCTCGTGTGGCATATTGCCTGCCATGTCATTGTCAGCCACGCTAGCTCCAGTCCTGACCGGCACGGATATTCTCAGCTCATGTTCTCAGCTCATTGCGCCGATCGAGATGTGCGCAATGGAATGCTGCTAGCAGAGCGCGACAGTAGTAGTGTGACCGCCGGTGCAGTTCAGAGACTTTGGGTAAGATCCGAGAGTGCGACAAGGGTCTGAGCGTGAAGATCGTGGATCGCCATGTTCCGTCCACGCGAGCCTGTCCTATGTTTCGAGTCCGCTACTCATGGTTATGCCGTTCCTGCTGTATGTACCCTGCTAAAATGCGTGAAGAAGGCTTCAGCCCTACCATGCTATCATTGTACGCTTCCTGGTGCCTTCGACTACCTAGGTAGCCCATGCTATGTTTATTCTCGGCCTTTTAACTTTAGTGTGACCCATCTGGACACCTTGCGCATCGCACCTTGGTGGTGAGCATGCTCGTATTCAACGCAGAGCGTAAATACAGCACGCGGCCCAGACGGAGCGATGGCAGGGTTGATAGCAGGAAAAACAACATTTGTTGAATGAGACGAGCGTTCCCTAGAAGGTCGTTTCCTCGATCGCGAGGAGATGACTAAGCACATCAACTTTGTTCACATTTTCCGTTGCGAGCTCGTGTCGTACTGAACGAATGCACACAAACGATTTGGACAACAAGTATCGCAAAGATTGTGCTCGACGTAAAGGATCACAGGTCTGATTTCCAGAGACATAGAGATCACTGAAAGGCAGTACAAAAAGGTATGAAACAGTAGCTTGAGAAAACAGCACTTGATGCCTGGAAGCGATCACTATACGAATCGCTCCATGAGTGTGTTTACGAAGCCGCGGTGCTACTGTTTTGGTCCCGCGCCGTTTCGTATGCAGCGTCGAGATCTTCTTCCCATACCCACTTCATTCTCTCTTTCGTCTGCTCAGCCAGGATCGGTAGGCACTCATCGAAGCTCAGGCTCCGGAGCTGTTCAGTCTGTAGCTGGTAAGAGTTTCCGGCGAATCGCGATGCCACCTGCACCTTTTGAGCTCTTGGAAGCCGCACGCTCTGATACAGATCTGCTGTTGTTGATAGAGACTCGAAGCTATCATTGGCAGAAGACGAGAGGTACCCGCTGAGCGCTCTTCCCAGTATCCAGCCATCTTCGAAAGTCTGGCCGGCTCCTGCGCCAAGATGTGGTGTAGTTGCGTGGGCAGAATCGCCTAGCAGAATAACCTTGCCACCCATGTAATGCCATTGATCGAGCACTGGTCTATCGTTTATACGCCACTTCGACGCTTGCTTCGGCATCAGCTGTATGATCTTCTGAACATCTTCGTCAAATTGTGCAAAGTCTCGTTCGAGATCATTCCTGTCGCATGTGCTCGTCCAGCTCTCCTTCAGATCGGTGACTTCAGCTTCGGACTTGGTGGCGAAGGCAACAATATTCAGCTCTCTGTTGCTGCTGATCGGATAGATCAAGAAGTGCTTGTGCTTCGCCACCCAAAGGTTACTGTATGCCGGGAAGGGCCACGGATCCAGTGAGGATAATGGTACCACTCCACGATACGCAATGCATCCAGAGAATAGAGCATTATCGCTGACGAACTGATCACGTATCGCGGAGTGGATGCCATCACAGGCGATCACCAGGTCAGCATCCTCCGTGGTATTGTCGCTAAAGTGCAGTCGAACTTTGGAGTGCAGATCCTAGACATCAGTCAGCATGGACGCATAAGAGACGTCGTCACAGCGATACGGACCTCGACTTTAGAGCAATGCTTGCTCGTGCGCAACCGTGCCGTCTGTCGCTCCTGAATCGCAGCCTTCATCAGATTCAGCAGATCTGTGCGAGCACAAGAGGCCTGCCTGATAGTCTTCAACTCATCATCCACGTTCAAGGTAAATAGGTGACCGCTGTTGTCAAAACGCCTAAAAGTCAGCCATCCCTGACCTCGCTGTCCTGAAATGGCATTGAGTCTTTCGCCCAGACCCAACCCGTGAAAGAGCTTCGCAGCATTGACACCAACACCAATCCCAGCACCAATTTCCTTGTACTGCGATGCTTGTTCGTATACGTCAATTTCCAACATGACTGGCACAGTTGCACAGTGATGTCGTATCGCCAGAGCGCAGAAGAGGCCGCCGAGCCCTCCACCGACTATGGCGATGCGAAATGTGCTTTGTCCGTTCTGCATATCTGCTAGGGATGAAGAGTCAGTATTGCGAAGCACTCGCAGTCAGCCAGTACAATGCATTAGGCAGCCAAACATCGGCAATTGGTGCACTTCTCGGATCAGCTTTGCCGCGTAGGTTTGCGTCATGTGTTCGTGATGGCCCACACGACGCAGGGCTCACTGAATGCGACATTCTGCATCTCATGATGCATCGCAGTACAATGGAACTGGCGATGGCATTCGTGAGTGTATCGGAATGAACACGTTGGGGCGAAGATTGGCTCGGGCATGACAAGAGAGTTGGATGAAGCGAGGTCGAAGTTGGAGCGCCGGGAAGGTTGGAGCTGAGGCCAACACGAGATGCAGGTGGAGCCTGGAATCTTGAAACAGAGCTCTCTTTTCACTTCTTGCCTCCTGTCAACTGCGCAAAATCACCACTACTCTCTCATATGTCCTTACCTTTGGGAACTGCCGGCCTTCTATCACGGTCTCTGGCCGGCCAAACCCACTATGTCGAGCTTATGCTCAAAATGGCAGCGCCGCTGATGTTACAGACTGAGATAATGCGTAGAAGAATTGTAAGATACGAGAATCTGTTTCCACCTCGAGCTGTTGAGTAGCTAACCCATCTATTGATGCAGATGAATCCCGACTTGGTCACAACCTTTTGCTACGAATACAAGAACGCCCCCTCCCGCTCTTCACCATTCCGCCAGCGCTCATAAAGCGCATTTAGTCTCTCAGCTGGCAGTTCTGAGGAAGGACAATCTGCTGACCAATTTGGAGCTTAGTCGGGTCGACGTTCTCGTTGAGAGCCTCGATCTGGCCGACGCTGGTATGGTACGTATCGGCCAGTTCGTAGAAGATGTCATTCTCCTTGATGATGTAGGTGCCAACGGTTGCGCACTCGCTGTTCGCGCAGACTGGGATGTTGATGATTTGACCAATGTCGATGGAATTGTAGTTCTTGATCTGAGTGTTGGCCTTCTCGAGCGCATCGAGCGTGATCTTGAAGTTGGAGGCCACATCGCCGAGATTGTCGCCCTTTCTAACTGTGTAGGAGCCTGGAAGACCTGGTACGCAAGTATCCTTGTACTTCGGAGTCGCCTTCACGCAGGAAGTGTTGTCTGGGCTCGTGCAATTCTCTGGAATTTGGAGAACTTGGCCAGGTTTGATGACATTCGGGTCCTGGATCTGATTGTATTTTGCGATGTCGCAAATACCAGAGTTGTACTGGTCGGCGATCTTCTTGAGGGTGTCGCCAGGCTTAACCGTGTATTTATCTAGCTTGGTCGAGCCGCAAGGAATGGTAGCACCTGCAAAGACTGTTAGCCGGTCTCTGGCTCCGTCGAGTGACTCGCGCACAGTTTGGGTCGTCAGCACGTGGGAGGAGGGCAGTACGTGGGAGGAGGGAGCCGTTAACGGCAGTGCTCAGAAGAGCGGCAAGAAGAACAATAGACTGCATGATGAATACTGTACGAATCGAATGCTTGATCCAGAGAAGTCTGTCGGGTCGAGGAGGAAGGCGGAAGGCTTGAGTGCAAAGAAGAACGTATAGGTATCTTGAAGATTGACGACAAGGTATGAAGATTGTGTAATTTCAAAAAGTTCACAAGCTGATGATGTTCTTGGGTGTGGTGTAAGCGCCAGGTGGGACTACAGCAATTCCTCTTCTACTTATATTGCCTAGTCGCGCAGCGATTCATGCGGCCTCCTTGTGAGATGAACATTGGCAGCAGCTATGAATAGCTTCCAAGGTCCTGCCGCAGATTCCTGTAGCGCAACGTTGTGGTATACGGGCGTTTCGTAACAGCTGGTCTCGGGGTAATGACGGCTGCTGGCGTCTAGTGCTTTCGATGCAAGTGCTTACTTCCCCGTTGTGGAAGCTCGGCAACGACAGCTTTGGGGCAGAAAGGCGAGACGACGAACCAGGTTGTCGCTGTTGGGAGCTATTTTACGTCGACGGGACCCGTGAGAATCACTGAAGACGCCATGCGAATGGAGCAGAAATTGATACAGATGATGCGATAGTTCCCCAATTTCGGCATCTACAGGCCTGAACGTGGCCCGCAAGGTTGTGCCCTGCGCAGCAACGTGGGTAGATTGGCAATGGCGGCCTGTCAGTCGGGAACTTTCCCGTGAGTCTTTCGCAATGACTTTCAGACAAGGTTTGCACCGACACCAGGATATGGGGACTGCCGACAGCTGCCATTGTGCTATGAAGATGGGTTTCCCTCACTCTTCCATCGCATTGGTGTCGCTGGATTGGCCGAAGGGAAGAGACGACTCGGTCAAAAAAGCTTCGCAACTCTGTACCACGCTCTTCTTGCTGCAAGTCACCGTGTCATGTGTCATGCCACCGCCATGCCTTGTCGTCAAGGGCTTGACCGGCAAATCCGCACTCGTATCCGCTGTAACAAGGCGCTAGTGGACATGCAGGACTAGATCGCGAAGCAGCAGCCAACAATCCGAGACAGTAGACCCACGCGCGATAATACTGCCAGAGCTGATGCCATTGTGAGCTGCCTGTCCGAAGCCATCCACCATATCACATTGGCTGACGCGGCGGACTCGATCGCTACACACTTCATGACATTCGATGCATTGCTGCCATCTGGAAAATCATGATCATGTTCGTAGACGTGTCCCCCCTCGTTGAACTATATCGAGGTGGTCTCCGACAAGCTGAAGCTCAAGCTTAGCTGCCATGCGTGTGATATGTTTGGGTCAATGGTTTTCGGCATCTGAACTCTGGAGCTGCCACGAGTTCGAAGTCAGATATGCTCATTCATGGCAATCTGTAGCTTGCCGTTTGGAGGACATCTTGTTCCGGCCGCTTCCTATTCCAAAGCAGCGCGCTGCACAGGTCAGGAAGCTCGAGCGTGATAAGCTCACGAAAATAGACTCGCCTTTGTTGAAGAAAGACTACGGAGTCAGCGCCATACAACGTGTTTCATCATTGTGCTGACGACAACTCACACAGCGCATTGAAAAGGCACAGACTTCAAATTTCGCCTTGCCACAATAGTGAAACTGGTCTGCGCGATGTGAAGCCATTGATAAAGTAACTGTCAGGAAGAAAGAGCGCTGATTGAGCAGACATGTAGCAAATATGATACGCGCAGTATTGAATTTGGTGCTGTTGTGACAAGATATGGAATTGACAGCATCCGAGCAAGATCCTCGCCAGCAAGTCTCAATATAGACCCACAGTCGCATATGAACAGGTCTCTTGCGATACGAGGACGTCTCGCGGGTGCAGAAGATCACGGCGGTCCAAACACGGTGTTGTTGTTTACGTCAAGCTTCGAAGTCTCTTCTGTATTGAGGACTGGGGTCAGTAGTGCAGCAGATGTCTTCGGGACCATAGGCTGCAGAGCAGACTACGGCAGAACACGTTCTCATCGCGCTACGACTATGTCGTGCTCTAGAGCAATATCGTGCATCGCCGTGCACAACCTCCCGAATATTCTAGTGTGGACTGCGAGAGATCGCATGTAGTGAATTACATGACCGAATGCATGCAAGGAGGAAGAGCACGAGCGTGGGAGTGTGAAGAGGTGAAGTACATGAACACGAGTTGGCAGGAGGAAGTGATCGGCAGCGGGGCCAGCTAGAAGGGTTGATGTTTGAGACATTACATTTGGGACCTACACAAATTTGGTTGTAGGCGCTTGGCATGGGACTACAGCCCCTCAGCCCGCATGTGCCCCTTTCCAGGATCTTGCTACTAGATTGCAAACGCTTTTCGAAGAACATAGACTAAGGCGACCGTTGTGTCGCATTGATATGAACGACTGCTCGGATCATTATAAGAGATTGGACAGCATCATAATATCGTTCATTCATGCGCTTCGCCTGAGATGCCGTGGCGTTCATCTATCCTAGCAGCCAGTAGCTTCATCAACGCGGTCATTCAAGCGCGACGTTGCCACCTGTCCCGGCCTTTCTCGCGACTATCATACAATATCCAGATCATCATCATCTTCCTCTGTCAGACCTGCTGTGGCTCCCGGTAGACTGTCCCTACCGGGCTCGCGAATGCCTTTTTGTTCCAGAAAGTATCTCGCTCTCTTTTTGATCGGACTTGAGCTTCCGGCACTTCGCATGCTGCTTTCTTGAGACCTTGGTCGCACGAGGCTGGGTTGTGTATCAACGGTCAATCTCGTTTGGCCTCTTTCTGGGCTGTCAAGTCGACTCTGCTTAGGCTGTATGAGTCCTGCTTTTCTCGCACCACCCCAACCCATAGGCTCAGAAGACTTGCTGCCGCTGCTATTGTTGGACATCGATATTGCACCCAGGCCAAAGTGCTTTTTGCGATCTTTAGGCGGTGACATGTGCACGTCTGTGGACTTCTTGCCAAGCAGCCCAAGGTCTGATGCTGTTGGTTTCGCGAACAATTCTTTTCGAGCTGATTCCGATGCGTTGTCTTTCCGGGAAGAAGCAGTGGAGGTAATAGTCGTGATTGAACTCGTCTGTGTATGCTTTGTACGCAAATACTCTGCTCCCACGCCACTGCCCATCTCGCCAAGCCTTTTGGCCAAATCGCGCTCTCTCTGAGCATTAGCAAGCCTTTTGCGGGAAGCTTCCTCCTGAGTCATATTGTGCAAGGCATCAGTGTCCTCGGCATCGAGCAGACTCGCTGCACTCTTACCGCCACCAGGGACAGTGTAGATCATGCCGTACTCTCGATGATGCTGCCCACCAATCTTCTTCTTTCGCATTTCTGCATTTTGCGCGACCTTATTCTTAATGCGGTCATTGGGAGCACCGGAGCCCCGAAACATGGTATTGACTGTCATATTGCCCTTGCGCGCTTTTTCAATTTGCAAATTGAGATGAAATTCGCAAACCTCAGTCTTCCTCCTGTTGACCCAATCACTGCATTGTTGGCCATCCTTCTTGATGGCGCTGCAGTAGCCAAGGTCTCGTGCGATACCGATCTCCATGACGGCATCCTCGCTGCTACCAAGCTTGAGCGAGAAGCGGCCAGTATGCTGATTACCCTTTGGTGGGAGAATCGCTGGGTTCAGAATAGCAAGCAGAGTTCCGGGCGTCAGCTTCCAGAATTGATTAAATGCCGTGCCGAATAAGAAGCAATCAACATCCCATTTGAGATCGCACAAATGTAAAACCATGAACTTGTTTCGAGGTGTGTCGTATTCCTCTCTTGCTTTCTCTGCCGTTTTATGTGACTGTGCCTGATCCAAAGGCGTCGACTTCGAAGCTAGCACTGCGAACACAACGTAATCTGTCTCGCAGTCCGGCGGCTCGTATTCCGGTCCTCTGACCTCTTTCAGTAGTCGTGGTAGAGTATATACCTCCTTACCTTCCATTTCCCGAGCGACCACAGAATGCTCTATGTGGCGCTTGCTAAGATGAATCTTCGAGAAGGGATCAAAACCAGATTCCGCGTCAGCATCGACGGCGTCATTCTGTAGCTCGGTATCACTCTCGTCGTCAGCATGGCCGGTGCCTGAATCTTGACCGTATGCTCCCGGATTGATGGGCTTGGCTTGTGGTCGATGAGGTTGCTTCTCACATGGTGTTCGTGCGGAAGCGCATCTCGAAAGTGCTCTGAAGTCTTCCATGGCAGACTTCCGGCTATGTGAAGCGGACGAAGGCTTTCTCTCGGCAGAAGATTCTTCTTGTCGCGTTGGAACTTGAACTTTGTGAGCGAAGCCAGAGCTTCGCATCTTCTCAATACGCTTTCGCTTGGCTTCTTTCTCCTCTGACTCGGTCTTGCTATTGGCTAGCCTTGCACTGAAGCTTGATACTTTCGGCTTGTCATCCTCGATTGCTGACTGGAGCGACTGATGTGACCTCGATCGACTGAGCTGACTGCCATTACTCGAACGCTTTAGAGACACAGCTTCTGCCTTTCGTACCGCAGGTAGACCAAGCCTTTGCCGTGCCGGCGAAAGTTGCTCGATCGGATGTCTAGCATTTCGCACAGGCGACAAAGGGACCTCGACGGCTTGCTTGTACAACTCTGCAGGTGAAAGATTGAGCTTCCTGGGAGACGACGATCGAAAGTTATCCTGTCGACTTGCTCTACCGCTGCTGCCATCATCACCATTGGACTTCTGCTTCACCTGTAGCCTCTTGAGCTTCAGCTTGGCTTCTATTGCTTGGAGCTGTAGCTGCAGTGTCTCCTCGTCCTCCTCTTCCCCTTCATTATTGTTGTCGTCGTCGTTCATGTCTGCTAGTTCTTCGAGTACTCGGGTACTTCGCAGAGGTTTTGAGGGACTCGGCGAAGGACTGCGATCCTCTGCGCGGCTCTGTCGGTCTTGCCACCTCTTTCGTCCACCTGGCGAGGACAGCAGCGCTTGGAAAGGGGACTTGGGTGGCCATTGAGTCGTATTCTTGTTTGGTGAGATCTTGCTACGAGGAGACTCTCGGACGACCACCATTGCGGCGAGATACTATGAAAAGTGTCGGGATCGCATCGTCTTGTTTACATCGCAAGAGACTCGGATGCGAAACGTTAATTGAGTTGTGTCACGCATACTATCCTATTCTAGACCAGGATCCATGGTTGGAGATCAAACCGCTCCCAAAGTTCGCGAGTGGAAATGCAGGGACGACGCGTGCTCGACGCGTCTCCGAGGCCGATCTTCACGTTCAGAGTGAAGGCGCAGTCCACGTCAACAATACAATAATTTTGGCCTGATAGACCATTGAACTTCTGGAATGTCATGATCGAAAGGGCGAACAATATATACATCTATCTGAAACATGGCAAAAACACGATCTACAAAAGCGGCAGTAGGAAAGAAGCAAGAAGATACACGTTCGACAACATGCACTACAAGAAGTCTCGAATCACCAGTCGACAACCCACCACACATCTTCGTATTGCCTCAAAACTTGTCGTCAGATGCCCGAATCGCCACCCTGCCGCACCCGGTCACCGATGCGCCCAGTAGGTATCTGGTCTGTCCCAGCACGGGATTCTACGAGTTCACAAGAGTCGCTGCTCCGAAACAGCAGAAGAGAAGCTGGCTGATCGCGCCAAGTGGTACCGGCGAGCTCGAGCAGCATGGAGAGAGCGACGTCAAACATGCTGGCTATGTTCTAGAGACGCCGGACTTGCTGGTCGCAACGCCGGTGGACCCTCTGTTCATACTTCTTCCTGCACTGGCCGGAGATGTTGAAAGTCTCGGGCACGAATACCTGGCCGCATCAGATTATCTGGTAAAGCTTACAAACAACTCGAGACAAATGGCAAGCCTCCTGCGACCGAATCAGCCTCGCGAGCTTGAGATCACCATGGAGTCACGGATGGAAGCTGTGTGCGACTGCATGGACATGGGCGAGGAAAGAATGTATGCGCTGTCTCTACCTAAGCTAGTCAAGGAATTGGTCGCGAAGGCAAGAAAGATGACTGTCAGGGGTTTGCCGCCCAGTATGGAAGATAAGTTTGTCAAGCAAGCACTAGACGTCCCGGTACTGAGCATTAAGCGAGAGGAGAGCAGTATCAGCATTGCAACGGATGATGCAACTCCAGGTGCAGAAAGCCAGAGGACATCGGGTTCAGAATCGCAAGGGACGGACGCATCTGGATTGACAACGCTATCGGCATCCACAGCGGCTACGCCACTGTCTGTCGCACCTATTCAGGACCCCATGGCTGCTCCGGAGTGCATTGCGGATCTGCTTCGTTTACGCGTAGCAGTGACCTTCATGCTTTCGTCTTATATTTCGCCAAGGGTTCGTGCGAAGATCGAGGCTCTTTTGAAGGACGAGTCCATTACTTCGATCAACTTTGCCCCACTGAATCAACACCTCGAGCATGTCGCAAGCCTCAAGAAGGAAGCGTTGGCGCTGCGATCATTGAGCGACAATATATCCCGCAAACGAAGCACAATAGAAGACGAAGATGCACTCGACAAGGCTGAAGCCAAGAAAAGAAAGAAAGAAGAGGAAGAGAATCGCAAGAAGAATACTAGCCACGGTGTTAAACAGCTCGCCAAGGTTAACACGAAAGGAATGCAGAAGATGAGCTCTTTCTTCACGAAAATGCCAGCGAAGAAATGATCATCGCAGTTGTCGCTACGTTTCATGTCCGTATAATACATTGCGGAATACTGGTGTGCTCTGTCCGCTCGTGGACTTGCTAACGAATCTGTACGGCTGCTCTCCCGTCCCATTATGTGTGGCATCTCGGATGGCAGGCTGTGACGGCAAAGGAGACTCTTGCCGCCTCGGTGTGTTGCTTCCGCTCATGGACTTGCTCACGTAGCGATATGGTTTCTCCTCGACTCCATTCGTGGACGGACCGTTCCCTCCCGAGACCGGAAAGAAACGATTCTGCGGCCTTGGTAGACCAAGATGCTCCCTCAGAGTCGTGCCCTCGTAGTCTTTGCGGAAGAGACCTCGTGCCTGCAGCACCGGCACGAGTCGCTCGGCAATGTCATCCAGGCCTTGAGGCAGGTACGGCATTACACAAGTGAATCCGTCACACGCCTCCTCCCTCAGCCACACCTCCATATCATCCGCTATACTGTCCGGTGTCCCAACAAACGCCAGACCGGAATAGCCGCCATACCTCTGCGCCAGCTGACGCACAGTCAACCCTTCGTCCTCAGCCAGCTGTAGCACAGTCTGCCGTGCAGTATGACTCGCGTTCGTCTCAGGCATTACCTTGGGAAGGGGCGCATCCGGCTCGAATTTACTCGCGTCACAACCCAATGCAATGGACAAACTCGCTATGCCACTATCGTAGTGCACATTACTGTCAAGCTTTAACCTCTTTGCCTGCGCATCCTCCTCCGAATCACCGACAATTATCATTGCCGCCGGCAGGATCTTCAGATGGTTCCGATCCCTCCCAGCTGCTTCTACTCGAGACTTGATGTCACTGTACAGCTCTTTCGCACCTTCCAGGTCTTTGGGACTACAGAACACCAGCTCGGCCGTCTCAGCCGCCAACTGCCTTCCAGGCTCGCTTTGACCCGCTTGCACTATCACTGGCCACCCTTGCACCGGTCTCGCAATGTTCAGTGGTCCTCGTACGGACAATTCATCGCCCTTATGGTTTAACGTGTGCATCTTTGAAGGATCGAGAAAGGTTCCGGATTCTACGTCTCGCACGAAGGCGTCGTCTGCGAATGAGTCCCAGAGGCCTGTGACTACGTCGTAGATTTCACGAGCGCGCTTGTAACGGTCACTGTGTTGCATGTGCTCTTCTTGCCCGAAGTTTTTGCTGGATTCGGGGTTACCTGTCGTCACGATGTTCCATGCTGCTCTGCCATTCGAGAGGTGGTCTAGGGATGCGAAGCGGCGGGCTATGTGGTATGGCTCGTCGTAGGTCGTGGAGGCTGTGGCGGCAAGACCAATTTTCGATGTGCATTGTGATAAGGCGGAGAGCAGGGTGAATGGCTCGAAGGAGGTTGTGGTGTGGGAGCGTTTGAGGGCTTCGACAGGCATGTTGAGGACTGCGAGGTGGTCGGCCATGAAGAAGGCGTCGAACTTTGCCCGTTCGAGGGTTTGGATAAAGGACTTGAGGTGGGTGAGGTTGAAGTTCGCGTCTGGGTATGCGCCTGGGTATCGCCATGCTCCTGTGTGTAGGGAAACAGGTCGCATGAAAGCTGTCAAGTGCAGCTGTCTATGAGGGTGATCGTTCGACATGCTGGAGAGTCAGTGTTGGGAGCAGAAGTGAACGGGTTTGGGCTGCTGGGAGGAACAGTATGTCTAGAGCATGTTCAATTTTGAAGCTGTAAAACGCTGCAGAGCGGTTCTGTTTATTGATATGACGACTGCCGGGACACACGAGCTCTGGAGAGCATTTATAATGCTCTTATGTCCGAGCGAATGAGGATTGCGGGCCGGGTCCCTACGGCGATCACGACATCGATCCTCTGAATAATGATATGTCGCGGCAAAGAGTGACTTCGCGTGATCGTTCCTGTATTTGCAGCAGCCGGCCATGCCATTGAACGTCTGCATGCCAGCGCTGAGGTCTCTACAGCGCCGCTCTGGTCGTTCTCCCAAAACCTCAAGGTAGACTCAGACAAAATGACGTATGTGGTCGCTACAACTAGTGCAAAACAGACTCGTAGCAAATGATTGGGCAGATCACGGCTCACACTAGTCAATGTCCTAGCGGTGCTAGACTCGTTGCCGTATCGGGAAGTTTGCGACACACATGGCACGGAATAGTATATATATTGAATTCATCTCATCGTAACTCGTATGATCTAGCCTTCGCTCCAGGCGAGTGCTACATAATGAAAAGTGCCTCTCACTCGCCGAGTTGAGCAGGCAACAGCCTTTCCAGGCAGCTCTCGCAGCACTAGATGAAGTACACACAGACCTGAGGCGCTCCAAGCTTAGCCGCCCTGGTCCTCATCTCCTTCTCGACCCGATCTCTGTTCTCCTCCGCTCGCGTTTGCTTCTCTGCAGTCTGGTTTGATGACTTCTTGGTCCTCCTGTCTTCCCTCTTCGCCGTGCTTTCGGTTCGTCCCTGCTTCTTGGCCGATTTTAACCGGCGCCATCGGAGCGTTTCTCCGTCTATGGGACATTTGGCGCTGTCGATAGAGCTCCACCAATCTTCTATGCAGTCTCGGTGGTAGACGTGGTCTTTGTGACATGGTAGGTGTACAAGTTCCCTGTCGGAGTCTTCGCCAACGGATTCCCAGCAGAAGAGGCACTCATTGTCCTCAAGAAATTCACTGTCTGACTTGGGTAGTATTTGGACTACTCCAGCGTCATGGTGGAGGTTGGCGTGGTTGTTGTTGTGGTTGTTGTTGATGTTGTTGTTGTTGTTGTTATTGTTGTTGTTGAAGAACTGGGATAGCTTCTTGTCGAGCCAGCAGGCATACTTTCGGGTGGGCGCCCGAGCGGCATCAGCCGCAATGTGGTTGTCGTTATCGTTGGGAATCATGTTCGAAGAGGACTCGGCGATGCAGTACTGCTCTGATGTGCGTGTTGATGCCGAAATGATGGAGAGTGCCTGATCTTGCTTCTGATGAGAAGAGAATGTAGCAACTGAGAGATGTGCGTGTATGGTATTTATCATGCCAACATGCGAATTCTTGTGTGATCGGTACAAGTCCTCGGAGTCAGAAGAGGGTTTGTGCGATCGGGTCGAGAGCTTCTGGCCTCAGGACGTGCTCCACGTGCAATTTCCAACATGTGTTTCATAGATCGCTTGTAAGCAGGCGTTGCTGCACCGGACCACTGGCAGATCTGTAAAGCATTGATGTCTCTTAATAGCACCCTTGACGCGTACATGTTCTAGCCAAACGTGCACTCAGCCTGCGATATTTTGAGTCGTATCTTCCATGGCTTTTCTGTTCTAGACATTCAGCACGTCCGTAACAATATGATAGGCGTCCATCACGTGGGCTACATGAGCGATCGGCTGCTTGGGCACAGGCGATATTCACTGCCACATGATTTTCGTTCCTTCGCATGACATTGATGACACTCTACTATGGCTTATTAGCATTATAGCCTGTTCGTTTGTATGAGTTCCCGGAATCGTGAAGCGCTCAAAGGCTTCATACGACAGTCCATATAAGTACATGCTGCCCTGTACGTCAGAACCATAACCTCGTATGCGCCTCGCTCAACGCAACTCGCACATTTATTCCAGCCAAAGCTCCTTCCAGCAGACCGGCATATCTCATGACGCTTCAGAACCTATCGCCTCCACGTTGCGTACCAGCCTTAAACAATCATTTGCGCTACTCCCTGCCCACCTAAAGTCTTACTGCTCTGGAACTCCTGCCCCTTGAGTCCCGCGAGTGCGTAGAATAAAGCCGCGAAAAGCAGCACTACTGCCGCTGCAATCAAGCTCGTCGCTCTCGCGATAATACTGAGCCACTGAATGAGCGACATGACGCCGTATATTGCCGCACGCATGTAGTTCGTCTCGAAGCGTCGAATGAAGGCATCGAATTTAGGTGAGGTGGGACAGATTCGAAGCAGGAGCGGTATTTCGATGAAGATGATGACGAAGCTGGACACGCTATTTAGACAGTGCATTAGCTCAGCTCTGGTAGACTTCTACAGTGTGCATTGCGGAATGCTTGCTTACAGGCAGAACACACTGAAGAGGATGACCCAGTGTAAGTGGAAGATGTTGGCGATGCCGAGAGCGAAGCACAGGATGACGCATATGACGCCAGTCCTGAGCATGGCGTTAGTAAAGCTTCTTGACATGAATTGGAAAGTTATTGTCTATACCATTGCCCATATATACCTACATAGCATTTCAGTCAGTCTTGGTGGGTGCTCCGCCAATGTGAATCTTCCACCACTCACTGAAGTTTCTCGATCTAAACTCGTCCGCAAGCGTCATCGTGTTCTGTTTCGCACCGCTTCGTTATGGTGTAGTTCTTCTGCACAGAGTGGTCGCTATGCCGCGGAAGTCGTGGGTGAGCTTGTTGACAGCTGTGATCTCCTGATGCAGGTCGTATTGCTGTCGGTGCTCGCTCTTGCTTTCAAGATCGCGGTCCAGGCAGCCAGAGTTCTTTGCTGACAGTGGCAATGGGAAGACTTGGTTGCAATGCCTTTGCGGGTGGTTGGTAATGTCAGTGCCTGGCCGACAAAGCTCACAGCCGCGACTGCTTGCGAATGCGATTCGCGCCTTCAAGGGTCCAGTGCTGATGCACAAAAGAGGTCTAGTCGTCGATCCGCCTGGCTGGGCACGGCTGCTAGTTCTTTCAGGAGAAATGCTTGAAGGATGAGCATATGCAACGACTAACAAAGAAACTGAAAGATACGGTATTGCTTCGAAATTGTTGTTGCTGCACGCTATGCTATCATTTTCATAACTTGCTGCATACTCATTCTTCCGAAAGCGGCTCAAAATGGTATACCCTGTCCATAAACGTTCATGCAGTAGTGCAGCAGTCCTCGTACGCTCAAGTCCTCCATGCGACCACTGATATCTCTAAGGATCTTGAGCTCGTGATCGCTTCCTGCTCCATCGAATCCCTGCCGCCTCAGATGTTTCGTCGTCAGTCAAGGCGGGAGACTATCCGTCAGCTGCGAGGTAGTTTTTCAACCTAGCATAGTCTTCCGCGTCACTCTATGCGGCCGGATAGACGAGCCGGAAGACGTCGTTGAACACGTAGTACGAGCCGTTGTTTGGAAGCAGCTGGAAGGTTTGGGTATAGGACATCGGTCTCCTCTCCTCCTCAACGAGTAATGCGCCGCTCACTATGACGAGTATGCCGCCGGACGTATTGCTCGGCTGTGCATCGAGAGTGGCAACTTGGTGCTCAACCTTCTGGAACGGGAGACCCTGCCTGGCTGTTAATCCATGTGCTGTTGCGTTATGCTTCGGGAGGACATACGGCAAGCTTCTCGACGATTGCGGGTGCGCCTTGGCAAGGAGTTGCCTCAAAGGTCAACATGGAGTCATCTCTCTGTGCAGCCTCCATCAGCTTGTATTCTGCCGTCTGCAGTTTTGCCTGCCTCTTTTGCTCGATACATACGTAGAGTGCTGCGAGTTCTTGGCGGTTCGCATCGAAGGTCTTGTAGTAGAACTCGACAAACTGCTCTACGGACCGTCAGAATGTCACCATGGTCGGTCCTCGCATGTGGATGTATCGTACTCGCGACATTCTCGAAGTCTGCGGATCAGTGTCAGTATGCCGGTGTTTGCAGTGTTTCGTTTCTCTCGCGCCCGCCGAAGCTCGGGAACGAGCTTCAACATACCTGCCATGATGAGTGCCTGTGTCCTGACTGTATGCCGTGTACTAAGAGGAGCGCGAATGCTGTATGCAGCGGTATGGACTTGCTCGGGTGTTTGCTTGTCAGGCGCAACTTGAGCAACACCTCACAGTACCATAATCCATCGAGAAGTGGGATGCTCTAAGCTAGCATGCTGCTGCGGGGCGTTTTGCTAGGTCACGTGTCGTGGCTCGGAGCCTCGACTTTTGCCTGGACTAGCGAGACTTGGAAGTGGAAGACACGCAGGAAGCGCAAACGTTCAACCACAACTCTCACGATACTTACATGCATCTTGTGCTAGCCAGTCCTTGCGAAGCCAGCTTAGCTCGGCCATCTCTTGGAGACTTTTGCGGTTACGACCGATGCAAGTTCGCGGGATCTTCAATCTATAATATCTCATACCAACCCCCATCTTGACCAACCCAACACCGGGGCGGCGCCACATATCCCGCAGCCATAATAGCAACAATAATATCATATCGGCAACAACAACACAACCACTACCACCACCACCACCACCACCACCACCACCACACGACGGGCAGCGGCGATGGTCGGCAAGAAGTCAGGTCGCGCGCTGCTGCGTGAAGAAGGTACGACATATCGCCACGATTCGCCATATCACCACATCATCCAGTCCCATCCTTGCACAGCACGCTTTCACCGCCATCTCAACATCTCCGCACAATCCGGATAAGGGATCATGCATACTAAGCATTCTGTTTTCTCGTAGGGCTGCAGCGCACGGACAACAATATGGAGCTCACGACATGGCCTCAAGTCTCCATGATTAACCAAAAAAATTATTACACGTGAGTCGATCTTGTCCAATCGCTCCGACCCTTGTCCACGGCACTTCGATCCTTCCGCCATCCATGAATGATATCCACCTCAGCCATCCAACATGGTCGCGCGTAAGGTCCTCGATGGCCTGAGGAAGGGAAAGAAGGAGCTGTATGCACTCAATGTGCAATACGTTCGCAGGTACTTCTTCCTTCCGCACTGCCCTAACGCGAAAACAACACGCGCACACACGACCGTCTCGTCCTTCACCCGCCATCACGTGCTCTTAACACCGTCATTGTTGCTTTGAACGTCTCACGTGGACGGCTGCTGACATCTGGCCACGTTTAGCGATTTCTTGAAACGAGATGATCAAATTCTTGCCTTGCGACTACAACAGGAAGAGCGTCTGGAAGCACGAAAACGAGCCGCTGTCGAACTCGACCGAGTACGTGCCCAACATGGCATGGAACCGACTGGCCTCGCGCCAGACGTGGATCTGGACATGGACGAAGACACCCCAATGGACGACATGATGGGTGAGAATTTCGGCTCCAAGACAATCGTGATTCATGTCGGCAGCCAGAACCTGCGACTTGGGTTTGCCACGGACGCACTACCCAAGACTATTCCCATGGTCATTGCACGAAAGTCACAGAGGACAGAAGCAGAAGATTCAGAGCCGGTGCCGAAGCGCCAAAAGCTTGACCAGGATGCCGAGCCCGAAGAGCAATTCGGAGAGGACTTTGCGCGAGAGTACAACGCCATGGCAACAGAATTCAAGCAGTACAGAAGATCGAACAAGCGTCGGGTCCTGCCAAACTCACGAGAATTAGTCACCAAGTGGAACAGCACAACGCCGCCTGATCGAATCACTAAGCACAATGATCCTGTTGAAATCGACTGGACAGATACGTCAAGTGCGCCTGAGTACATAATAGGAGAAAGGGCGTTGCGAATACCAGAAGATTCGAAGCCGAAGTATAGACTGTACTGGCCGTGGCGGTACGGCTGGCTCAATGAAAAGGATTACGCTAGCCGGAACCTGCTGTTACGCGATTACTTCCTCATTCTGGAGGAGACGATCAAGACCGAGCTGGATCTGCCGAACAAGAAGGAGTGGAACCAGTACAGCTGCGTTTTCATCATCCCAGATCTGTACGAAAAGGTCGTGGTGGCAACAGTGCTCCAAGAACT
Organism: Passalora sequoiae; assembly: GCA_013248845.1. Taxonomy (NCBI): domain Eukaryota; kingdom Fungi; phylum Ascomycota; class Dothideomycetes; order Mycosphaerellales; family Mycosphaerellaceae; genus Passalora; species Passalora sequoiae. The sequence goes on from WSQC01000023.1 coordinate 963,206, forward strand.
CATGCGTGACTTTGGCTTCGCAAAAGTGTGCTTTCAACAGGAGTCGCTAGCAGCCACGTTTGGTGCAGGCTTTAGCACCGCATGCATGGTCGACATGGGCGCAATGAAGACCACTGTATGCTGCGTCGAGGACGGCATGTGTATCGAGGACTCTCGCATCAATCTGAAATACGGCGGATTCGATACAACAGAAACCTTTGTGAAGATGATGCTTTTCGACAGATTCAACTACAACGATTTCAATCTCATGCGGCGTCATGACTTCTTGCTTGCAGAGGAATTGAAAGAGAAATACACCACGATGAGCGACGACAACATTAGCGTGCAGCTGTATGACTTTCACCTACGAGCGCATGATCAGGAGACACGGAAGTATCAGTTCAAGCTCTACGACGAAGGCATGCTAGCGCCGATGGTATATCTCTCAACCCACGCTCTTCATGACACCGCTAACATCCAACAGGGCTACTTTAGACCCGCCATCTTCGACAACACCAGCAAGCTCGTTGGCAGACGGAAGTTGTTGCCGGTATCTGTCGACCTGTACGACCAGCGACCTAACGAACCGTATTCGAAAGCGCAGCTCGCCGTCATACAATACGTGAACCAGAATATTCCATCTGCAGTGGCTGCGCCGCCATCGAAGCCGCGTCTACAAGGCACTCCTGCCGCGACAAGTACGCCGCAAAAGCAGCGGCCCCTAGGCATTCCTCCACGTCTGAATGGCGATGGTGATGGCACTCCGCGGTCTTCAGTGGTAGGCTCAAGGCCTGGATCGCCAAATGGAGATGACAACGGAACTCCTATGCCGGATGGCGACATCACAATGATGAATGGGGATGATCCGCCAAGCAGCATTGAGACCAACGACTTTGATGTCATGGACAGGACGACACCTATCATGCCCTTGGACGATGCCATCCTGGCATCCATTCATGAAGCAAGCAAAGTCGGTAACCAAATCGACGAGCGCAAGCAACGTGATTTTCTTGGCAGTATCATGTTGACTGGCGGCGCTTCCAAAACTCCGCACTTGCAGAACTACCTTGAGATGAGACTACGAGCACGATTGCGACAATATCCCAAGGAGATTCTGGTTGCGCCACCGCCCCGTGATCTGGATCCTGCTGTATTGGCATGGAAAGGCGGGAGTGTCTTCGGCAAACTGCGCATGACCAATGATAGCTGGATCTCCCAATTGGAGTATGATAGACTTGGAAGCAGAATTCTGAACTACAAGTGCATGTGGCATTGGTGAGGAGAAAGCAGTGTATCATTATACAGTACATGGCTCGGTGCGACAAGGACGCCGTGATGGTAATGGCATTATCCAGAACCTTCGAATAGCTATCAAGTAGTCGACGACATCTTTCGTCGAAGCAGGATTTTAGAATCGCGTACCGTGTGCTCTACCACCCAGCCTTTGTAGCTCATACGACGACGGCATCAGGATGCGTTCGCGACTGTGTCAAGACTCGTGTTGCTAGTCGACCCCAAGCTACGCACCAGCGAGCGCCGTCGTGCTCTCCTCTCAATGCGAGCTCCATCAAACCCTTCCCACCCTCGACCTTCCTCAAGATAATCACAATTCCACGGATCCCCCACAAGCTCTGAATGCTCGTATACCGTTAGTCGGAGCTCGTATCGCGGCATACCATATAGTTCCGGGATGTGGGTTCACATCGCTGAGGGGAAGAGTGGTATCGGGAGTTGTGAGTGAGGGCGTTTGGAGAATTTTTCGTGGACCGCGGGGAATGAGGTTTCTGTTTGATGGGAGTGGTTGGAGGTGCTTGAGACTGTCATGGTAGTAGGTAGTCGACGCCGTGACGCGTTTTTGTTCCACGGGCGATCGGTCCGTGGACGTTGAGTACTGCTGTGTAGCAGGGTCTTTGCCTGTTGGGGACTACTTATGTATGTCTTCCTTGTTCAGTTTGAGGACACATTGTCAGTCTGTTCGGAGGTGCTTTGGAGAGAATCTTTGTTACAGGGTCTTTGTGGTTGCATTATCTCAACGGTTAGATTGACATACTCTCAGCGAAGGCGTAATGACTGATGTATTCGCGCGAGGCGCTGCAACGTCCGCGGCGAGAAGGTATTGGTCCGGGAACGCGTAGCGTTGCTGATCAGCATGGCTGGTCTCGTTCAAAAGTGTTGGAATGGCGAGTCGGATGGAGCTCGATGCATACGCTGCATACTCTTTGGTTATGAGCCTCCTTTCGGATGAACTGGTTGAGACGATCACGTTGAAGCTGGTGGCTGATCTTGTAGCGCTCTTCGTTGAGGTCACGACCGAGGTCGAGGGAGTAAAAGAGATCGAGAAGATCGCTCGCTAGGAAAATGTTCTTGATGTCCACAAGCTGGAAGTCGATGGCTTCGTAGAATGTACGACTGGTGAGAGAGAGGCAGATCAAATCTGAAGGGGCCAGGGAATCTTTGACTATGCTGAAAAGCTCTGCTGGCATGTCTTCCAGTTTCGATGTCGGGGCACTTGATCCTTTTCGTTGCGCATCTACGCTATTCCTTGCGATCAGGGTGGGCGGTCTGTCGTCGCAGATACTGTGACTAGGACCCGTGCGCTGCAAAGATGCAGAGCCCAAGTCGCGTGCCGGTAACTTTGTTCGCGGGTGTAGCTTCAGGCTCTGGTTGACATATCTGGCCTGTCTGAGCTGTGCTTCAATAGCCTGCTCATCTATGCCTGGCTGGGCCTTCTCCACGAGATATATTGCCAGACGTCGCTGTGCTTCAACTGGGATGTAGTCATCCTGGATTGATCGAAAGCGCTTCTCCGATATCTGAGAACGTCTTGAAAGGCCAGTGTTCGTGAAAATGGCCCTCTTTTCCAGCTCTTCTGCGATTATTACCATACCGAACCAGACAAAATATGTTAAGAAATGCCGTTGAATAAAAGCTCTGACACCTAAACTGTTGCTGGAAGTAGACAAGAAGCCGATCTCGAAAGATGCAAGAAAAGAGCACATTCATCTAGACCATCGAAGAGCAGCGACTCGTCTTCTTCAACGCACTTCCCTCAGTCTCGACCGCACCACCTACCTTACCCGACGACAACAATATCAAACACATGCAAGCCAAACCCTCATTCCAATACCCAAAAAATGACAAAATCCGCCACCCAAAGCCAAAAACCTGCCTCAAACAAATCCCCCCATCCCATCCCGCCAAGAAAACCATCCATAGCAATCAAAGCGCTCTCTCCTCGATCACCACCAACCTCCAACCCACTAAGCACCAAAAATCACGAAGCGCCAGCCAAAACCCTAGTACACGCCCACAGCCCACCGCCTCCTCCAACGGGCTCGACCACACCCCATGTCTCATCCTAACCCACGATCGCAGCCCCCCCGCCCCGAAAAATTTCTCGATGTCCCAAAACTTCGCGCGCATCAGATGGCAGATGTCAGCATCGGATCGGATCGGAGTTGTGTGTCTTTCTTCAGATTTGGAAAAGGGAAAAGGGCGAAAGATACTTTAGGTACCTTAGGTACCTACCTACTTAGTTAGTTAGTTAGTTAGTTAGTTAGTTAGTTGATATGGGTAGCTAGATTCTAGATTCCAGATTCCAGATTCGAGGTTCCGGATTCCAGATTCCAGATTCCAGGGCAGTTTCCAGCAAGAGGATGTGTGTGTGTATGTGTATGTCTGTGTGTGCCTAGAACGGACACGGCGCGATCATGCATCGGCATCGGCATCGGCATCGGTGTTGCGAAGGCGGCTGCGGATGCGAAGCGAGTCTCATTCATTATCATCATTATCATTGTTGTTGTTGTTGTTGCTGACAATCCAGGGGGGCAAGAACCCATGCAGTGCGTTCGTTCCAGAGATCGATCGGTACCGTATGGATGGACTCGGCAAAGTGCCCGAAGAGCATTGATTCTTACGGGGGGACGATCATCATCAATCTGACAGTCTTGGGCAGAGAAGCAGGTAGGCAGAGAGAAATCGCGGCCACGAATCGAAGACTTCCAGCTTGAACATTCCATCTGAAGCCCGCCCCAGCTCCACTGATCCAGTCTACTCACAAGTCCACTAGGCAGGAGCGAGGCCAAAAAACAAAAGAAACGCCACTAACCGAACAACGTCAAACATTCACAAGCGTACATAAGGCTTTTCTTTCCAGCTCAGCGCATTCAAATTATACCAAATCGTATGTCCATGATGGAGGTTCATCAATCTTCCCCCTTTACGACAACATTCCCCTCCTCAGACGCCTTTCCTCCAACATACACTTTCTGCTGCTCTGTCTGTCCACTCGGCAGAGTAGTGATGATCTCCGTCTCGCCAGTCTGTACAGCTGTGTCCTTCATGCCTTGTTGTTCATCCTCTGCAGTAACGGGCTCATCCGTGACAGCCAGCTCATCTTGTTGTGACGCCTTGAACGCTTCCTCAACCGAAGGAAGTCCGCCTGGAATACTTGTTGTTCCTAGTTCTTCTGAGTTGGAGAACGATCGTGGTGCTGCGCCCGCATCTGCGAGAGCGGCTTTGAGTTCTGATACAGAATCACGATGTTTCTTAGCTTCATTCCAAGGTTGATCTGAAGTGCTAATTTGTTTTGCGATGTCACTTGCGGGTGCCGAGGATTGCGCATTGTTGACATCGTTTTGTGCGAGGACTTTCTCAGCCTCGGGGTCATCTTGAGCTGTTTCGGGCACCTACAGAAAGGCATTGGTCAGTGATGTCCTTTGACTGAAGACTCCTGCCGAGACTTACGGTTTCTGGCACATTCTCCTTATTTGACTCATCATCCTGACCCTCCTTGCTAACATTAAGCTCATCCGACTCGTCAATCGACCAGCAATGTATCAGAGGCGAGAAGGCGAAGGTGACGGACGATTTCCGATCTACAGCGGGGGACTTGGCGGGCGCACGTCTTGCAGGACCACGTGCACGGCTCTTGCGAGCATCCGCAAGTGGCGCCTTTGGTTCTTCGTCGACTTCAGCCTCGGGCTCCTTCTTCGGTGGCGCCTGCGGGCCAAGCTTGAGACGGTTGTTGAGATCGCTCATGAATCCAGCCTTCATGGCTGCGATCTTCTCGCCACCTGGTCTAGCTGGCACAGGAGGTTTGGCCTTGATGGGCGGAGCTTCTCTCGAAGTTCCATCGAGGTTCGCATCCTTCGCAGGTCGTTGTGGTCGAGCGGGAATCACAGGCTTGGCCTTTTCTGGCGAAGGCGGAGACCTCAACGATTGTGGGGTGACCTCATCCGCCAGCCTAGAGCTCTTCTGTGGTCGTGCTGGTATTTGTGGTGGTGCTGGGTTATCATCGCCTGGAGGGCTTTTGATCTCAATTTCGGGAGCATTGACAGTCGTAGTATTGACAAGCGTAATGCTGTCAGGCGAATCTTCCCACACATCAGAGCTTGGGAAACGATGTGCGCCGGGCCTGTGCATGTCGCTCGCAACGCCTGGCTTAAAGTGCGGCTTTATGAATGTCTTACTGTCACTAGTCATGTCATTCTCTTTCTCATTCTGTTGACGGCGTTTCGATTCTTCTTCCGGCAGCTCGAACGTTGCAGAGGGCTTTTCGCTCTGCTGAGCCTCAATTTCTTCGCGCGTTCGTTCGAGATCAGGAGTCGAGACGGTGGTTGAGTACTGCAGTGAAGAAGGTGTATCTTCCCAGACATCTTGACTAGGGAAGTGGTGTTGTGCCAGCTCTGGACGCTTCTTGAACTGCTTCTTTGGACTGTTCTGAGCTTGTTGGTCTTCTGGAAAGAGCGGCTCATACTCCTCAATCTCCTCTAGTGGTGTACCCATGCCGGAATGATGCTCCTCTTCCCTCGAGATGAATCGGTGCAGAGAGCCACCGGAGTAGCCTCCGACGTTGCTCACGCCGTGAATACTGCCTGGTCTGCTCGACGGACGACTGTTACCGCCGTGGCTACCGCGGCGGCTGCGGGCGGTATCACTGTCGTAGTAGTAGCCGTCATCGACATTGTGGTCGGGGTCGGGCATGACAGCTGGGTGCATGAAAGCACTACTTGGTCGCTTTGCCAGTTCGTCCATGGCTAGGATGGGTGTACCATCTGCATGCTCGTGTTCTGTATCCGACTCATAACCATACCTGCTGCTTCTGCGAGGTGAAGGAATGGCTTCTTCGACGTCGAGTGCATCGTTCGGGTGCAGGCGATGCTTCTCGTTGGACGGCAAGCCTGGCTTACTAAGAGGTGATGTCGGCTCTTGCGAACCACTCGAAGCACGCTTCTTACGTTGACCGTATGATTTTGCTGAAATGACGCGTTCAAGGTATTCTTCCGCCTCATGCTCGTCGGGCGTGCCAGGCTCAGCGGCCGTTGCACTATCGCTGTGCACGAGTCTGTTCAGCTGCTCGCTAGTCAAAGCCGTTTCTGGCTTTGGCAGATGCTGGTGGAGTTCTTCTCTTCTCGCCTCTTCAGGATGTCTCTTGACCCAGTCTTTCTCGAATTGATCCTGATGATCTTGATCATGGCGGATTCCGTAGCTATCGGGTGGTCCAAATTCATGCCTGGAGCTTCTCTTGCGCTGATGAGCTCTCGAAGAGCCATCATTGAAAAACCCGATGCCGGGCGAGTGTTGGGAGAAGCCAGGACCAGGAGACGGGGCCTGGACATCACCAGCCATCGCCAACAACGGCACCTGCTGACCGATGAGCGGAATGCCGTGTTCATCGTCGTCGCCGTAGACACTAGCCGGGCGGGACGTGGTGCGTTCGAGGTTCAGGTTCGGCGTCGAGCGGTTGTGATCGGTCGATGGAGCCCGTCTCTGTCCGTAGCCAGATTGGGTGTTGCTGGTCACACGACTCAATGGCGAAGACGTGCCCATTTCTCCCGGTGGCAATTTGTGAACGTCGTCTGCTGGTTTCGATCTTCCAATGCCGAGCCCTGCGGCCTGCGTCGAGTCAGTAGCTGTGACATTTTGAATCTGTCTCTTTGCGGTCGATTGAGGCACGCTGGCCTTGGGTTGGTGCATCGGGAGGTCTGCAGATACGTTTTTCGTCTGTTCTCCGGCTGCCGTGCGGAGCTCAGCTGATTCTGTAGATACGCCATGTGCCTCGGGTGGCAGGTGGTCGAAACTGGAATATTCTTCTCCTTCGTGACCCACGTCAGGCAGAGAGACACTCGGTGGTCTACGTGGGAGCTCAGCACTTGAGCGGCCACTCGCCTGTGTCGGCTTGTTGCTCAACGACACTGGAGGTCCGTTGAGAGGGGATCGCACGTAGGCATCACGGGATTGTGAGCGTTCGCTCTGGCGACTCGGTCTTGGAGGTATCGAGGGAACATCGTTCTTGACGGTCGGCTGGCCCGCCTGATTGCGCTGTGGACGAGGCGGAACAAGAGGGGTCGACATGCTGCGCGAAATGTGCGGTTTTGGAAGGGCAGTGCAGTGGTGAAAAGCAGCAAAAGACTGTGGTTGACGTTAGTACGGCGGCTCGAGTATTCCGCTTACTACTGTAATGGTGTGAATTGCTGGTGCGGCGCGAGAGTGGAGGCGCACTGCAGTGAAAGCAGCAGTCAGTGGACAATGGCCGGCCTCGTCAGCGGGAGTCGAAGCTGCGGACGGTGAGAGACTGCATGCCCTGTATTATTGAGGTATTTTACAGCGTCTCTGCACCGTGCTGCCTCACTCTGACCGCCATCGAAGCCAATCTGCCCAGTGATGTCGATAGCTCCCGCACGTTGGTGCAGCAGCAGCAGCAGCAGCAGCAGCAACGAGTCCCTGATAAGAGATCGTCCAGCGTGCGTGATCGCTTGCTTACATTAGGTCGTACGAGTAGTGTACTGGAATGAAGGATGCTTTGTGAGCAGCAAAAAAAATGTTGGCGGGCGGAGCAAGAACAAGAAGGAGACAGTAACAAGTTCAGTACAAGACCGAGGGCGAAGACAGAGGTTAGGTTACGTTTATTACGTAGGTCAAGTCACCACTGGTTGATGTGGGTATGGCGGGCTTGGTGGGTTTGGTGGGTTTGGTGGGCTTGGGAGTTGGTTGGAGTTGCATGCATGAACAAGAAGGGTCATCAACTACTACAGTAGACTGACTGCTCGTTTCTGCCACCTCAAGTTGTGAAGCATGACGACCGGCTCAATCAAAGCTGCGATCGACGCTAACTATTCAATACCGCTGCCACCCGTTCATCCAATCAACTGCTGCCTGGAGGTAGAACAGCGGGGACCATGTTGCGCCTTTTTTGGGATCACGATTCGGACTACTGTGATACGTGCACCTACGCTGAAAGTATAATATCCTCCTAAAAGAAATATATGCCTCAGGGCGCCCTTGCCGAGTATATCACACTATGCCTCAACTGAATGCGCTCGCTAGCCCCAATCGATGAGACTCTGGCAAACTGTTCGAACGCTTTCTTGGTTAGAAATATAATGCCTCATACCTACTACGGCATGCCAGGAACACAGCTGCAGATCGACGGGCGGCGCTGATCACGTTATCGACAAGGTTTTTGGGAAACACGGCACGCGCAGCCACCTCCGCCCTCCACGTGGCCCACAACCAGTTTGCAGGATCGATGTTGAGAACTGCTCGTCCTGCTGTAGGAGGTGGAGCATCGCCGAGAGTCCACATCATGGAACGCGGTATTGCATGCGCAGCAGCAGCAGCAGCAGCAGCAATTGCCGCCATCCGTCGGTGCTGTGAGTTGCGTGGACAGCCAAGGGCAATGCTGACAATAGCTAGAACTAGTCTCTTCATCATTCCTATCCCGCAGCAATGGCAGCCGAATATTGCCTGCCTTCGAGCACCTCCATCTTGCCGTGCATGCACGTCAAGCGGACTTTCTGTAACGTTCGGAACCTGAAAAAGGCAATTCGGAGTGACAGCCCTTTTGCACCGTCCTCAGAAGCAAGACTATATCCACGCAAGCCGTCATCGATCCCAACGGCATTGTCAACAGTCCGGTATCTTCCCGATACCCTTTGTACACTTCGGCGTATTGTCGTATCAGGTCGAGCGAAGTCAATCGTAGTTGCGATCGCGGGCTGAGAAATGGTAAGTGAGTTGGTCGTGAAGATCGCAAGCGTCTATGTTGTTACCGTACGCGGTCAGACACAAATTGAGTCTCTGAAGTGAGAATACCACCTAAAGAACTCCTTTATAATGCTTGTAGCACCTTCCATACACATTTGCACCTGCCACATTTACAACGCGACTTCTGCACACACTTGCACCTTCCACTCATCACATGTACAGCCGAACTCCGCGCAAATGTCATAACTCAAAGTACTGCTCTGTCTGTGTAAATCGTGTCTTTTCTGTAGTAACGATGATTCCAAATGACACTGATTGATTTTGTTGTTGACTTATAGGGCCCGGCAGCTAAATTTCACTCCACGCCATCACAGACGTATAGACCATGTGAATATATAGAACCGGGACAGACTGGCCGACAAGATCGTGCACGTGTGCGAAGCATGCGAGTGCGCATACGAACCAGAGAATGGCTGTGGACGTTGTACCGCTGTCAACGGAACTGCACCATATTCACGACCAGTGACATGCACATCGTGGCGGATCTACCACAGGTGCCCCCCGTGGCGCTCGAGCTCTTCGGTGAGTACATGCAGTGCAATCTGTGAGATTGGGAGAATCCGGCTTGGCCACCAGACATATGCAAGCACTTCGACGACGCGCTCCCCTCGGATCATGAGCAGCAATTGCGTTGGCGCAGAGGCGTGGTCAAAATACTGGCGATCGAGGACAATTATGATAATTTTGGTCGCGAAGCACAAATGCGTGGGCCACGGAGCAGCATCTGGCTCATCGCGCGTGTGTCCAGTTCCCAATGTAGAATTCTGTTTGTTTGTCCACTTCCAATCATCATAATACTCGAGATCAACTCATCAACCCTTGACTTCACCTATTGTTGACATACTCGCACATTACTTGAGACTCTCTGAATTTCATGCACCATGTATCGATCTTGTCTCGCGAGCCAATTATGGCGCTAACGTACGAGCACAGAGTGGACACACACTGTAACCCGAGGCTCGACAACATGCCTGCAACAGTCATACAAACCTCCCGTAGATCAACTTTGTCTCGTTGTATTCATGTGGTGAGGTAACATGTACAACGTAGTCGTTGATAAGTCGAGGTGTGGTCGGTGTCCTGCGTTACAGTAGAAAGCGGAGAAGGATCGACAGACTTTGTCTCGTGCACTACATCCCACCCTTTTCACATGTCGTTCTCCGACCAATCTTGTGAGCATAGCAGCGACATTTTCTAGACACTGGAAGTGCCAAAATGGCTCCTCCCAGTACAGACGACATACGGGTGCTCAAAGATCTCCTTACCTCGACTCTTGCCCTCATCGCACAGTTCCGAGCTTCAACATCGTCCTCGAGTGGAACAACGATCCAGAACCCGCCGAATCCACTCAATGTACTTCACGACTCTGCATCTCTGCTGAAAGCGCATGCCACCAAAATCTCGCTACTAGCCATCAATAAGCCTTTCACGCCCAGCGCTATTACGAAAGTGCTTCGCGACATCAACGGAACATGTCTGCCAGCCATGATGAGTGCGGTGCAAATATGCGATCAAGAGAAATCGCAATGGGGGACCATTATGGCCAAGGAAGTGCAAACACGAGTGGGCCGTGTTTTCCGCGAATTAGAGAATCTGCTGAAGGAGGTGCAAAGCATATCACAAGGGAGCAGTGCGCCGGCAAGAAGAGACACTTTGAGCTCTACAGGCGTGGTCTGGGAGAGCTGCGACGCTCTCATCGAACTCGAGGCGATGGGTATAGCGGGAGTTGCAGTGAAGAAGGCGGAGCAATATCGTGATGCAATCAAGGATGCCATAGAAGAATTGCAGGAATGGAAGGAGGGAGGAGATCTTGAGAACGAGGGTCATGACGAGCTACTTGATGGAGACGATGAAGGAATCGATGGTGATGCAGATCTCATGGAGGATATCTTCAACGCGGCGAATAGTCTACCCAAGGATCGACCAGAATTGAAAGAATTAGTGGAAACAGCGGAAGGGAAGCTGAAGAAGATCGTATTGCTGTACAATGCTTTGGTCAAGAGGCGGCTCAAGACCTTCACCGGAAAAGATAAGCCAAAGATCAAGGCTCTGGACATGTGCCTTGAACTACTAGAGAAGGTGCAGAATGATGTTGACGATTTGGCGAATTGCTTCTACGAACTTCATGAGGAGGAAATAAGAATAGCTTTGCAGACCTGTCTCGATCATGCGAAAGAGGCATGTGCTATGGCGAAGCTGAAGGATGGGTTAGAAGACGAGTTCACGACTTGGAGCCAGAAGTGGGAAGAAGCTATTGGATGAGATATCTGAGGTCTTGTGCAGACCTCCCGAAATGTCTCTAGGCTTCAGTGGCGTGTCGGCACTGACAGCGAGGCTGACTGAGATGCCTCCGCAATAAGCCCAATAACTCCGTTTCGAATATCAGAGGACTTCGCCATCGCTTCGCCATTTTTGAGCTTCTACTGCTACCGTCGGCGGTTACTTATTACCATCCGATGCTGGCGAACGTCAAGGAGGACGACATAGACAAGGGATCTTCAGTCCATGCCTGTAAAGCTGAGTAATCGATAGGCAGGCTAGTGCATGGGCAGAGCCGCAACGACGAGCTAGCGATACACGCCTTAGATGTCGAGAGAGCGGCGCTCATCTTGGTGAGCTGTCGGACCTAACAAGCGTCGTCGAGGTTGTAACGTATGGTGCAGTTTCGTTTCCGATTCACGGCAAGCCTGGAGCTCGGTTTGCGCTGGGCAAGGATACGCGAACTATCCCTGCTGAATTTGAGACACATCAAGCACTCTACGATCGAACCAGTGGTGGTTCATGGTGGAGTAATCACATCTATGGAAGCGGCACCTACATCTACCATGAGCTCCACTAGACTTTATCAACTCTGAATCAACTGCACTTTTGCTTGCAATCCACGACACGCCCGGCAAATCGCAAATCGATTGGATCCATGGTGGACGTCTTACTGACGCTCTCTTCTGCGGACAGAGCGCTCAATTCAGTGGTAAAACGCCTGCTAGCAGCTCATGTGAAGCAAACGAAGCAGAAGAAGTGTGCGTCTGCATTATCTCGAGGTGATTGTCGAGGTCACGATCGAGGCTGCAAGACACTATACTATGCAGAATGATCTCTGGATTATTCCAATAGTCGTCACGGTGATGCTGAAATTTTAAACCACAGCACTAGGCTGGCTCCATCGCGATCGATGTCGGCGCTCATTGGTACGCCTCCGGACTTGCGATCTTTCGATCGATTTGGCATGAGAAGCGCTTGACAGTTGGTGTTATGCTCATCTAGCTACTCGCCCGTACTTGACGATGCTCAATGCGGCCACAGGTGAGCATCACGTACTTCGTTGCACGTTCGCGTCTGAATACAACACCATAGTGGACGGAATATCGGGACGCCTGGACCTGGCTGCAACGAGTGGTGCCTGACTTTTGGGTTGGTTTGAGAACACCTTGATCCAGGTAATCCTGGCCTGCCACAAAGTCTGCTACAAGCCGCGAGCCTTATAGGATCTTCCAATAACGACTATGCATCTCTCACTGTGGGCAATATTTGCGACCAATACTGCCAGCAAGTTGACGTCCACTCGGAATCGAAAACCGCGTCGTTCAAAGCCCAGAACATAAGCTTGGAGTACTCGTCAGCTTCCAGAATGCCACATAAAACGTTAAGTTTGTTCTCAAGAAGCCAAAGCCCGATCAATGCCTCATGCCCCGGGCCATACAACAATGGCAATCCCATCTATTTCCAACATTTGACTCCACATGCAACCTTGTCGAAACAGCGTCGTTGCTACCTATAGCCCATCTCCCGGCACGCTCCATTTCAGCATAAACCAAGGCTAGACTACCCCCATCCGCGCTCAGTCCATAAGAGCTGACAAAGTCTTGCGACTCGCCTCCCTCTCTCTCTCGCCTTCGCAGCTCACAGCATACCGAACCAGTCTTAAACATACACACCATGAAGTTCACCATCGCAGCCACGTTAGCCATCGTCGGCCTGGCATCAGCAACATCACAAATCGACCCTCTACCCAAATGCGCCCTCTCCTGCTTCACGCAAGCTATCAGCTCAAGCAAATGCGACCCAACAGACGCATATTGCCAATGCACCGAAGGCCGTCACGAAATCATGAAATCCGCACTCCCATGTCTGTGCAACAGTCATTGTACACGAGACGACATGATCCGTACGTCCTCCTCCCCTTTCCCACGCGCCCCCTTTTCTCCCTCCCCTCCCCTCCCCTCCCCTCCCAATCACCAATCTCTCTCTCTCTCTCTGTGCTCACCCCTCGCCCCCAACAGAACTCGAACACTCCTCCAACCAAATCTGCTCCGCCGCCCTCAACGCCAAAGGCCAAACCTACAAACCCACCACCATCGACCCCTCCTCCTTCTGCCCCGCCAACGCCGCTCCGAACCACAATGGGCCTCACCATACCGCATCCACCACCGGCACCGGTCCCGCGCACGCTACGCACACGGCTGCGAATTCGACCGCTCAGAATACCAATGCTACTAATACGACGAGTGGGAATGCGCCGGGGGAGAGCTCGTATACGGGTGGTGCTGCTGCTGGGGCGAAGAATTTTATGGCGGAGACGGCGTTTGTGGTTGTGGTGGGGTTGGTGTTGGTTTGGTTGTAGAGGAGGGGCGGGCGTGAGTTGATGGTGGATGTGGTGGGAGATTTTGGGGTGCGGTGTATGATTTTGTTGTGGTGGTGGATGGAGGAGGGGTTGGATGTGTAGTCAGTAGGTGACCTTGGATGATTTCGTATTGTTGTTCAATGATAGCGGCATGTCGATGTTTCCTTTTCGGAGTGGGAACTTTATAGACAACCCTATGATCTTGTCGCCGTTTATGCAACTGTTTGGAGCGCAGGCAGTGCCCGCCATGACTGGACCGCGCGACAGTCTAGCAAGACATTGCAAATTAGCTCATGCCGTGTATGCAGGAAGGAACTGATTAAAGTATAGAATTGATACAACATCTCTATAATTATCTCGTCTTCTAACGGCACGTGGCACACTTCTGTACAAAAGTTTTCCATCATCTTCACCCAATGACAAGCATCGTCTCGCGACGCGCTTGGCAGCAACGCCCATTCGTTGATGTCCATCATATCGAAGCGCCTCAGAACGCCATGCTCATCAGCAAAATCCACGCACGACGCACTACTGCGTGTGCACCGCCACACTACCAGCTCTGGGCCTCTGCAGATTCGGCTCATCACTCTCGTACTTTTCCCAATTGTCCAGAATGTTACCGATCCTCGGCGACTTCGTAAGCTTATATACATCCTCAAAATATTCCTTGGTAAGCTCAAACGGCTTCGCGGTGACGTTGGGGATGTATTTGCCCACCAACTTGCTTGGGTCAATGCTAGTCTTATTGATTTTCTTGAGCAAGAATGATCGGAAAGGCTTGACACCGGATCGCAAGAATGTGCTGTGGAATGGCACGTCGATGCCTTTGAGGGGGATGGTCGCGAAGCCTCTTTGGAGGTCGATCGGCTTGGGCTTGCCCTCGGTCTGCTTGGCGCACTCTTTGATGATCTCAACGAGGTGGGACTTGACGTCTTCGAGGCTCATGGTCTGCATGAGTTGCTGGATATCGATCTTTTGGGCCTTCAGGTAATTGAGCACGTTCGTCAAGCAGTCCAAAGCGCGGAGGTCACCAGCGCAGACATACTGCTGGTTGTAGACGTTCAGGTTGACGATTTCCAGAAGCCAGGTGGTGGTCTCCGCAATATTCTCCACCACGTACTGCAGCGCCTGTTCGCTGAAGGTCTTGCTGATACGCGATGGGTTAACAGCGCACATGCTGTAGTTGGAACGGCCGGCCTCGTCACGTTCGACAGCGACCTGCATAGTCAGACCGCGATAGAAGACGACGGACACAAGCGACTCGATGGGCATGACCTCCGCAAGCGCAGCGAGTGCACTATACTCGCCCAAGGAGTGGCCAGCGAAGCTGCTGTCGCGCTGAACGAGACCTTTCGAGATCATGTCCTCGAAGGAAGCCTTCTCCATGAGGGTCAACGCCGGCTGGGTGAATTGTGTTGCAGAGAGCAGACCCGTCGGCGAGCGATAGGTGTAAGAGGTGGTCTCCTCCGTGATCTCTTTGAAGATTTTCTCGGACTTGATGCTGCCATCGGCAGCGACGGTCTCGAAGGTCATGTCCATGTAGTTCTTGCGGATCGCCTTGCCGCGGGCGCCACCGAAATGGACGGTGAACTCTTTGGGATTGTTCTTCACAATGTGAGTGATGGCGAAACCATAGTTGTCCATGAAGTGCTTGTCGGCACGATCCCAGACCTCTTTGGCGACTTCGCTGGAGTTGTAGAGATCCATACCCATACCCTGCTCTTGCGAGCCTTGACCAGTGAAGACATAAGCAGACACTGGTTGCTCGACCTCAGCTTCACCAAGCAGGACCTTCTCTTCAGTCTCTTGCTTCTGCGCCTCGATCTTGATGATCTTACGACCAGCCACCATGCCCACATGCTGCAGCTTGACTTCAATCGTGTCATCTGGCAAGACCATGCCAACCAGAGACGCGTGGAAGCTGCGTACACGACCGACATTGTTCTCAGCTGCCCACGTCTCCACCAGACTACGCACGGCAGCACTCGAATACATGCCGTGGGTGATTGTGCCTGGAAGGCCAGCATATTGCGAGAAAACGCGCGAGACGTGGATTGGGTTATAATCGCCAGAAACACGAGCGTATGTTTCATTAGATGATGGCGCCTTCATGATGAGAGGCGTCTTACCACTGAGCGGGATTGGGTTCTCGAAGTTGATGGGTTGATCTAACGCCGAGCCGTTGCGGGTGAGGTAGTCGAGGACTGGGTTGCCATAAGATGCACCCGCCTCGTACTCGACGGTCGCGACCTTGATGATTTCCTTGGTTGGCAGCTCAAGTTCCACGTCACCCTGTGTCTGTATCGACGAGAATACAGTCTTGTTCTTGTAGCGCACCAAGCTCTGAAGCTTGAACACCAGGGTTTGTCCGAGCAGGTCAACATCGGTGTTATCAATCTTGAACCACTCCTTGGACTGGAGCACTGCGACATCTTTGGTCGATGCAAGGTGTACTTGCATTGGCGTCTCGACTTTGCGCTGGAATGTGTTCTCGAAGTCGGTATACGCACCGCGATAGAGGAACTGGCTGGTCACCTCCATGACTGGCTCGCCATCACGAGTGATGGTGCCGCAGATTTCCACCATCTTGCCAGAATCCTGGTTGATGACAGCATTGACTTCCGCGGTCGTATCAAGAACATCGCCCTTCTTGAGTGGTGCAGCACCCGGAATCATGCGGAAGCCGTTGGACAGATGCACAAGCTTGAGCAGATCTCCATCGATCTTTCGCGGGAAGATCGGCTTCGTAATCGCCTTCCAGCCGACAACAATAGCAAAGTCCATAGGTGCAAAGACTTCTTTGCCTGGTCGATCCACGAACGCCTCACCCATGTTGCCAACCGCGTGCACAAAGTCGTTGATGGCTTCACTTGTGACTGTGGCTCTGCCACCGTCGAACCGACTAGTAACCGGCGTGTCGAATGGTACTGCCTCGTCGCCAAACCAGATACGGTAGTAGAACTCCTTGATGCGGTCGTTGCGTGCATCCATGACCTCACGGATTGGTGCGTAGCCAGTCTCTGGATGATACGTGAAGCGCAGTGGCAACGCTGTCGGCTTGCCAGAGACAGTGCGAGTCTCTATCATCTTGACGAGGATCTCGCGGTCTTTGATTGGCCCGACTTCAATGGTCTGCACGTACTCATTGCCGTGAATGGGCTCTTTGACCGTGATGACGGTGCGTTTGGGATCATTTGGGTGATTGATCTCGACGACCATGCCCGGAGCGGGGGCAAAGATGCGGCGCATTGGATTTGTATCGTATCTTTGACCTTGCACGAATGCATCGGCCGTGAAGAAGGCGTGACGCCAGGTATGGGCTCGACCCGCCAACAGCTGCATCCAGTTGTCGATGGGAGGTAGAGCAGTGCCTGATACGGCCGAAAGACGGTATAGGACCTTGTGCTCTGTTTCATTTGTTGTCAGGCCGTCGATGTTGATGATATCGCTCGCCTCAATGAGCTTGCCACCGAAGTATTCGACTTTCGGGATCTTGTTCTCATTGCCCTTGTATAGATCTCTGGTCAGGTACTGGATGTGCCCATGGTGTACACCATCGAGGATGTCCTTGATTGGCTCGTCCACAATTTTAGAGTACTTCACGGCCATTGGGCCCTGGAGGATGGCGACACGGCCGACGTCCTGGTCCACGACTGCGTCCAGGTCCTCGGACTGCCACAACGAATCTTTCTTGAAGAAAAACTCGAACGTGTCATCCAGGCATGGCACGAAGGGCACTGGCTTCTGTCCACGGCGCTGGCAGAGGAGCAAAAAGTGCTGAACATCTTGAGCGTTGATGAGCTGAACGTCGCATTCTGGGTAGGTCTCTAGCACCTTTTTGACGGTGTTGAACGGGTCGTCCAGCTCGCTGTAGTTCTGGATGATTGAGCTGGCGTTCTCGCCTGGTGCGAATCGCTCCTCGATACGGCGGATAAAGTCTCCCGTCAAGCGAGCGAGCGACTTGTCAATCCAGCGCTTTTGATGCTTGACGTACATCAAGTCCACCAGGCGGCGCACAACCTCGCCATACGTCATATCTTCGAGATCGACACATTCGCCTTGCTTGTTGCGGCCGAACCACGGCTTCTGGAAGTCATCATTGAGCTTTTGGATGATGTAGTCACGATTCTTCTTGAGCTCCGGGATGCGCTTCGCCTTGTCGAGCGCGAAGATCTTGTCGTCCATTTCCTTCCAGAAGAGGACACCACGAGTGGCCAGTTTGTGGATTGGCTCGCCCATTTCGGAGCGAACAGTGATGACACCTCCGGCAGGGCCCTTGTAGGTCTTCTCCCATTCGCCATCTTCGAGACCTGGTGCGTCGACGATCGCTTGCTTCGCGGCCTTGGAAGTGTATGCTTCCTTTGCGACCATGCAGCGAGACCCGAACAGCACGCCGTCGAATGGCATCGGTGGGTAGCCGAATCTGCGAGCCCACTCACCTGTGAGGTACGGGTACGTGTCTTCCGCGCCACCGAAGCCAGAACCCGCAAGCAGAACAAGATTCTCGCAACGCCTAAGTCTGCTGTACATCTGCAAAATTGGTTGGTGAAAATCCTCGAACGAGTGGTGACCACCGCCACGGCCACCCGTCCACTGCATCATCACCGGGAAGCCAGGATTGGCCTTCGCGATGTTGATTACTGCCTGAATAGCTTCCATTGATCCGGGCTTGAAAGCGATGTGTTTCAGGCCAAGTGTTTCGATGTACTCGTTGGCGACCTCGATCGAGGGCACTCCCGCGCCAATGGTAAGACCTTCGATCGGCACACCCTCAGCACGTAGTCGGCCGAGAAGAGGAATTTGCCAAGCCATTGCGCGTGGATTGACGTAGATCAGGTTGACCGTGATGCCACGCCCCGCTGGGATGACCTTCTCAATCTTGGAGATGGCCTCGGTCATGGTCTTGTCGTTGTAGTACCCACCTCCCGCAAGCTCGATTTCGTAGCCGGCCTTCATGGTCTCCGCCACGAAGTCCCATGGGACCGTGCATGGTGTCATGCCTGCGACCATGACCGGTGGCAGTCCGAGCGTTCTGCTCATCTTGGTATCCACGAACGTCTGACCAGCAGAGTCTCGCACAAGCTTCGGACCAAACTCCTTCAGCCAGTCCACTGCGTACTTGACCGCATGTTCAGCATCACGGTCGAAGATCTCGGGCTTGTATCCGACTTCAGTATTCGTGCCATCCATTGTGCCAGCAAGGATGACTCGCACACCGGTGCCGTCTTTGTTGCGGTTCGTAAGCACACCAAGACCGGAAATCCCACCTGGACCAAAGTCAAGGATGTGCGTGGCATTGGGCATGACAGTAGCCTTCTCCCACAAAACTTGCTCTTCGCAGATCATCTTCACCAATAGTGGTGTGATGTTCGCTGACTTCTTCTCTCGCAGGTCGTCGCCAGTATGGGTATCAAAGACGGGAATACCGAGCTCGCTTGCAGGTATGTTGATGTCGGCAAGATCGGTCTCAAGATGTTTGATGGCCTCGACGAGATATGGGCTGTGGAATGGTGCAGTGATTGGAAGGAAGCGGTTCACGAAGCGCACTTTCCGTTCAGTGAAGGGAATGCGAGTCTGGTCAAGACCGGTCGGTGCCTTGATCTTTCGAAGCTGCAGGTTGAGACCGTACAACGACATTGGCGGTCCAGTGACGACAAAGTTCCGTGCGGCATTGACCAGCGAGATGCCAATGTGGCGATCTTGCGGCAGATGATGGTTGGTGGTCTCGATGAGCTTCTCCACGGTTTCTCGTGGAAGATCACGCACTGTCAACATGGGCGTAGGAGCACCCTCGCCAGCGTCAATGGAATCTTGGAGCACATTCGGCGCCAAAGATGTGCGCGGGTATGCTTGCTGGCTGCGCGCTCCGATCCAGAACAGAATGGTGAGAGCATTTCGTGCCTGCTTGTCGAAGGTCTCCCAATTCGACGAGGCAGCAATCGCAGCGGCGGTGACAACACCTTGCGAATGTCCAGTAGATCCCGCCAATCGATCACGAACGTGACCGGGATGTGTGCCGAGCACTCTGCATGTGACGACGTAGTGTGCAAGTTGGGTCAGACCAATCAATGGGAAGCTGACTGGCGCGGAAACGAGGTAGTCGGTGTCCGGTTGTGTTTCCTTGTTGTCCAGCCATCTGAGGATATCCAGGCCCTTGGCGTAGCTCTTGAATGCCCGTGGGTCGCGCGAGAGGAATTGGAGGTGTTGTGCGGCGACGTTCAGGAAGTCTCGCACAAGTGACGGGTATGTCACGTAGATCTCCCGCAGCTCATCAAAGTATTCCTCGATGTTTCCTTGCCCACCGAAAACTGCGTAGATATAAGCATTCTCATCTGCAGCCTCCCGAAGAAGTGCAGACTCGTGTGCTCGGATGGGTCGTTTCACCGCCGCTCGCGCGGCATAGTATGATTGCACGGTCACGAGCTTCTTCTCCGTGATGCCCGGGAGGGTTGCGGCGATGGCGTGCACTTCGTTGCCGCGGAGGAAAGCTCTTTCGAATTCTTGTACAATGAGCTTCAGAACCTCAGTGAAGAGTTCCGGGTCCTCGCCCTCGTCCACTTCTCTTGCGACATAGCCAATATAGCGAGCTACCAGCTCGGTGACGGACGACGGCTCATCGTCTAGGGCAAGCTCTTCGGTGGCCTCTGGCAGAGTCTTGAGGAATTCGTCCTTCAGC
Source organism: Passalora sequoiae (assembly GCA_013248845.1). Taxonomy (NCBI): domain Eukaryota; kingdom Fungi; phylum Ascomycota; class Dothideomycetes; order Mycosphaerellales; family Mycosphaerellaceae; genus Passalora; species Passalora sequoiae. Next base: position 983,530 of record WSQC01000023.1, read on the forward strand.
TGGGTCGCGTTGAAGTGCAGGGCGGTCGGTATGAGGAAGTTGTATTCGAGTGTGCCGTGTGCGAGGGTGAGGGGTCGTGATACCGCTTGGGATCGTGGCGTCGATACACCCGTCTGTGATCCAGAGCCGTACATCTTTGCGCTTGACCGTCTATTGTGTGCTGGTCGTTGCTGAGTGGGCGATTGTGCGTGGTCAAACTGCACGGCAGGCGTCAGCTCTTGTGTGGGAGTGCTCATTGTGAAAAGTGTGTGTGAGGGTTTTTGCGGGTCTGGCGCATCCTTCAACGGTGATGGATGGTTCGTGTGCTTCAAGCTCCCCAGCCAACGACAACGACAACGACAACGGTCAATGTTCGAGATGTGGTGTTTGGAGAGAATGGCGAGCTAGTTGGAGCTCGGAGTGCTTGGCTGACAAGGATGGAGGAGCAGACTCGAAAAGTTCTCGGCGCGACTGCCTGGTGTGAAGAAACAGTGGGTGGAACTTCTCCAGTCGTGCCTGCCGTGCGTATCTGTGCCTGCCAGGTTAAACGAAAACGAGCTCACATACGTTGTTGCGTGCACAGTAGGTAGCAATCTAATCCAAGCGCTGCCTAAAATGTCATTTGACAACGGGATTTTGGTTTCGCCGAATTCCCAATTCAATTCCAGTGTGGTGGTGCTTGTTTCTTGCTGGCTGGCTGACTGGCTGACTGGCTGACTGGCTAAGCTCAGACACGGAGCTTTCGATCACTCCCGCGGTGTCAGTCGAGCCGCTTGTCAGTCAAGAATCGTCGATATATGTCGGTTGGGTAAAATGAGTGAAGTAGTGACCAAAAAGCAGCAGAGCGAGATGATGATGATGATGATGATGATGATGATGATGATGATGATGGGGAAGACAACAGTGAGGGTAGAACTAGCATTAGATACTACTCTGCATATGGTTGGATTTTCTGGTGAAGCATCGTCGTATAATACACACGCCCGCCTTTCGGAGGTGGTGCAGCTATTGGTGGGAGGGGGGGAGGATGATGGTTGAGCCTGGGAACCTGGGATTAAGCAGGGTGGGCGGGATTCAATGGCTGCTAGCGCCCGATTGTGCATCTCGACAGAACTTCAACTTTCCAGCTTCAATGCCTGAGCACCGTGCCTGCCTGCCTGCCCTCTCACAGGAACACTTGGCTGTCTTCGATCATACCATGTCACTTGTGCCATTCCATCGCACAAATCAACTGTGTTATGTACATGCATGTAAACGTCGCTGCGCTGCTCTCTAACTTTTCACCTTTGCATCCTCCATCTCATCTCTCTGTCAGATGCTCGATTTTCTGTCCAGAATTGTCCAGATTAGCACAAAGTCAATTCACGCACTCTGACGTCTCCCGTCTCCTCTCCGCATCCCGCGAGCCACGAGAGAGAGGGAGAGACAGGCGTGCGGCACGTAACCAGCTTGAGCTTTATGCAGGCGTATCGGCTTTCGCGCCGCTAATATTTGATTGACGATCCACTGAGACAAGGTTCAGAGAGTTGTCATCCACACTGCACCTGCACCTGCACCTGCACCTGCAGCTCGTCCCAGTGTCCCACCACTTCTACTTTCCGTGTGTGGAGAAAGCTCTGAAGATGAATCTTGTTGGCAGTAGTGATTGACCTCGCCCAACGTTTCCCATTCCCGACCACGCATACCTGCAGCTCACCACTACTTCCCACGCCCTCACCCGACCCATTGCGCGTTGAGACGGCGGTACACCTTATCGCGGAACTCACTCATCCAAACACCTCCCGCCGCTGCCTGCTCGTCCTTCCATATCACCTCCCATACCCGAATTTTCAAAGACCCGCCGTTTGTGCTTCACTTTGACCTCCATCTCGCCCCGACCGACACTACACACCACACCTCGCACCTGCCCATTGAGGTCGTCCGCAGCATCTACCTGATGCACACGCTCTTTTCCCTCTTGAACCACCTCCATCACGATACACCCTAATCACATATCCCATCATTCGCACAGCAATACCGCAGCCATGCGTCCCGAGGTCGAGCAAGATCTCGCTCATACACTGCTTGTCGAGCTCCTCGCATATCAATTCGCATCGCCAGTGAGATGGATCGAAACACAAGATGTCATTCTTGGCGAGAAGACGACGGAGCGCATCGTGGAAGTGGGACCAGCAGATACGCTCGGAGGAATGGCCAAGCGGACACTGGCTGCCAAGTACGAAGCATACGATGCAGCACGATCGGTACAACGGCAAATTCTTTGCTACAACAAGGACGCCAAGGACATCTACTACGATGTTGATCCCGTCGAGGACGAGCCAGCACCGGCTGCAGCACCCAGTGGAGGTGAGAGTGCTCCTGCACCGGCGGCATCTTCATCAGCACCCACACCTGCTGCTGCTGCTCCAGCTCCCGCGCCGGCGAGCTCAGGACCAGCTGCAGCTGTCGCTGATGCGCCAGTTGGAGCGGTCGATGTGCTTCGAGCTCTGGTCGCGCAGAAGCTCAAGAAGCCACTCGCGGATATTCCACTGAGCAAAGCTATCAAGGACTTGGTCGGCGGCAAGTCCACACTCCAAAACGAGATCCTCGGTGATCTTGGCAAGGAGTTCGGCTCAACACCAGAGAAGCCAGAAGATACTCCTCTCGATGAACTGGGTGCTTCCATGCAGGCTACCTTCAATGGTCAGCTGGGCAAACAATCATCTTCGTTAATCGCTCGTATGGTATCTTCCAAGATGCCAGGTGGTTTCAACATTACAGCTGTCCGAAAGCACCTGGAAACGAGATGGGGTCTTGGTTCTGGGAGGCAAGACGGTGTTCTGCTGCTTGCGTTGACGAGCGAGCCTGCTTCGCGTCTCGGCTCCGAAACTGACGCCAAGGCGTGGTTGGACGACACAGCACAGAAGTATGCTGCGACCGCCGGCATTAGCCTGTCGACTGGCCCAGCCGCAGGCGCAGGCGGCGGTGAAGGTGGTGGCATGATGATGGATCCGGCCGCCATCGACGCCTTGACCAAGGATCAACGGGCGCTCTTCAAGCAACAACTGGAGCTCTTTGCCCGATACCTCAAAATGGACCTACGAGCTGGCGACAAGGCGGCGATCGCAACGAAGCAGAACGAAGCCGCTTTGCAAGCGCAACTGGATCTTTGGAATGTCGAACACGGTGAGTTCTACGCTGCCGGCATCGAGCCATCTTTCAGCGCACTCAAGGCTCGTGTATATGACTCGTCATGGAACTGGGCTCGACAAGACGCCCTCACCATGTACTACGATATCATCTTCGGGCGACTCAAGGCTGTCGACCGCGAAATCGTGTCTCGCTGCATTCTCATCATGAATCGCTCGAACCCGAGTCTGTTGGAATTCATGCAGTACCACATTGATCACTGCCCGACGGAAAGAGGAGAAACGTACGAACTTGCAAAGACACTTGGACAACAGCTCATCGACAACTGCCGCGACGTTTTGGGCGAGGCACCCGTGTACAAGGATGTCGCGATGCCGACGGCGCCACACCTTGACATTTCACCTCGTGGTGATATGGATTACCAAGAGGTTCCACGTGCCAGTGTCCGTAAGCTCGAGCACTATGTTCGCGAAATGGCTGAAGGTGGCAAGATCTCCGAATATGGCAACCGCACCAAGGTTCAGCATGACCTGCAGCGTGTCTACAAGCTCATCCGCCAACAGCACAAGCTCTCGAAATCTTCTCAATTGGAGATCAAGCAACTGTACAGCAACATCGTGCGATCGCTATCCATGAATGAGGGACAAATAATACCGACCGAGAATGGCAAATTGAACGGCCACATCAAGAAGGGCCGTAACGGCCGCATGAATGGTGCCGTCGCTCCAAAGTCAGGCAAGATCGAAACTGTCCCATTCCTGCATCTGAAGCGCAAGGAAGAGCACGGATGGGAGTACAGCAAGAAGCTCACCGGGGTGTACCTTGAGGGACTCGAGAAGGCCGCGGCTGGCGGCGTCACATACCAGGGCAAGCACGTCCTGATGACCGGTGCCGGTGCAGGTTCGATTGGCGCTGAAGTCCTTCAGGGTCTGGTCAGCGGTGGTGCCAAGGTCTTGGTCACGACCTCACGCTTCTCGCGCGAGGTCACCGAGTATTACCAAGCAATGTACGCTCGCTATGGTGGGCGTGGCTCACAACTCGTGGTCGTGCCGTTCAATCAGGGCAGCTTGCAGGACGTCAACGCGCTCGTGGACTACATCTACGATGAGAAGAAGGGTCTTGGCTGGGATCTCGACTTCATCGTGCCATTCGCGGCCATTCCAGAGAATGGCCGTGAAATCGACAGCATTGACAGCAAGTCGGAACTTGCTCACCGCATCATGTTGACCAACTTGCTTCGTATGCTCGGAGCGGTCAAAGCACAGAAGGCAACGCGCGGCTTCGAGACACGTCCAGCCCAAGTCATTCTTCCATTATCGCCGAACCATGGTACCTTCGGTAACGATGGTCTCTACTCCGAATCGAAGCTGGCTCTTGAGACTCTGTTCAACAGGTGGCACTCTGAGAGCTGGGGCAATTTCCTCACTATCTGTGGTGCTGTCATCGGGTGGACTCGTGGCACTGGCCTCATGGGTGGCAACAACATTGTCGCTCAGGGAGTCGAAAAGTATGGCGTTCGCACTTTCTCGCAACAAGAAATGGCCTTCAACTTGCTTGGCCTGATGTCTCCTGCCATCGTCAACTTGTGCCAACAAGAGCCCGTCTTTGCTGATCTGAACGGTGGTCTCCAGTTCCTGCCCAATCTCAAGGATCTCATGACGAGGCTACGCAAAGAGATCACGGAGACTGCTGAAATTCGTCGGGCAGTCACTCGCGAGACCTCGGTCGAGAACAAGATCATCAACGGAGAGGACAGCGAAGCATTCTACAAAACCGTCAAGGTCGAGAAGCGTGCTAACATGAAGTTCGACTTCCCCAAGCTCCCCGACTGGAAGAGCGAGGTTGAGCCTCTGAACAGCGACCTCAAGGGGATGGTCGACCTCGAGAAGGTCGTCGTCGTCACAGGTTTCTCCGAAGTCGGCCCATGGGGTAACTCCAGGACACGATGGGAGATGGAGGCCTACGGTCAATTTTCGCTCGAGGGATGCGTCGAAATGGCATGGATCATGGGCCTGATCAAGAATCACAATGGACCTCTCAAGGGCAAGAGCTATTCCGGCTGGGTCGACGCAAAGTCTGGCGAGCCTGTCGATGACAAGGACATCAAAGCCAAGTACGAGAAGGAGATTCTCGACCACTCGGGCATTCGTCTGATTGAGCCGGAACTATTCCATGGATACGATCCGAACAAGAAGCAACTCATGCAAGAGATTCAGATCGAAGAAGACCTTGAGCCATTCGAGTGCTCGAAAGAGACGGCCGATGAGTTCAAGCGCGAGCATGGTGAGAAGGTCGAGGCATTTGAGCTTGAGTCAGGAGAGTACCAAGTCCGCTTGAGGAAAGGTGCCACACTGCTTATACCAAAGGCTCTCCGTTTCGATCGTCTCGTTGCCGGCCAGATACCAACCGGCTGGGATGCCAAGCGATACGGTGTGCCTGACGATATCATTTCACAGGTCGATCCCGTCACTCTCTACGTCCTTGTCTCAACTGCAGAGTGTCTCTTGGCATCTGGCATCACTGATCCGTACGAGTTCTACAAATACGTGCACATCTCGGAGGTGGGCAACTGTATAGGTTCCGGTATTGGCGGTACTACCGCATTGCGCGGAATGTATAAGGACCGCTTCCTTGACAAGCCGTTGCAAAAGGACATTCTGCAGGAATCCTTCATCAACACCATGAGTGCCTGGATCAATATGTTGCTCATCTCCTCTACCGGTCCGATCCGCACACCAGTGGGCGCTTGCGCGACAGCAGTCGAATCCATCGACATTGGTTACGACTGCATCGTGGAGGGCAAGGCACGCATGTGTTTCGTCGGTGGTTTCGACGACTTCCAAGAGGAAGGATCGTACGAATTCGCCAATATGGGTGCCACTAGCAACGCCAAGGACGAGATCGCTCGTGGTCGTACACCAAAGGAGATGTCGCGACCCACCACGACGACCCGTAACGGTTTCATGGAATCGCAAGGTTGCGGTATGCAAGTCATCATGGATGCCAAACTCGCTCTTGACATGGGCGTGCCTATCTACGGCATTCTCGGTTTCACCGCGACTGCCACTGACAAGATTGGGCGCTCTGTGCCAGCGCCCGGGCAGGGTGTGCTCACCACAGCCCGTGAGCAGCCGAGCAAATTCCCATCACCACTTCTCGACATCAAGTACAGGAAGAGGCAGATGGACCTTCGACGCAAGCAGATCAAGAACTGGCAGGAGTCTGAGCTCATGTATCTGCAGGAAGAGGTCGCCGCTATGAAGCAACAAGCAGGTGAGGACTTCAGCGAGACTGACTATATGGAAGATCGCGCCAAGCACATCGAGCGCGAAGCCAAAAGACAGGAGAAAGATGCTCTGTATCAGCTGGGCAACAACTTCTGGAAGAAGGACTCTCGCATCGCTCCTCTCCGTGGCGCACTTGCAACGTGGGGTCTGACCATTGATGACCTTGATGTTGCGTCTTTCCACGGTACCTCGACTGTGGCCAACGATAAGAACGAGTCAGATGTTATTTGCCAGCAGATGAAACATCTTGGTCGCAAGAAGGGGAACGCACTGCTCGGTATCTTCCAGAAGTACCTCACCGGTCACCCAAAGGGTGCTGCTGGTGCTTGGATGTTCAACGGCTGTCTGCAAGTCCTCAATTCTGGTCTTGTGCCCGGTAATCGAAATGCCGACAACGTCGACAAGGTCATGGAAAAGTTCGACTATATCGTATACCCGAGCCAAAGCATCCAGACCGACGGCATCAAGGCTTTCTCTGTCACGTCTTTCGGCTTCGGCCAGAAAGGTGCGCAAGCCATCGGTATACACCCCAAGTACTTGTTCGCCACACTTGACCATGCGCAGTTCCAGACATACAAACAAAAGGTCGAAGCTCGCCAGAAGAAGGCATACCGATACTTCCACGACGGTCTCATCAACAACACCATGTTCCGAGCCAAGACCAAGTCACCTTACGAGGACGCACAGCAGAGTCAAGTCTTCCTTAACCCAGAGTCTCGTGTTTCGATTGACAAGAAGAGCGCCGAGTTGAAGTACCCAGTCAAGGCACCACCCCAGGTCTCGGATAAGGCCACGACCCAGATGGTCGAGAGCTTGATGAAGGTCAATGCATCTGCCAATTCGTCTCCCGGAGTCGACATTGAGAGCATCGATGCGATTGACATCTCCAATGACACATTCGTCGAGCGCAACTTCACCTCTGCTGAGATCGCATACTGTCGTAAGGCTCCCTCACCTCAAGCCAGCTTCACTGGCAAGTGGAGTGCGAAGGAGGCCGTTTTCAAGAGCTTGAAGGTTCAAAGCCGTGGCGCCGGTCAACCGATGAAGGAGATTGAGATTGTCAACGATGAGTCGGGAGCTCCTCAGGTTCATGTAAGTCCTCGATCAGGTTGGTGAGATGTTTGTGATATGATGCTAACACTAATCATAGCTCCACGGTCAAGCCCAAGAAGCCGCAAAGCAGGCCGGCGTCAAGTCGACGACTGTCTCCATCAGCCACAGTGATGCCCAAGTCATTGCCGTGGCCATAAGCGCGTTTTGAGAACGATGACTTGTGTGAATTGTGCGCAATGTTGAATGTGATTCCCATGTATTGTACAGAGCAGCGAGCATAGAAGAGCGTGTATCACACTGGGTGGCAGACATATGGTGCAGGCGCAAACTTTTGGGTTAAAGTTGTCGGATTCTGGTGTTGTAAAGCAGTACATACAGCATCGCGCTGCTGACGTATGTTGATACCATGAAAGCTACCCTATGGTGCCAGTTCCGATGGTGAAGATTTCCTGTACAAGCTCCGATCATGAACATTTCCCGTACACGCGCCGATCATAAACCTTCCCCCATACAGCAAGAACGCAACGAAAAAGAAAACAAACATGAAACATAAAGACTCGCTCGCTATACATGCCGTGCGCACGCCACTGGCATACTAATGTACACACACACGCACGCACACCAGGCCCCACAACCCTCGTCCAGAATACCTCCACTACCCCCACCCACCCGCGACCCATAAAACCCTTGAAAATCATCCGGCACGCATCCAATCCAACGCGCTTGGCCTACACACCGAATGAGGGATGGATGGATACATGTCTTCGAAGATACCCCAACGACGATACAAGACGACGGCGGCAGCCTCATTCCGTGCGCGTGCGCGTGCGCGTGCGTGTGCGTGTGGATAGAATGGTCCGGATTCTCGCCTGTCTATTGTCGTTAAAAACCATCAGTATTAGATTTTAGGGGTGCTTTGGTTGGGCTGAGAGGGAGGAGGAGGAGGTGGTGGATGGAGGGAGGTAGGGAGGGAGGTAGGTAGGTAGGGGGGGGGGGGGGGGGGGGTGGGGGGGGAGGTAGAGCGTGTCGGATAAGATGGAATGGAATGGGATCGGCTCGGACCAGGCCCGTGGATGCTTACCGCCAAGGTAGGCCGTTCTGGCCAGAGATGCAGCATAATCGCCGGGGTAGCGGCGGCGGCGGCGGCGCTTGTCGGAGGAGCGGTGGGAGGGAGGTGTTGGGTCCATTTTGAAGGAAGGAAGGAAGGAAGGTCGTGTACAGAGGTCGGAATGAAAAACAAGTATGTATAGTCGGTCGAGGCGGTGGTATGCAATGTCTTGTTGTGATGATCACGATGATGATGGGTTCTGTCCATGAGTAGTCCAGTTTCATTCTTGGTCCTGGTCACGGTGTCCTACGGGTCCAGAAAGCTTGGCGCAGAGCGGAATCTCGAATGTGCTGGCCAACAGGTCGACTGCCTTGCTTCCTCGGGTTGGTGATCTGGCGCATACGATGCTCGAATTCTTCTGCGCGGACGAAATCACGCTCGCGTTCGGAACAGAGGTCGTAACCACCACCACGCTCGGCGCAGTTTCTGTTACCGTTTCCGACTGCGTTGGCGACTCTCCATCGATTTGCCTTGGTGTTGTTGGCAACGGTTCGACGTTCCTGCGCCGCGATTTCGCGGTCGATGCGCTCAGTCTGCCTGTGTATGAGGGTTAGAGAACTAAAGTTCGAGATTGGGTGGAATCCTAGTATACTTCCCCCGATTTCGTCTCGATGACCTGTCCACTACCAGTCCAGGTTCATGTTCGGGCAAGCACGGAAAGGGGCTTGTGGAACGCAGCAAAAGGAAGGATGGATGAATGGGGTTATCAATGGCATTCGCACGTATGCGTGCCGGGCTTCATAAAGTATTTACCAGGCATCTTCGCCGCCGCCACCGTCATCACCGTCGTCGTCAATACCGTCGCCATCGTCGAAGTATTTCTCGGCATTGTAGTCGTTGCCGGCATCGTCGTCGTCCTCTGAGAAATCGTTGTCTTCGAGGATGTCGGGAGCTTCTTCGCCATCTTCGTCTTCGTTGATTTCGTCGTTGTCATCTTCAATTTCGCGTGATGGAGGGATGTCAGCGCCTTCGTCGAATTGGGCGAGCTTGTCGAGTCTCTTCTTCTTGAGAAATGCGAGGTTCTTCTTTGGCGCTTCGGTCTCGCCGCCACCTTCCTCACCGTCACTGACTACATCCCAGAGTTCCCTCGGAAGCAGTTCCTTGACTGTAAATGTATGTCAGTGAGAGGATTTGCAGTGAGTCGATATCGTGTGACTCACCGATTGGGACTTTCTTAAGATTTGGGAGACCGCCGTAGTTTTTGGCACGCTTGTTGTTGTAAGTCGGGACGTCCTCGAATGCATTGAATTCGGCCGCGTCGCGCTTTCCGGTTACGGTCGCGTTAATGAAGAACGGTCCACTACGCATGGCCTCACGGTGGGAGCGGTAGTGGGCTAGTCTCCTCTTCTCTTGTGCCGTTGGTGGCGCGGGGTTGTGGATGGTCATAGGCTGCAACGAGGTCAGTCATCTACTCGGTTGCGCTCTTATCTTTGAGCTTGATCTTGTCGAATTGACAATGTCCGCCCACTCACGGGGTAGAGACTCTCGTCGCCATCTTCGATCTCCTTCTCGCGGTACGCGTTGATCTGATCTTCCAGTGCAGTGTCGATCTCGAACGGCAGGTCCTTCATGCGACCGCTGCCGCCTCCGCCACGTCCACCGCGTGACATCGTTGCGGTCTGTCGTTGGACACCGCTTTCTGTATTGTGTTGTGGTTGTAGTTGTTATGTGGTCAGCGAATTGAGTGAATTTAGTTAGGGAAGGGCGTCGCTCATATCCTGGTCTAGCGCGAACTTTATTGAGGCAAGTTTCAGACGCGGTCAATAAAAGTTTCATGGAGCTAAGGCATCACTTCATGATTGTACTTGGCATGAAAGAGGAAAGTCTATGTTGTGTCTACATCTATGCTGTAAGATGCTGGGTATCTCGATCTACACTAGTTTACAGCGTACGACTTCTCCTATCACGCCACTCCTGCGGTATCCAGTCCATTTGTTGTTTCGTGCCAGCCAGCAGATCCAAGATACTTCCCACAAATCGCTGATTGATCGGATCATCAGCAAGAGACGTGTCGTACTTATGCATATCAGACAGCTGGCTGAATGAGGCGTTGAGCACGCGATCAAACGCTTTTCGAAATTCCAGTATGATTCGGATCGCGCGATCGTGCTGGGCTCCGTTGACCTTGAAACGCAACCAGTCGTCCATTTTCAGTTGGCTGAAGTCATGCGTCTCGAGTTTACCACCAAATAAGAGTGCCATCATCGGCGTGACGCGTGTGGTATCTCGCAAGAAGAGCGTCTTGCCATCCAGAGACCTTGCAAGACTGCTGTAAGCATAAAGACTCTCCTGCTTGACCTCCGCCTTCTCCGGGCTTTTCTGCCAATTCAGCGACGAGGGATGCATGATGACATTTGCCTCTGACGGCGTACGGTGAGTCCTTCGCCCAGGTCCCTGGAGTGAGAGGTTGGGATGCACTCCGGCAACCAAAAGACATTTGATCAGAGCTGTATTGCCGGAGTTCTGATTGAGGTACAATCCACCGTATTGATCTCGGGAATCTTCCCATTTGACCGTTTCCGGAACAAGACCTGACTCTATGAGCACTCCCTCAATTTGCTCAGCTATGCTGTCTATTGTCTTGAAGGCGCCGAAGTGGAGGTATCTCGGCACAGCATATGCCATGACCTCCTTATCGCTGGCCAGGCCACGCATGCCCCTAAGATCTTTGTATGCTTCGTAGAGGGCGAGGTGATCGGAATCATCTTTGGCATATTTTTTGTGCATGGCTCGCGCATTCTCTTTGCCAGCCACAGGATTAACAAAGAGTGTTCGCTCACCGTCCGTAGCACTGAGCACGATCATGGGATCCAGACAGCGAAAGATGATCCCAAGTATGACCATCTTGCCTAAAGAAGGATGTACCGGAAGGCTTGCCAATACCTTACCTAGTGGCGTGAGTTGTTCGTCAGTCGTCAGCGCTTCGATGGCTTGCAGATGCTGGACAGCTATCCTGGTAGCAACCTCAGAGGGCGGCTCGATTGCCTCCTTTAGAAATTCTGCTACAGGCTCCTTGAATCCTTGCGCTTTGATCGACAGGCAGGTTTCCTGCAGGTCGCTTCGCAACAGCTCAGGAAGACCCGATGCTGCCATGGACTTTCTTCGTTCGCGCGAGTAAAGAGCCAAATAATGCCCCTCCTGTACACGACCAGCTCGACCAGCCCTTTGCCGTGCGTTTGAGTTCGACTCCCAGGTACACTGGAGTTGCGTAATGCGCTTCAGCTGGTCGTAGCGCCTTTCTCGTAGTTTGCCTGTATCCACAACATATTTGACATCGGGTACGGTGACTGAAGTCTCGGCGATATTCGTAGAGAGGATGATCTTGCGACAGCCAGGCGGCGTCGAGGCGAGAACTTGGCTCTGTTCTGCTGCAGGCACAGCAGAATGCAGCACACAGATCTTGAATCTGGCGGAATCGCCAAAGTCCATGCCAAAAGGCTGAAGACTTAGCAAGGCATCACGGATTGCCGTGATCTCTTGGAGCCCGGGCAGAAATACGAGGATCGCACCATCGACGGTCGTTTTGCACGTATGGGCTACAGTGGCCGTGACCAGACCCAACGGGACTAAAGCATCCTCCTTCTCGCGTGCGGTATTCTGGCTGTCTTCTTGCGAGCTAGACTTGTGCTCGCCCTTCCAGTCGATAAGTGGCTTCTGTCGTGTGATACCCCGAAGAGTTTCGGAAAACGCGCGTTCACTATCAAGATACAGCCTGCTACGTGGCTCATCGCTCGCGAGCAGGCGCTGGAGTTCGCGAGAGTCCGTCCGCTCCAGATCGCTCATGATTTCGCCAAGATATCTCTCTTGCACGGGAAATGTGCGGCCAGGCACGCTGAGCACAGGTACTGTCGCATCCTCTTGTGCCAGATAATCAGAGAACAGCTTTGGATCGAGCGTCGCGGACATGAGAATGACCTTTGGTATCTTCTTGCCTGCTTCTAGCCGTCTCTTCACGGCTTTTCTCAGGAGGATAAGCAAAAAGTCAATGTACAGATCTCTTTCGTGCACCTCATCGATGACGAGATGGGATACAGAGTCCATGACAGAGTCCGCGTCATGCTTCAATTGCTCAAGCAGTATGCCAGTCGTGCAGTAGGTAATGCTCCCACCAGGTGCAGGAAGTTTGACACCGAAGCGTACATGATACCCGACGCTATCCCCCAAGCGCTCGTTCCGCTCCATAGCCACACGGCTCGCGACAGAAGACGCAGCAAGTCGTCGCGGCTGCGTACAGACCACGTCACAAAAGCCGCCCTTGCCTAGTTCAGTTGCTTCTTCCAGGATGATCTGAGGAACTTGTGTCGTCTTCCCACTACCCGTAGCACCAATAATGATGCTGTACGTGCCCTGGTGGATGAGCTCTAGGACTTGGTCGCGATACTGACTCATGGGCAGGCTGGCTTTATTGCGCCTTAGTGCTTCGAGGTCCGGATCTTCACGATATTGCAACAGCGCCTTCAGAAGCCGGACATTGCCGTGTTGTCTGATTGAGTCGTCTACGGGTCTACGTCGGTTTCTCCTGTCTTCGCGACTTGTCTGGTCCGCGGCCAACGACTCGCGTATATCAGACAGTCCAGCACGTCTGACCTCAACGACTGCATCACCCATCTTATCAATCGTACTAAGGTCTAGAGCGATTGGTACAGGAGCAGCTTCTCGCAGGACCTTACCCTTGCCTTGCTGTAGAGATGCCACGAATCCTTGCAGCAACGAGGGATCTTGTTGGGTAAGTCGAACAGCAGCTACCAGGCGCGCAACCTTTTCCGCCAATTTTTTGGTCGAGAACGTGACTGCATCGCCCACTGGCATGCCATCCAGGAGAAGCCGTGCCTGACTTCTTTCAATACCTGCCACGCGAGTCAGAGTATTTTCGATCCGGAAGTTCATGCCCGGCTTCGCTGACTTGAGAAAATCGAAAAACTGCTGCACATTATCGAGGTTAAGTGGCGAATTGTTCTGCGATGCTGGAGTGGCTTGGTCGGCGGCTTCAGCTCTCGACTTTTCAGCCTCGTTCTTGAACGCTATTGCCGCCGCTATCTCCGCAGAGCTGAGATCCAGACCAATAGTCGAAATGCTAATATCAAGCTCGGGTAGTCGCAGCCATACCTTGACGCCGGTCCTCTTCGCCTTTTTTGTCGACTTTGTTCGCGAAGCACGACCGCGAAGTTCGACTCTCTGTGCTTCGAATGAAGGCACGTAGCCCAGAGCGGCGCAGAAATTGTATATGTCAAGCTTCGCATCTTTCTCCTCGCGCATAGTTTCCTGGGTGATCTCAGTCACCTGTGAAGAGTCTACGCCATTTCCTCTGGGATCCTCTTCAGTAGACGTGTCCGTCAGCGACCCGTTGCCGAATAGCTGCTCGAGGACACCATCATCGTGCAGGCGTGACAGAATTTGTAGCCACGCCTGAAGCTGAGCCGGTTTCTTGTTGGCACCTGGCTGCTCCGAATATGTCTCAAAGCTCTTATCACCGAAATTCACTCTTAGGCTAAAACCGTGCAAAGCATTCCCCAATGCGTGGGTCTCGCTGTGAACGTCAATGGCTTTTCCCGATCGGCCCTGATAGGCGTTGTTCAACGCTCTGTGGATAGAACTCTCTCGACGAAGCAAGGCAGCGCCTTTTGGGTACTTGATCCCGATCTTGGCGATAACGGACTCCTTTGACAGTGGCTCTGTGAGGGCCCATAGCCTGGGATAAACACCATGGGAATGCAGCTTCGAAAGCAGATATGCGAAGGCAGCGGCACGAGCTGAAGCTTTACTTGCCCCTATGCCCTTGCCGATTCCACGCCATAGTCCAGGTGCGAGGAATTTTATAATGCAAACCCAGCTATGTGATTCCATGGCAGGAGACTGTAGTCGCTGACGGATGTTGTTGGGCAATTCAGCGGCCGCCCTAAAGTATACGGCGTGAAGCAGGCGACTACGTGAACGTCTCTGTGCGACGGTGAGACATTTTTCGTTCGGGAGGATCAAATGTTCATAATCATGGAGCTCAAGAGCCCGCTGCTGCCATTCTTTCGGAAGATCTGCCGTTTTCGGGAGCTGCATATTTTGTTGAATATATCTCAAGTCCAGAGGCAGTGGATCCTCGGCTCCAGAAACAGAAGCTACAAGCACATCGTTCCATTCTCGAAAGCCGTCAAGCTTGAGATATTTCCGAGTCGCTCCGGGACTATAGGACTTCAACGATGGCATGCTTGAATGATCCGAAGGTCCAGTCTTGTCGACCTGGATATCTTCGATGGCATTCTTGATGGCACCAACCAAGTCCTCATTCGACAAAGCAGCCTTCAGTCGATCGCGTAGTCCATGTACGGTCTCGGCGTTGTTCGCTACGTTAGTGGCACTATTCACTCGGTCGTCCAGCGCAGTGAGTAGGCCGGACTTTGTAGGATCCGATACGTTGCGTTCATGGAGTGCATGGCGCACCGACGCTACGAGTTTTGGCAAATCTTCATCAGGAGCGACCAGATTCGTCTCCTGCCAGATTTTTTTGGTGTCATCATTGACAGTCGCATAGCGTCTGATCGAAGTGGAGAGCGCTTGCCATTGCCTGGCGTTGAAAGCAACGCGACTAAGAAGGAAGTATCTTGTCCATATCTGTGATCGAACGGCCGCTGGAAGGCCAAGGAGTGCTGTCATGGCTTTCCGCTCATCATGTAGACATCGCGCCTTTCGAGTACCTGTTCGTTTACCGAGCCCTGTAATTGCATTGATGAATTATTTAGACATGCTTGGGATATGGCATGAGCATCTCAAGTTGTGGCAGCCGCAACGTCGACGACCGCGCAGGAGAATGCTCATTAGACTTGCGGACCGTACCGGCCCCGATTTATTTATCGCGCCTTTCCCCGATCTATTCACATGGCGCTCTTCCGCCCTCGCCGCATGTCTTTCGATTCAATAACCTTTCAAGGTTCAACTATCTTTCGACTCCGCAGTATCATACTGAGGGTTCCCTTCACCACAGCTGACAGAATCGATATGACCTGACCAGCATGACCAGCGACATGGTGCCGGCACTCCACAATGTTCCCTGTACGTCACTATGACATACAGGCGGGACCATCAGATTCAGGTACCAGCACAGCATTTTCGCAAGCTATATGTAGGTCGCGTGTCTCTTTGGCATACGCACACAGCAACTTTCAACTAGAACTAGCACAACGCAAAGCAGCCCTTCATCACCCACAAACACCTCTCAGCACACTCCAATCAACTCCAACGATGCCCCGCCAAGGAGAAGGTCACATCGCAGACAACGCAACCGAAGCCGGCCACAACATCGCCCACGGCGCACCAGAAAGCGCCAAAGATGTAAACAACACTCCGAAACCCATAATCCCATGAAAAATAACCCATTCCACTAACAACAACATCTAGGCTCCAACCTCCCAAGGTGTCGACCGCTCCCACAAAGCCGTAGCAGCTCCCGAGCACGAGGACGGCCAGGGCATCGGCTCAACAGGCCAGGCCTCAATCGTAACAGGTAGTGGCAAAGGACCAGAAAAGAGCACCGTCGACGAGCAGGCCGAGAAGTTGAGCAAGTGACTCATGATGAGGGAACAGACGTGGGAAGGATGGCACGAAAGTTGGGGAGATACTACCAAGCAACAACACACCAAAGAAAGTTAGCAGGCAGCAAATGAGAAAATAAGTTGACGAAAGGGAAGCATCGTACAGCGTGATATGAGCAGCGCTGGTGTCGGGAATGGCGTGTTGCATCGTGGTGTAATTCAGGTCCTATCTCAGCTGGCTCTGTTTTGCGAAGAATCTTCATACTCATATCTACCTCTTCTCAGCTCGTCTTACTGCCTTCTTGGGAGAGTTTGGGATTCATTTGTTCTTCCATGCTCTTTCTAAGTCCTGGCGTGACAATACTGCCTGGTGATGTCGGTGATAATGGTGCTGGCTCGTCTACGAGCTGATTTGCTACAATTGGTGTTTCGACATCTTCAGCATCAAAGGTAGATTTAACGGCTTGTTGCCTGGGGGTATCAGCTATAACTTCTTTGACACTCTTTGGCGAGCGAGGTGAGGTAGTCGAAGTAGGTGAAATCGGTGCAAGACCGCGGTGACCGTCTGTGTAAGCCAGTGTTGGAGTTCCGGGCGGACCACTGTCATTCGAAGAGTCTTGTCCTTGGTGTGCAGCTTCTGGTTTCTTCAAGGGTGCCGCGTTCCGATTTAGGATCTTTGCGACGAAATTCCGTTCATCCACTGCATCAGAGTCCTCACCATCTGATGCTTCGAAGTATGAATCGTCCCAGACTGCAGATTCTTGGCGCTTCGGATAGGATCCGCTGCGAGAGCTATAAGTGCTTCCTGCGCCGTGTCTCGCAACCTTCAGGCCAGCGAGCTCGTCTCGTGCTTCTCTTGTTTCGCTGTATGTACGAGGCTTGACTTGCTTGTCCGTTTGTCCATCTACTTGCTCGCCGGCATGGGCGGAGATGGGGGCGTCCATTGGCTTGGCTCGTTCCCGCGCTGGCTCGTCTTCGTCTCTTGTAAGCGCCGAGTATGTGTCTGCGAAGTGGGTATCGCATAAGTGTTTGACAACAGGCCAACCATATGCATTGGCAAACATGCGCCGCACAATCATGTTGTTGTGCGCATCTGGTTCCAGACGCACTAGGACTTTGCGCCAACTGAGGTCTCGATGATATGCACGAGCAATCTTCTCTTCGACTTTCATGCCACCTGACTCGGCTTGTGTTGTAGTATCGACTGACTTGACAGAGTCACCATCTGTGCCACTTGATTTGGCGCTGGTCTTGGAGCCGTTATCGCCGAACGAGAGCATGCGTGTGCCACTTCTCTTAACCGGCGGTGGCGGGATGTCTTCAGGATGATACACACGGTCGTGGAAGATGGTACGTTGTCTCGAGCTCGGATCTGTAATCCACCGCTCACTAGGCAAAGGTGGGTGCAGGATGTCACCGGCGGACTCGAATATAGACGTCTTGGGTGGTGCATGAGGCTCGTTTGTCAAGCTGTCTCCGCGCGATGCAAGGGGTCGCTTCCGTTCGGTCTTCTTGCCGCTGGTCGAATGTGTTAAATGTGGTCGCATTGTCGGGTTCGAGGTGGTCTTCCCGCTATGATCCTCAGCCACGTTGTCACTACTTTCTTCGTCACTTGCTTGGTAAACGACTTGACCACGTCTCAACGCTTTTGCAGCTTGTTTGGATGGTGGCGCAGGCTTCTTGTCACCCACAGAGTCCGAGAAGCTAAACCAGTTCAAGACCGTAGACATCATGCCCTTACCCTGCTCTTGCGGTGCCTGTTTCGACAATGAGGAACTGCTGCTGCCCTGCCTCGAGTACTCTGCCCGATTTTCATCCTCGCGACTCATACGCGCCATCGAGCGCCTGTTGTCTTGCGTGACTTCATCTTCGTCCGGCTGTGGAACGTCGTCGCCCAGACCACTAACGACCTGATCATTGTCGTCCTCATCATCTGCCCACCTCTGTTCCGCGCGAACATTCGGGGTGATCGACGATGCATTGGCGCCAGTGACCTCAGCCCATCCCCATTCGACGACTGTGCCGATCAAGCCGTTCTCACGACGTGCTTTCTCTACCTTGCCAAGCCCTCGCCAGTCAAGAAAGAGCAGGCAGCTCGTCCTTAACGGCACGATGCCATCATTGACCACATTCGAGTACACTGTGCGATTCCGGAACATTCTCAGCACTTGATGTGCCGGTCCAGTGGGTAGAATGCGCAGTAGTGGCTTCGCGCTCGGGTCTTCATGTTTGGCTTCCTGGGTCTTCTGATTGCCTCCGCCGAAGCCATTGATCATGGCATTCCATCCTTTGTTCGCCAAAGTCGGAGGTCGCCAAGTGAGTCCCAGATCCTGTCCGGTTCTCCCGACGAGGCCAAAGTCGAGCGCAAACTTGACATACATAGGATTCTCATTACTCAAGCCAAGCATAGGTGAGGCCATACATATGAAATTCACAGGCTTGATCTGCTGGAAGAATGTTGGACTGTGCTTGTGAATATACGCGATCGCATATGTTTGTATGAGACCACCCAGACTGTGGCCGACAAACGAGATGCTGGTAAACTTGTAAGGCAACTCTTCTGCATTTTGTGCTTGCCTTGGTGTATGGATAGTGCTACCTTCATGCGATGCTCTTCCATCGCGCTTGGCTCTATCAGCTTCGGTCGAGAAAGTGTCCGTGACTTTGCGAGAAAATGTTTTCTTGATTGGCAAGAACGGCTGATCCGGATAAGTGAAGCGCAGGATGTACTTAGCAAGCCTTTTGCCCAGATATTGAATGCCGTTCTCGGTCTTGACCGCGTTGCCTGTGAAGCCTCGTACAATAGTCTCTTCTTCGTCGTCGGACTGGTCCTGGTCGGGCGCGTTGTCGAGCTCTTCCTGGCCGCCGGACACTTGAGCTGTCGAGGTTGCGTTCTCATCAACCTTGCTGGTATCGTCTGTTGCAGCTTCATGCTCTTTCGGCGACTCACAATCATGTTCATCTCGCTGTTGTGCGCGATAGCTCTGCTTTCGCTTCCTCGCATCCACACGAGCTTGCGCGACTGTCGCATCAATGCTCTCTTTGAGAAACAACATGTCTGCACCAAGATTGCTGTGCAGTCCATGCGTAAGGACGACCAAATGCACCTTTCTCCTCTTCTTGTTCACTTTCTCCTTGGCCTCTTGATTTCGCTTCCTGGTGTCGGTGGACTTGCGATGCTTGCCATGATCTTCGGCATCCTCCCATGATGGTAGAGGTGGCTTGTCCCAGAGTGTCTCTGTATCTTCGACTACTAATCTGACAGCCTTCGAGAAGACCCCTTCGACCTGCACGTGACCTTTTCTGCGCGCCTCCCTTCTTTCCCTCTCGCCCTGCAAATCTTTCACTCTGCCTGGTCCACCTTGTCCATGACCTGCAACTGCCGCAAAGCCCAGCTCCAAGCTTCTTTGGTCGCGTCCAAGTAGTACTTCGAAGTCCACGGACGCTGAGTTGGAGAACAAGATCTGTGATGCAATCTCAACGATCCATGTTACGCTTGCCTTCTCAGTGTTCCGACTCTGATCTGCTTGTGAGCTTCGCCTCCTGGCAAAATCCGCCCCCGTCTCGCGAATATCTTTCGGTACTAGCAGCTTTGCGCTCCAGCTTCCACCTGCCTTGACCATCGGCTCGTACTCGGGCACGCCATCACGCTCTGGATTCTCGATTTTGTGGTGTGGGTTGAAGTTGGAAGAGTACGTCGAGACGTGAAGTGCATATGGGCCGTGTATCCAAGCCGCGCGCAATGCTACTGATGTGCTGTTTTTGACTTTCAAGTAGAGATGGGACGGCGTAGGGAGTATGCGATCATTGGCAGGCGTATAGGTAACGGTGTATCGAACGACTTCGCCGACTTTGACGCTGCCAGCCTGGTGAACGAGCAGCATTGCTATAGACAACTAATCTCGTGCTTCTGCTCGTATGATCTGTTCCGATGTTCTCGAATACATGGGTCTGCGCGATCTTCTAGGTGCTTATCGGGAGCCGCAGGAGCTTCTAGTACGAAGCGTTAACGCCCGGCGAAGCATTAATATATCGTCATGGGCGCTGTCGGGACATGTAAAGACGCAGGGTGCGAGAAGACCGACATACTCGTCGTATCACTATTGTCATAGAGCATAATACGATAACACAAGCAGTGGACGACGTGAGAAGGGATATGGTCATTTGACGGTACTCCATATCAGTTTAAAGTCCGCGCCGTCCCAGTAGCGTGAGATGACGTACCTAAACAAACTGAAAGTCCCGTCTGCCAATGAGCACGTGCACGCGCATACAGCCAAATCCCGATTGCCGAAGCGCCTGTTCGCCAGCTTCCTCAGGCAACCTCATCAGTATCAGCATTTCGCCATTCGCTATGCTATCTGTTGGTATGATTGTGTTGCATAGCGGCTGATCTTAGGGGTAGAATCAAAATTTGATGTGCCAGCAAAGCTAAAGCATCTCGAAATCTACTTACCAAGTTGAAATGGTGCTGGATTATGCTCTGCCACATTTTTTTTATTTAAAGTATCCCAAGAGTGCTTGAACGCCTCAACTTCGTCTACACAATCATCCCTGGTTCTTGTGGTGCTCGCCTTTTCGACATCTCAATGATATATTCGAAGTGGCGCGATATGTCGCTACCATAGCCCAGCATGAGATACACGCCCTTCCAGCCTCGCAAACCGCGAGCTTTCAACCCCTTGTCCACATTGTCGAAGGCCTTTACAAGCTGCGGGCGCCGCTCAGGGTCCACGGCGCCTGAGTAGGTAACGACATGTGGCGGGGGATGAGTCAGGTAACAAGCAGGGATACTCACGTGGACGTCTCGTCCAGATCTTGGAGTCTGAAGAGCACACGTGTTGACCGTGGCCCGATGACTGAGCCACGGTGCGCGGTGCCTGCGCTGTCCTCGGAGATGAACGTGGGCTGGGACATACTTATTTGTACGTGAGGTGTTGCACAGTAATCCTAACATTTTGCGACGTGGTGCGATTGATCTATATCCCTAATAGTCACAATTTCTTCTTACACATCATTGCAGAGATGCTAAGTCCCGTTTGAGCACGAGTCGTTGGTCAGTCCCAGCTGTCAAGCCAACGACAGCTTGCAGGTGTTTGCCTTCTTGGTTATGGCGGCTGCCTTGTGGTCCGCGCCGCCTGAGCGACGTAGACCTTGATGCGCCCAGTACTAATGCCTACGCCCCATGCGATTCATCCCCGGGCGGCCTCTCGATGGAAGTGGAGGTTGCTGCTATGATCAGATTTGATGGATAAGGACGCCAGATAGAGCGTAGGGGCGATGTGGTAGCATACGCACACGAGGCTTCCATCATGAGCTTGCACAACATCCGATCTTCCGTTCTCTTGCAATCATTCCACATTCGACCAGTTCTTGCTCGCATGTTGCTTGGCGACAAGGTCTTGAATTGCACAGCAGCTCTTGGCTCCCCAATATGGTCATGAAGCTGAGCCTAGAAGGCCACCACCTTAAGCGACGCTCTACAGACGACTACCGTCCAAGGGATTTTGCTCCTACGTAAAGACATGCCTTCGCATTGCCCGTACGTCGTTCTGCGCCTTCTGCTCCTTCTTGTATCCCTCCAGCAATGACCACGACATCGGTGCCAGCTGTTACGACGGTGTTCACGCCGCCTTCGTCATGCCTTGATTCCACGTACACGCTGGGTCCACAGGGTATCGACCTCGCCGACGATCGAAAGACCCAAACACTCTACAAGGCGTACAGCTCAGAGTGCTACCCTTCACAGGCGACTTTGAGCGATGGCTATGTCTACCTTTCCCCTGGCCTCTGTCCTTCGGCGTGGACCATTGCATCTCAATGGAGTGAAGGCACGAGCAGCACATCCACGAGACTGGCATACTGCTGTCCGTGGTAGGTACAAAAGGGCACATCATATGCGAGCACAAGCTCATACATGTTCCGTACAGGGGCCTACGTGTCTCGGCCGACTTCTACGATTGCGGATCATATCCATCTCTGAGTTCTGTAGTCCTGATCTCAGACCGAACCCCAGTAGCTTCACAAGCCTATCCTTTCCAAACGCCGATAATGATAGCATGGGAAAGCTCGGATCTGTCGACGCTCGAGCATCATCCCACTGCAACCGGAACCTGGAACATTGCTAGCAATTTCACGTCGCCAGCAGCGACTACGGCACCTAAGCCGACATCACCCACAGGTAGCAGTAGCATAGCAGTCGATGCGTCGGCAACGTCACAAAGTCGTCCCAGTGACAACCACGTCTCTCTATCCCCAGGCTCAAAGGCTGGTATAGGCGTTGGTGTTGCGGCTTTTTCAATCACGATCGCGCTCACTGCACTCACCATTTGGCGACGTGTGAGATCGCGGCGGAAAGCAGAGAATATCGGCGTAGCATGTGACGAGCCGATCGAAGTGCACAGTGAGCCGAAGCAGATGGCACAGCTTTGTAACGATGGTATGATACACGAAGCTGGAGATGGTTGGAAGCCAACAGAGCTGGGAGACGACGTCAGGATTGAGCTCGAGGGTGATGCAGTGGTCGGTGCGCCGCATTTCTCGCCTAGGAGGAGGTAACTACGATCAGCTCGAGGCCTCCATGCGTTGGAAGGCACGCGACAAGGGCATTTTTTCAGACTCTCAATACACAGTACTGCCAACACGTTAGTGCTTTCTGGCGTTGACAGCGGCTTGATACAGCCAAGCACGAGTCGCGGGTAGTTTAATCTCGTTCGACCTGCGTTGCCGGGCATGCTGTATTACTCGTATGCTGCAGTTACCAGAATATCGGCCATGGTAGCTCGTAAATGCCCTGAACGCCGTCCTACCAAGCCGATAATAAGAATGTTCTCCTTTTACATGACGATATTCAGCAATATGCGCAAGTCATGAGCGAGAAGGTCGGCATGACTCTGCAGTGCCACATAATCCAACAGCCCATGCCACCTCCGTGAACAACAGCGTATCCCTTATACAAGTCGTGGATCGAGTGCATACGCCAAGGTTGTAGGTATCTATAATCTTCATCCGGTGGCAACAGGTGATTCCATCACTAGGCAGTGGCCCACGACTAGTGCACCGTAGCAGGATCCAAAACAAGATGGATGAACCATAGAGACACGCGCTCGAAACGATCATTATCGCAGAGGCAGTGCGCTGCGCGTTCTAGGCTCTGTCAAGTGGTGTACGTAGTTTATCGACCCGATCGCGTCGGATATTGAGCTGTGACTAGTGTCTGGTATCTGCGGACTGTCAGCCATCGTGTCATGTTACGGCCGCGGGAGGATGTCTCCTCTCTTCTATTAAGAAGCAGATCGTAGTCGATTGCAAAGCTGAACGCGGGGAACAATGGGGGCGCTACTTGAACACAATTCACATCAAGCCAAGAGTAGAAAACATCTCTACGATGTTGCCACTCCCTACAGTACAACTCGCGTAGCACTCGGCATTCTGCTGAATGATCCTTACGAAATGTGGACTAAACCATATGAGCTCAAGGGGCTCGTATGCCATTTGTGTCTTCGCAGCTATTCACTTAAGTTGGCAATCTGGCATGCTGTTTGTTTCCTGGTTGCCCGGAACATGCACGCTGGGACCGCCGGATGATCTGTGGCGTGATCCCGGGAGCCCATTGTTGACGTTGAGGTCCACACATGGATCCTGAAAAGTACAAAAGCCACGGTTCATGCCTTCTCTAGGACAACTTCCAAGATCTGCAATGAAGAAGAGGGTCAAATGTGAAGCATCTTGACAAAAGTGGTGCAAATGATAACCGCACCAAGTAGTACTCCGTAGGACTTCGCAAGATATGGTTTCTGATGGGCCGCACAGATGGCGCATACGCAGAGACTTGTGACCTAACGCGGGGGCTTGCGCTTCGGCGAGGCTATTGAGAGTGTCAACCAGGATCCTTATGCTTAACAGTATGTCGCTCCAGTGGTCGACCTCATACAGCCAGTCATGGTCCAACGCGTCAAGACATCGAGTAACTAACGCGAGAAGACACCTGGTCGAAGTGCGCTCTGCTTGCGCAAAATCTGATCTGCTTATGCCGAGTTGACGTTGCCATGGTTCCGTTTGCGAGTGACGACCTTCTTCTACTCTGTCCTGCAACTGATCAAGATGGTGAGATAGCTCCAGTGTGCTTATTTTCCAGCCAGTAGTACTGATCTCATCCTCCACGATGATGTCGTCAATGCTGAAGGCAGGACCCTTAATCTCGCCAAGAAGTCCTAGATAGAGCCATGCTTGCACAAATGGAGAACAAGAGAGACTGACTTCTGCTGCAGCGTAATGAAAGTGATGAGATTACCTTGGTCGAGCTGGAAGCCTGCTCGGCGAGGAAATGTGTCGAGGGCACAGCCATCGTACTCGACTTCAGCAGTAGCAAGATACGGTACCCTGACCCATAGTTCGTCTTGGCCCACCAGCAGCTCGAGATGATCATGTAACACTACCAAAGGACCACAGTCCAGCAGAGGCATATTGGCCATCGTGATGCTGGTGGTGTTGGGCGGGGGGCGCTTGACCTTGCAATCGAACGAAGGAACCAGACGCACGTTGGTCACAGCGACACGGCGTATTTCATACAGCGAGTCCGGACACAGACCTCAGATTGCGCAGCCGACGAATGAACTTCAACGCCAATGGGCCTTTCAGAAGAATTGGACGTCCGCGGAAGATGGCTATACCGTGACCGAGCTGGAATGTGGCGACCTCTCCAATAAAAGTCATCTGAGGCTTAACACACGCGGAATGAACGAGGGTGTATTCAAGGTTCATTCAAGGTTCATCAGAAGCTTGATCCTAGGGTCGAGGTCATCTTCAGGAGGCTGTGGCCAGCCAAAGCTGACGGCAGTAAATGGTGGAATGACTGGCACAGTTTCCCACTGCACTGATAGCAACATCTGTACAACTGCTGGAATTTCGTGATACTCGAGTGCTTCCCAGCCTCTCGTATCTCGAGTAATCAATTTCGTTATTCGTGAGGCTATGTTCGCAATCCATCATGGATGTTTTGGCTATTGGGTCGTGTGCCAAGACCTTGCTCAATTTACACTATAATTTCATAACTCGCTGCTATCCACGCGCGGTCGCGTCGCGTCACTTTCCGGGGTACTGTAGAAGCGCGTCGTTGGCGACGATCAGACGGAGTACATGTACGAAAAGACGCAGTAGCACGAGACGACTATATATATGCCCTTATAATTCCTTAATGTATCCTCCATGAGATGGCGCATTGCTCTCAAACTGATGTGCAAGACAGCGAGTTCCGCAATGTGACATATGCTCATCCACGATACAGTACCTCCGCGATTCTGGCGCTGGCAACCATCTTAAGACGACTGCGCAGCTTGGCCTTCGATATAGTCGGAATAATCAATTCTCGGCTGTGAGAGCATGTTCCATGCGACTGATCAATGTCATGACGACCAATTGTGCGCGGCAGGTGTCAATTTACGCTTCTTGGACAAGTCTGACTCGAATCTGCGGGTGATTGTCGTGCATAGGTGATGCTCTTGGAGTCGTCCTCTTTCGCACTCTCTTCAAAGTCGTACACGACTCCACGACAGTTCGCGAAATCCCACGGCTCGACCTGCATCCTGGAAAGGATACTGTATACTGAAGGTGTTTCATGTCGCACGCGAACGCGACGAGGAGCTGCGCGATATGCGATGTGGTTGACGCCTTGACAGCTGCTGACGGAGAAGGTCGTGCAAACAGTCTGGCATTCAGCCCTGTCTCGACATCTTCATTGAGTTATTGCTCACCTCAGTCAGCGTCGGCAAGCCCGCTCCAATAATATACAACACACTGAGTATCCAGCAGCTACCGGTACATGACTGCCAGCCACAGCAGTGGTTCGCAGCAGCTCATATGTCGGATACAACTGCAGCTAGACCTGCTGGGCGTGCTCGCTCCGATGACGATCCCAGCCGCAGCGCTAAAGCACAGTCTTAACTCCAGAGGCTCCCCTGCTCCCTCCACGAGCGCTCCCCGGCCTCTTTTGGTGACGTCGATGTCATACCGGACACATTTCCGTGAGAGCGGATTGAAACCGTAGCTTCATCTTTGTCAGGGAGCGGCATCAAGGATACGAGAGAAAGTGGGAGCGGGGCTCTGCATCGCAACTCTCTCTTGGGTGCCGATCAGACTACACCGCAGGTTACACAGATCGCACACATCACACACCTATGCGAATGACATGTTGCACAGCCTTTGGACCCAGCGCAATGGGCATGGGCTAGTATTATGCATGAGGACGACATTGGGAGGACTTCATGCCTCATTTGCACCTCAAGCGTAAGCGAGCTTGTTTCGACGCCAGATCTGGCTGACCTCCATCGTCAAAAGCACGACTACAAGCGATAGCTAAGAGAGTGTATCGGGGACTGCCACCTACAAGACGAAGCCAACGCTGGTCATCAAAGGTCTATTCTGTCGTTTGACCAGTCACAGCTGTTATACTCCGCGAACTGTGGAGCGTCGAAGCGCCAAATCTTTGGACCACGTAGTCGATAAGATCCTGCATATGTGCGAGGCACGCGTTGCGTCAAACCTCCGCAGATACCCGATCATCATGCCTCGATCCGGGGATTTGAGAAAAAAGCGGGGACCTGCAGAAGTTGTATCGCGCTTTTAACAACATGATGTGTTTAGTACTATCAGGCGCAGACGGCCATTGCTCACGTGTCTGTATATGCTCATGTTGAGAACCGAGGTGAGTGGTGCACACCTCTGTGATGGTAGATACATCAATAGACCCGCACGGTGTCACTCGTGCGGATACCCGCCGAAGAACGCCACCGCTCAATAACAGTTATTGCCATCCGAATTCCACGAGATCGAGCGAGGCGTGCCGCATCACCGGATGCTTCTACCGCGCCAATGCCTTCCAACAGTAGTGTACCAAAAAGCTTCAGATGCTCCACGATGAGATGCGGCTGCATTGGCGCATTTACTGCTTCCAGAGCAGGGATCTTCCATCTCTGACACCCTCCAGCTGTACGTATTCTCGTACATGTACTGAATGCTCAGATGATGCTTTCTGACCATGCAACACGAGCTGAGGTGAGAGCGACTCAGCAACGCCGCGCTGGAGCTCGAACATATACGTGTGTGCAGCTTGTTGATGTGGCTTGCAAAAGGCCCCTCTCGACTGAGGTCGTCATCCACAAGTTCTAGCGCTGCTCTGCAACTGCTCTTTTAGGAACCACTAAATGGCGCAACAGACTCTATCGGACCGGACCACGCCAGCCACGGGCCGTTTAGCCCAGATGAAGAGAGTTGAAGCTCTCGCGTATCATTCTGCAGCTTGCACAATGCAGCTCTGTTCATCATCATGCTCATCGGAGGAGCTGTTATGCTGTCTAGCTCCAGAACAAGACTGTATATGCTATTTGGGGTCTAGTATCACAGGCACGCTCCTGAAGACGCTGGCGGGCTCGTACTATGGCAAGTCACGTAGTGCACCGGCACTCAGAAGATCAACACAAGCTGTGTGCTACGATGCCATTGAGCCAATGAACCTGAAGCTCTGAACCTGAAGCTCGGGCACTCTGGCGTGCCTGTGCACACTCAATGGGTTGACCCAGACATCATCGTACAGTTTTGTGCTCAGCGCGAACGCCTACGTGGATGCTGGCGTCCGTAGACAGCCAGCCATCTCGATGGCCGCCCTCCATCTGCAGCTTCAAAAAGAGAGCCCGCTCCACTGCTCGGAATTTCTAAGCTTGATGCGTCTTTCAGCTCTTGACGCGTTGATTGTGATTTTGTTTGAACGAGACTCTTGACAGTGTATTGCTCACTTGCTTCACTCTACCATTCGACCGCTAATACAAATCCGTGGCGCCCTTACGATAGCCGGTTGAAGCTCTACGGTTCAGCTTCAAGATAATACCAAGGATTACTCTGCAGAAGCCCTGGTCTCCTCGAATCCGCATCAGGCACACGACACTTGTCAACGGCAGCCATGCAACAGACACAAAGGCTTGCCACGCCACCGACCATGAAGGGCACTTTGCTCAATGGTGCCAAAGGCGCCAATACACAGCTCGTGACCAACAGCTACGCCTCACCACCAGATTCTCCTGGCACCACGCGCTATGGCGGTACTTCTGTGCGCAGCAGTGGGAATTTCAGATCTACAAACTCGTCCTCATACCGCAGTAGTCAGTTGAATGCGTCTGAAAAGACCTCCATTGTACGCGACACTGCCATTGCTCTGAAGAGGAAGTCTGCATCAGAGCTTGGCGCTGGTGTTTCTGACACAGCCGACAAAGTCAGCTTCATCAACTTGGTGGAGTGGATAAGGTCGGAGAGACTGTCCAGCTTGCCGCATAAAGGCAGCAGGTGGGACACGGTTTTGATTAGAGCGCTGTACTTCGCAGAACGCCTGCATGGCTTCGAGACTGCGTTGAAAGGCCATGCAGCGGACAGCGAAGTCGCTTCTCAGCTTGGCTACGGACATGTCAGACTTTTACTTGAGGTAAGTCAGATCACTCTCAGACACCGTATGCGGGAGCGCTAATTCCTTGTTTTCAGCTTGGCCATGAGAACTCCACGGCACTGGACAAAGCCTTTGGCTTCTTGTACAGAACTTCGTCTGCCGTTTCCGGCTTGCTCTCCAGATCGGAAGCCCTCAGGTTCTCATCAGAAGTCTACGAAGAGCTGTGCAAGATGTACAGCGACCTTCTGACTCTGGTTGTGGATGTGGCAGTGCGCTTCTACAAGGCCGTCCACAGCACTTCTGGCTCAAGTGCAAGTCTCGACCTTTTCGAGGTCTTTGGTGACACTCTGGCGACCTTGAGACATCGCCGGGAGACCATCACCGAGACGATCTGGAGGAACGAGCTTGAAGCACACGACGATGACCCGGACGAGGCCATTGAGGTCAGTGTTCTTGACAGGTGGCTTGCACCACAAGACAGGATCTTGGAGACTTTGGAGCTTGACCATACTCTTATCGCAGCCGACCTTGCAGAATTCACAGGCGTGTGGCTGCAAGACGAGCTAGTCAAGTTCGTCAAGGGTACCGACCGTTCGATGCTGATCACTGGCGCGCCGGGCTCTGGTAAGACTACGTTGGCTGCGGCTCTGACCGAGCGACTGCAGAGACCTGTCGCTCGAAAGTCGTATGCGACTCTTTTCTATTCAGTCGGTAAGCGTCTTCACCTCTCCGAATATGTATGGCATGAGCTAACGTCCTGTCAGGTGCTGTGCCGTCTCAGGCATCGACGTTGAACGTTGCCAAGGCTCTGCTTCACCAATTGCTCATCGCTCGTGTTGGCAACATGCGCTTGTATCATGCTATTGCACATGCTTACGATCGGGCCCGCTTCGAGTCTGACCCGGCGAAGTATGAAGAGCTGCTCTGGAACGCCCTGGAAGATGCTTTGCGTCACCCGCTGGACAAAGGCGCCGATACGCTTCTCATCGTTGAGGGGCTGGACGAGCTGCCGACTGGTCAGCCCGGAGGGCAAAAGCTGCTGCAGAGACTCACTCATGTCGTCAATGAGGGCAAACGTGTGCAGCTTATCGCCCTAGCACAATCTTTGTCATTGCCCACTGGAGCAGGAATCCAGCGCTCCATCAGCCAGAGTGACACTCGCGATGACATTCATGCTGTTGCGATTCGCATTCTCGCTCAGGCCTCGCACTTTCGCTCAAAAGGCGGTCGCGAGCAAGAGACGATTGTCAGTCGAATCATCGAGACCGCAGATGGCAATTTCTTGTGGGCAATCCTTGCTTGCGAGTCATTGCGACTGCTAAAGGACGGAGAACGCTTCAACAAGGCCATTACAAACCTCCAGAACCCTAAAGACTCTATCGATGACCTCGTTGCAGGTATTATTGCTGCTCTCGAGCTCAATGAGGAGGCCAAGCTCCTTCTCGGTTGGCTCGTTCACGTCGCTAGGCCACTGACATACAGCGAGGTCGAGTGTCTATTTGCTATGCACGTTCACAGCGGCACACGTTCAGACCGCCGTGTTGACGTGCATCGCATCGTCCGTCAGCTAGCACCGCTTTTGGCCATCGAGGAGGATATCATCCAGCCTCGCCACCAGATTGTTCAGAACTCTATCCGCAACCTCTTGAAACAGAACAAGCTGACCGCCCCAGTGCGAGATCTTCCAACTGATGTGCTCCTCCGCCTACTCACATACGCCAAGATATCGTTGCCGGAAAACGGAGAGCCGACATTGGACGACAGTGACCGATCTGTCGTCGAGCACTACTTCAGCAAGTTTCCCTTCCTTGAGTATGTCGTTCGCTACTGGACATGGCATCTTCAGCAGGCCTCGATAATCACACTTGGCAAGCCGGATATTAAGCTCACTCCGGAGCTGCAAAAGGTCTTCCCAGAGAGCACTACTCTTCCTATCTTGGAATGGCTGTGCTGGGACGACCAGTTCCCAGGAGCACAAGAAGTTGAACTGCATGATATCGTCGGTAAGCTTCGCAGTAAGATCCTGACAGAGAACCACCCAGCTGTGCTGCAAAGCTACATCAACACCATTACCTATTACGAATCGATGCAGCAATTCGAACGTGCTGGCAAGCTCTACTACCTGGTCTCGACCATCGGCAGGAACGTACTCTCCGTTTCTCATCCTATTGTCATAGAATGCGCCATCCGCTTCCTGCGCATTAGCCACTCTCGCATTACGACAACGAGAACGGAGATTGTAACGCAGCGCGAACAGATCCTCATACTGCTCATCTCATCCTATACTCGACAGTACGGCGAATCCCACGAGATCGTTATTCAGACGCGCGAGCAACTCATCGAGTTATACAAGCACATCAATGAGAAAGAGAAGGTCGATGAGCTGCGGCGCATCGTCAACGGCACCATTGTTGATGGTCGTGACCATGATCACGAGCACAGTCGTGGTTTGGAAGAGAGCATGCATGTGCAATTCGGCAAGAGGAAGACGAAGAGCGAGCTCGAGTCGTACAAGAACGGAATCTTCATCGACGAAGAGGAAGATCACGAAATCACCAAGATCACCGATCTCGCTGCCGTTACGGTAATTCTCAAGCAGATTGAGGAGTACAAATCGCAGAAAGACTTCGTCATGGCCGAACAGACGTACATTGAGCTTTGGCAGCGATTGTCTGAAAGTTGCCGCACCAGCATGTCTGCCGAGTGGCATCAGAGGAAGATCGAGGTCGTTCAAGCATACACTGAGTTCCTGCAATCGCAGAAACGTACCGTGGAAGCCACAGCCATCTCGATCTCGCTTTATCGCGAGTATGAGCAGCACGACCTTGCCTACTCTGAGGCCATCGTCTCCCGGCTACAAAGGTCTGCCAAATTCCTGAAGAGCGTCGGAGAGTACAGTGCTGCCCTTGCCATCTTCAGACACGCCTCTTCGTATTACAGAAACGTCAAGAAGGAGGAGTCGAAGCACATGCACGAGATCGAGGAAGAGATGATCGTCATTTCGAACGAAGCGCTTTCGCGGTCCAAAGAAGAGAAGAGCGTGGTCAGATCAGAACACGAGCAGCTGGATATGTTCCACGTGCTGATTTCCAAGTCGTCTAAGCAGGTCGACAGCCAGACCATCACTTTGGCTAAGAGCTTGACGAGCCAATTCATATCTCAGAGACACTGGTCTCGAGCCGTTTCAGTCATTCACAAGACTTTGGAGAAGACCTGGAGTTCCTTCATGGCAGCTTCGGTCCATGAGGTGACCATGACCAGTATTCATCAGAAGGAGTCCATCGAGCTCGTCGAACAGCTTGCACACTGTTACCATGAGCAACGTCTGTTTGAGAAGCTTGAGGATGTATACATCCGTCTCTTCCGCGCCGCACTTTCCGCACCCAAGGACGAAGCCTTCTTGGACAAGGCTAAGAATTGGCTCATTGACTTCTATGACCGCCGTGGCCATGCCGACAGGTCCATCGCTGCATACCAGGAGTTGCTCGCTGTATACCGGCGAACACATGGCCCGGGCCATGAGAAGACGATTACGGTCCTGTACGAGCTCGCAACTCGATGCCGAAAGCATGCTCGCAGCCATCCGTACTACATCGAGTACTATCAACAGATCGTTACAGCGCTCAACAAGGATTCCGAAACATGCCATGCTCGTGCCTTTGAGGCTATCATTATTGTCGCCGAGTCGTACTGGGAGGAGAGGCGCTACAGCGACGCTGTTACTTCCTACACTTCGATCTGGCATACCTTTGTCCACAAGCACAAGGAATTTGAGCAGTTCCGCCAAATGACCTTCGTCAGGTCGCTTTATGAGCGATACTACCAGTGTCTCGAGGAGACCAAGGCTGATTACGAGGTTCTGCGCTCCGTCACCCAACAATACCGGCAGACCTCCAAGGCAGTTTTCGGTGCTGAGTCGTCTTTGTACGTCGAGGCCACTGTGGCACTTGCAAGAGTCTCACAGCACTCCGAGAAACATTCCGAGGAGTCTGCTTCGCTCCTTGAGGAGGCCTTCTCTTATCTGTCGAAGTCGGATTCGAAGAGCGTCAGCAACGTCAGCAAAGAAGAGCTGCAGCGCTCTCTCACCACCATATACAAGCGTCGCGTGGTGCACTCCGACAGCAAGTCGGTCAGCTCCGAGACTGTGGCTCGTGCCACCAACATCTATAGCGAGCAATTCGCAGAGACCAGGAAGTCGTATGGCTACTCACACGAGGAGACTTTGTCGAGCTTGCGGGAGTTGTCGCAGCTCTATGTCCGCCAGAGCAAGTCCGAGCGCGCAGTACAAGAGCTCACCACTGCGGTCGTCGAGATCATCAACAAGGAGACATCCTCGCAGAAGATTTACGAGTCAGCGCTGTCTATCACGCAGACCTTCCAGGCCGCCAGTCTCACCCAACAATGCACCCAGCTCATCGAGGAGCTGCACTACCAGCTCATTACGAAGAAGCAACACTCGAAGTCGAGCTTCAACGTCACCAAGAGTAGCAGCGCCTCGCTGTTGTTCCTTGCTGTCATGGAATACCAAACTCGCAAGGACGTCTCCATCACCTTTTCCGAGATCATGGCAAGCCTGAAGGCTGAGTCCATACTTTACACCAACTTCACCCAACTCATCAGCCAGAAGGCAGGGCTTGACAAAGTCATCATCGCCGCAGCACCGTTACGCTACCTGCTTAAGCACCGTAACAGGACTACGATCATAACTCTAGTCGAGCACGAAGCCACTGAACTCTTTGTTGCCAAGGAAGCAGCGAACGTCTCTTTGCTTAGCAAGGAGTCGCCTCGTCACTTTGTCGTTGGCATCATGGACTACCTTGGCAGTCGCAAGACCACGGATTTCGTTCGAGCTGTTATCCTCGCTTCGAACAAGACTGTGTCGAAGCTTATCAAGAACAACCAGTTCCAGGATGCACATGACGTGGTCAAGATGGCATTCATGTACGCGCAGTACAGGAACGGCTACCGCGGTACTCGAGGCATCGCTCGCGGCTTCGCTCTTGCTTCGCAGCTTGACGGCCGTGGCGAGAACAAGTGCCCCGATCCAGAACTCCGCAAAAAACTGCTATCACTATCCAACAGCATCGTCAAGGATATCCTAAAGATTTGTAAAGAGCAGAAGATCAACCTCGCTCAGGTCCAAGCTACGGAGCTGAACGAGCTCATCGCCCTGCTCGGCGAGCAGCAAGACTGGGACACTCTCGAGGCAAGTTCAATACATCCACACCGGCCCTTCAGGGACCTCATACTAACATTCATGATCACAGACCCTCCTCAACGAGCTGTGGACATCCCGCACAGCCCAAAAGACGTGGCCAAACTCGACCCTCCTCACCCTCGGTCGCCTCCTCATCTCCGCCCGCTATCTCGCCGGCCGCCAAATCAAAGCCCTCCGCCTCGCCGAAGACATCGCCTACAACCTCCGTCGCGTCAACGGCATCAAACACCCCGCCACCCTCGAAACCTACGACCTCCTCGCCCAGCTCTACACCTCTATCGGCCAGAACTACCAGAAAGAGATCAACAACGACAAAGCCGCTGCCGGTCTCGCAACAGAACACTTCAAAAAAGCCGTTATAATCCACGAAGATGTCCTTCGCTGGATGCTGGACCAAGAAGACGGTAGCGTCGACGACGAGGACGACGATACCGCCGCCATGATCCTCGCCGAACATGGCATCAAACACGACGAAGATGGTGATGGCGAAGAGGATGTCATTACAGCGGAGCAGAGGGCGCAGATCGTGAAGCATCACATGCATCTGTTGAAGTTGGCGTTCCAGCGTCTGGGCGGATGGCCGAAGGAGTATAAGAGTTATGAGATGTTGAATGCAGAGTTGTTCAAGGCTTTCCCGACGGCTCTGAAGGGGGCTGAGGGAGTGGAGAAGTGGCAGGCTAAAGGGTTTGGGAGTGGGAAGGCGGAGAGTAGTGAGGGAAGCTTTCAGGCTCGGGAGAGGAAGTGGGAGCTTTTGAATGCGTGAGTTGTTGGCGCTTGATGGTTATTTTTGTTGTCTCATTTTGGAAGTTTTGATGTAATGTAGCGGAGGGACAGCAGCCGATCCTGGTAAAAATTTTCTTTGTTGTTCTGAATACCCGCTTGCTCGTGCTTCGCGATTTCCTCACGCCCGCATGGTCACCTATATCATTACTTCTGTCCATCACGTCCAAAGTGCCCTAGCGCTGTAATGCCTTCGAGCTTCCTCATCGGCCAGGGACGTGATTTGGTCTTTGCCAGACTCGATGGTAGCCAGCGATGCGCCCACCAAACTTTCTCAGCACTTCTCTCCTCATGGCGTAGATGCACAAATGTGCGCGGCCGGGCAAATCATCCGCCTCTAGCATCTCCTCAATGGTGTCTCCATAACGAGCGGACGGATCGCAGATGACGAGATCGGTAATTATCAGCTTGCGCTTCACTGGACCAAGCACATAGAGCCACTTCACGAGTCGATCTCTGAAAGCCGGGCCGGCACTAATGTCTCTGGTCTCACAGTAACGACCTGTGAACGAAGATTTCTTGTAGTAGACCGGCATTGTATCCTTGCGTATGGTCTTGCTCACTTGGATTATAGGAGGCTCCTTCACTTCAGCAAGTGAGATTTCTGTGACATTGAGAAGTTTTGTGACTGCGGACTCGATGATACTGAGTTAGAGTTCGGCTGGTGTATTGAAATGGCGGAATATCGGGTCATGGCAGCTTGCATCTCCTCCGCAGTCTGTCATAGTATTAGTCCTTGTCAACGAGATTCTTCTTTGCGAAAACTTGACGACATGAGCTTGATCGGCGATTCTTTGTCTGTCTGCCATCCTCGTCCCTTGTCGTGCGTATATGCGAATTCTGTAGGTATGGGAAGACGTGGGGTTGATTGATGTGGTGGTGTGACTCGATAAAGTGAAGCAAACGCGTTGACGTGAGAGCAATCGCGTGTTCCTTCCTTCGCCTTCATCCTGAGTTCTGCCAGCATGTGACGAGTCCCAGGCAGCAGTAAAGGCGTCCGTGAGTGCGAAAATTTGAGAAAGTGATGTTGGATGCACATATGGGAGGAGGCAGATGATATGATACATCTGCTTCCAAAATACCTTACGTACCTGCCTGGCCCAGGAAAATCGACGTTGACTTCAGTGGACCTGACTTTACAACCGTGAACCGCCAGTCCAGCATGTAGAGATACAGAAGCATCCTGTAATTTCGTAAATTCGATAGCCCATCGTAGCCATGCACGGCTCTTTACCCGTATGCCGAACTCCTCGCTAATCTGACAATCATCCCTGCAAGTTCCATACATGACTCTACTCCCCTGCCTGAGCAGCATATTCCATAGTATCCTCTGCTCCAGGTGGCGGTGCGACAGCAGCAAGACTGTCAAAATCTTCAGACTGAGCTGATCCACCAGTGATCGCTCTCTGCCCAGCCGGACCACTCAACGCCTTCTGCCGTGCTTCCACAACACGCCCAGCTCTCGCATTCTCCATCCTCTGATCCCGGTCCATATTATCAAGCGGCTTCGGCTTTCCCCATTGCACACGTAGCGGCACTCCCTTGACCACTGCCCTTCCTTGACAGGCCGCTGCAGCAGCTTCGGCACCCGTCCGCTCCATGTAGTTCACAAAGGCGCAGTGCGACCGGTGGCTACAGACTAGCGACCGCAGTGCGCCGTATTGTACAAAGTAAGTTCTGATCTCGTGCTCCGGCATATCGTCCTCTACTCCTGTCACAAACAATGATGTGATGTTGGTATCCGCTGGTGGTGCAATATCCTCGGGCTTGATCGGTAATGCCGCGCTTCCGGGAAATCCTCGACCACCTCGTGCTCCTCCTCTGCCTCCTCTAGCTGTAGCGCCACCACCACGTGGAGGTCCGTATGATGATCCGTACTGCGACTTTGGGCGTGAGTCTGCTGTTCTGATCGGTCCTGGCTTGTGTCCTTCCGCAGAGCTCTCACCGCCTTCCAATAGTTTCTGACCACCTTCCTGTGCCTCTTCTGCTTCCAGTCTCCTCTGCTTCTTGTAGTAGGGCTCTGAGCTTGCCAATCGCCTTAATAGATCTCTTGCTTTCTCATCCGTCTTCTCGTATCCTTCTAATCCTCTGCCCTCCTCGATCTCCCGCTCGTTGTTCTGTGCGAAGTATTCCCGGTTCACTTCACTCTGTGGTCCTGGCGCTACCATCTTCAAGGCGGCATCCCTGATCGTTATCGGTAGTCCGAAGCTCAAGTCTAGCATACAGCACTGGCAGCAGTTCTTCAGTCGGGCGCATGTGAGGCATATTCCTGTTCGCTTTTGTCGAGACGTTCGGTCTGCTTTCCACTTGAAGACTGTGAAAGGACTGCCGGTCTGTCAGTATCGTGCGCATGAAAGGAAATCGTGGGCATCCTACCGAGTGCACAGCTTGCACCTGAGTCCTGTTAGCAGTTTTACCTATACAAATATACTTCTGAAATCACATACGCTTCACCGTAATCTTCCTTGAGCATCTGGACTGTATATAAGTCAGTACGCGACCCGGTCGGCTTTGTGTCAGGCCTACATACCATACGGATTATCAGGAAGGCATC
The DNA here is from genome assembly GCA_013248845.1 of Passalora sequoiae. Classification (NCBI taxonomy): domain Eukaryota; kingdom Fungi; phylum Ascomycota; class Dothideomycetes; order Mycosphaerellales; family Mycosphaerellaceae; genus Passalora; species Passalora sequoiae. The sequence continues at coordinate 1,020,588 of WSQC01000023.1, forward strand.
GTTCGCAAACTGAAGGCAGATCTGTCGTCTCCCTAATGAGTGTCAGCGGAGCATGTTAGGCAGAACTATTAGGGCTACTAACCACCCTGATCTGTTCAGGTCCTGCTTGATCTGTGGAGGCATATCGTGCTGTCGTCGCAGCAGACCGCTCGAGAAAAATAGCTTGAAGTCCTGTTCGTCGGATGCAAGTGACTTGCGCGACTGCTTTTGTATAGTTTTCGCGGTCAAAAGAGGTGCTCAAGGTGGTCTACGACGAAGTCGCATGCAATGTACAGAAATCTTGAAGCTCGTCACTTCACTTCGGCATCGGACGCCGTGTCGACGGCAAGACGCGGCTAAACTTTCCATCCTGCGATTCGAGACGTCGAGCAGAACACTCTCACATTCACACACAGCCCCAATGCTACATCACCCACCATGTCCTCCGCCGCAGCCTCTCTCACCAAACACGATCTCCTCACGAACCGCCTCGCCGTCCTCGCAACGTACCGCGCCCTCCTCCGCGCCACCCGGATCGCCTTCGACCAAGACACCCCAACTCTAAAAGCCTCCCGCGACTTTGCACGAACACAATTCCGGCAAAACCGAAAACTCACCCCCGGAAGCATTGAAGCCGCACAAGGTGTCGAGCACGCGCAAGGTGTGGCACAAATCCTGCGAGAGAATGTGGTGCAGGGCAGGAATGTGGGAGGGGAGAAGTATAAGCTGAATATACACGAGCACACTCAACGGCTGGATAACGATGTTGCGGGTCAGTTGAAGGGGACGCGGAAGAGTTTCAAGGAGATCAAGAACGCTAGCTTCTGAGCATAGATCGTAAAACATTTGATGAAGGAAGAGCGAATTACCTGGATGGTTCGGCTGTAGCGCGGACAACAGGAGACCAATGGGTCGGGGCTCAGTATTTCGAGTGGCATTCCTCGATGCTGGAAGGAACGTCATCAAAAGCTAGTATCAAGTCAATTATGGCGAGGGATAGTGCGTGTTAGGTCGGCATCTCCAGACCACGGTCTCGGCACTGCTGGTCGCGCACGAGAAATGGATCGCATACGATTGTCCGCGAAGCTGAAAAGCCGCATTTCTACACGGCTTCGATGCTTGATAAGGCGAATCTTCGTTGCGGAAAAACATGCTCGAAGGTCAGCTTGGTTCAAGGCATGCAGGATATTGGCATATTCTGGGATCCACTACAAAGCTTTCTGACGGCATAGACAGTGCCTGGCCAGAAGAAGTTATGGATAAGCCAAGATTGAAAAGACGATGGAGGACTTGATCTCAGTCACTGCCCGCGCAAACGGATGACTTGTACATTATATAATGCGACAATACTCTATACATTCCAAAACGCCGTGCTGGTACCCAAGTCTCATTCAGTGAGACCCTTTGGAATTGCCAGACCACAAACGCCATACCTCTTTCTTGCTATAACTTCTATTTAGCTGGTTTTCTCCCGACCATGAGGTACATGGGCGTGAACAGTTTCTCCTTGCCGCCAGCGACCAGGCAGTCTGCAGCCTTTGCAAGCGAGTCGGCAGTTTTCTGCGTCCCCTTAGGAGCCAACCCTATCATCTCTAGTCCGCCAACGAAACGATGCACCAGACCGCGACCGATGTGTGTCATACGCACCAGTGTAGGGAAGTCCCAGATCGACTGCATGTATCTGAGATCCCCTGACAATGGCCAGTACCACGGCAAGTCATCTGGGCGATCTGCAAGGTCCTCGTTACATTCGAGTTCAAACCCTGCAGCTTTCATGGCCTTGAGCGCGACCTCGATTTTCTCCATGTTGCTTATTCCATCTCCTTCCTCGATTCCCAATCGAATCTCTCGGTGGCGAGGGTTGTCGTTGTCGTAGGCATCCGTCATCAACCACTCATACACTCCAAATACTCCTCCGGGCTTCAAAACCCTGAAGATTTCGCTGTAGATCCCTTCTAAACTAGGTGCGTGGACTGTCGCTTCGATGGCGTAGACTGCGTCGAAGGAGTTGTCTGGGAAAGACATTTGCATGAAATCGCCTTTGACGTAACTCAGTTGGTTCGCGAGACCTTCTTTCTCGGCGTAACGGGTCGCGCGCTCGATTTGGTAGTCGTTGTTGTTGAGACCGACAATATTGGCACCTGAGAATTTGGCAATCTCCCTCGCAGGCCCGCCGACACCACAGCCTACGTCTAGGACGCGTTGACCTTCTTGGATATTCATTTTAAGGGCGAGGTAGTGTTCGTGTCTCGCGAGTGCCTGTCTGAATGGCTCGTTCTTCGAGAATCGGCAAAAGTGGAAGGATTGGGCCCAGCCATACTCGTACAGGTCAGTGGCGAGGTTGTAATAGTGTCTCGTCAATGTGGCATATTCGTCGCGGCGTTGCTTTCGCGTCTCTTCAGTCTCTTCTGCTGCGGTCTTGTTGTCCCAGTGCTTGAAATACGAATCGACGGCAGCTTTTTGTGCATCTTTGTTCTTGCTCAACATAGCAGACCAAGTCCCTTGCTGTGCGCCTTTGCCATGAAGGGCGTTTTTGAAGGCAGCATCGCGCTCTTTGTCTTCCTTCTCAAGTTGGATGGAGCCCATGTTTGTGATTGTTGTAGGAGAGGTGGATGAAACTGGTTGCCCTTCTGGCGGTTGTCTTACTGTTGTTATATATGAAGTGTGCCTGGTTTACAGGTGAACGTAAATTGTGCAGTCTGCAGAGGCGAACGAGAAAACGAGTTGTGATGCCTGCGAATCGCGTGTCGTACGATATTATTTTGCGTACCATTGGCCTGTAGCTTCGTATTCTCGTTTGCACGGCCCATTCTCCGCGAGATCGTGAAACTAGCAGGGATTTCGCCGCGGAGGTCATCGTCGTTTAGTGGATACAGTATTTCCAACATATCATAAACTTGTTATATCCTTCACACTCTGGCTGTAGCCTGTTTGTGCCGTATCAGTGATCGTGACATAATAGATCACAGACCTCCGACTTGAAAAACGAAGATTGAACGTCGAAGGGAAACTCGAAGGTCATGCACGACGAGATCTCCTTCGTCACGCAACAATAACGACGATTCATAATGGCGACAATAACGACGATATATAATGGCGACGAACGACCATCTACGCCTTCCAAGACAATATCATCCGCACGCAGTACTCCAGTGGCTTGACCGCAATGGCACGGCAGCCGGAAACTCAGCTTTTTGGTATTACGCATTTTGTTAAGCCCGACAACAGCTGGGAACCCCTTTGCTTCTACATTGACTGATCGGACTGCGTGATCTCCACTCGTCTATGTTGAGCTTTCGGATTGAAGCTTACGAGACACAAAGGATGGTAACCCGTTGCTTTGAGCTGGTGTCCGAATTCAGAGGCGGCACATGCATGCATCGGAGTCGTAGCTTGTGTGTACCACGCTGCTTTCTCCAAGCATAAGGGACAAGCCGTCGCGATAGTGCTGTTTCACTGCAGGCACTTCCCGCTTGAAATGGCTCGCGCCAACAGCCACTCCGACGGACACGAGTATGAACAGCTGATAAATAATGAGTTCATTGCTTAGCAACTTGCTGCACGCACTGTGGTGGCACCAAATTGGTACCGGTACCCAGTCGTTGATACCCGGAACTCGCGGACGCTAACAATTGTCTGTGTTGCGAGCAGGCTAGACAATTTTTTTTTGGATGTCATTGATGCTCCACTAAATGGCCATCGCCAAGACATGTATTGACATCACGATAAACAGCCCTCTCACTCTTGACTTTAGGTCATGCTTAATATGCTCGACCTGAATAGGCAGTTCCAAATCGACGCTTCATCGTTTCACACGCTCGGAACAGACCAAGGTCACAAGCATATCGATAGCTCGCATGCTGTTGTGCCGCATTGATGTATGACGCTGTAAACAGAGCCACGAGCAGATGGCGCACCAGCGGTGAGGTCCCAAATTTGCAAAGCTACGAAGGCGAGCACAGCTCTACACCATAAACTTTGGTTTTGTTTTGTGCTGTTGCTAATGTTCTGGACATCTTCTCACGCAAGTTTCTGTTGATAATTCTGCCAGCATGTTTCGATCACTGGTATTGTCACTCGCTTCCATTTCAGCATTTCCTCTTGTTCTTGGCCAGCGATGTGCTTCACCTTTACAGAGACGGTCATGGTATATCAATATGGTCGTTGCCTTGATTGATTTATACCTGACACTGACACAGGACCACCCTCAGCGATGCTGACAAGACCGCATACCTTGATGCTGAACGATGTCTCATGGACACACCTCCTGCTTACGGGATCCCAGGCGCTCGTTCAATATGGGACGAGCTCCAGTATTCGCACGGTACGTAGAGCTGCTGCCTCAGGCGTGCCAACTACCTTTCAGCGATATTGTAAATGAACTCAATCTCAGTCCGCCAATCCAATCACATCCACGGCGTAGGCCAGTTCCTTCCCTGGCATCGATACTACGTTAAAACTCATGAGCTCCTCCTTCAATGGCACTGTGGTTACCAAGGCGGCGTACCGTACTGGGACGAAGCGGAGCATGCTGACAACATCCGAGCGAGTCCCGTGTGGGACGCGCAATTCGGTGTTGGAGGCGACGCGAATGGAGGTGCCTGTCTTTCGGACGGTCGCTTTGCCAATCTCACCCTTATCTACAACGCCGACTCTGTAGCTGGAGAGCCTTACTGCCTGAGAAGGCAGATCAGTGTCCAGGATTTTCAAAATGCCGGGATTCAGTATGTGAATGAGTGCCTTAACTTGAATGATTATTGGAGTGCGGCAAGCTGCTATGGCTTGAGTCCCCACTGGAGTGGGCACGCAGGCACCGGAGGTGTCATGGCAGATGCTATGCTCGCGCCGGGAGACCCGGTCTTCTATCTGCATCACGCAAATCTTGACCGGTTGTACTACCAGTGGCAGCGGGCAGGCCTGGGCAGGTTTCGAGAGATAGGAGGTCCGAATCTTAGCGAGGAATTCAACAGCATGAACAATTGGCCTATGCCGGGCCCGGAAATCACGGATTACGATGGCGATCCGGCGGGAGAGACAACGCTGAACCATGTTCTGTGGATGGTGGGAATTGTGCCAAATGTGACAGTTGGGGATGTGATGGATCCGGCTGGATCCGTTATATGTGCTCAGGTGAGTGAGACTATGCACTGAAGGCCTCCCAAATCCGCACGTGTTTGTCCATGTGAGCTCTAGCCTGTGGGCTGCCGGAGCTCTTGGATCTGCCCTTACTCGTGATCGCAAGGCGATGAGGGCTAACATAGAAACATTTAGTATGTGTAATTCTGTCAGCCTAGACAGATTTACAGCAACAAGCACAGCGAGGAGAGCAGGCTTTAGAGAGGCGAATGGCGGTCACTAAGGCACTCCACGCCGGAGTGGGGCATGCAGTCAACGGCTGCTTGCAATAATTGATCACGAATGATACGTGCTTACGTGCCAGCGAGGCGGCTTGTTGTACGGAACACTATCGTAATATATAACAATAATGTCTCCTGCGAGATACTGGTGTGCTATTGGGACTACCACATGGCCTTCTTGCTACTGGGTTCTAATCACGAGACTTCTATCTTACCACGACATCAAGGTGGTATTGAAGTGACGGCGGAAAGCCTGCCTGCGGGCATTCGACGTTGCGTGACTCTGTCTTCTGCCTACACCATCAACAGTAGCAAAAGCTGCTTCCAGTTCTGGACATGTCTATGTATTCATAATCGTTGATTCCTCGAGCATAACGATCTCGTTGTCCGATAGAGGGACAGATCGACAACATGGATTCACTGTATCCTTGGCAGTCTGTGCTCCACGCGTTTCAGACCAGTGTCCTTTCTTTTGCTACGCCACTCTCCAAGTCGCCATACCTGCCTCGGTCATTCTTGGCTCTTACCAGATCTTTCACTGGTCATGTGCGGCCTCAATCATATAATCGATAACCTGTTGTGAAGTGATTGAACAGAATTAACAAACGTTCGTGAACTGTAATTCTACGTGGGTATCTCCCTCAATCCTACTACGCCAAGCCATCACCGAATAGCGGACGCGAAAGGCGCACAAAATGTATACATATTCACCACTATCATTCTGACTTCTAATGCTCGGTCTAGCGCTAAAAAAGGCAAGCAGGTGACGGATCCGTACCCCGCCATGAACCACTGCATGCACCCGCATGGCCGCGAGGTAAACCGCTCGCAGGGTCTCCATGCGAAGACAAGAACGCCAGCTCTCATAATAACAGTGGCGCCGCTTGCCGACGTAGCAGCTATTGCCAACTTCATACCAAGATGTCCATCGTAGAGCGGGACTCCCCACTCAACTTGCAGTACCGGATCTGCATCGTGACAGCTGCCTCGAGTCCGTTGGGTATTGTCATCTGCAAGACATTGCTGAAGGCCAATGCCCTCGTGCTAGGCGTTGACACGAGAGCACGGGACGATACGCTTAACGCAGGGCTCGGGACCCACTTTCAGTTTGAACAACGAAATATCGATGACGAGAAGACGCCAGATGACTTGATCGAGGCCGCCAAGGAAAAATTTGGCCTGGACCATATCGATGTCCTGGTGAATATTGTCGACGATGATGGCAGGTTCGTGGACCCACTGGTGAGATTGAGCAAGCGTGTTGGTGAAGTGATGGGCAAGCAAGGCAATGGCTCTATCATCAATGCGCCACACGAGGCCGAGGTAGATTCAGAGGCCCAGCGCAATACACTTGTGAGTGCCAGAGATACCATCATGTACTCCAGCCGACTGACAAAGCCTCAGCTGAGCTTGATGCGACAGATCGCTAGTCAGGGATCACGAGAAGGCGTCCGCTGCAACGCGATCGTGCCACGTGGTATGAGTAATTCCTACATGGGGTTTGTGACGTGCTGATACGAAATATATAGACCTGGACCGCTCTGAGTCGAACTCTTCTGAAGCATATGAGAAGGCGAGAGAGCATATGAAGGCGCTCATCAACACAGAATCAGCCAAGAACGTACCTGCTTCACAGCAGGTGGCAGCACGACTGTACGACGTCGGAAACCTTGCATTGTTCCTGGCAAGCGACATGAGTCACCAAATTACCAGCTCTGTCGTTCGGCTTGATGGTTCACACTCACCTTTGCAGTCATGACAATGATTACTAGAAGGTAGGCAGAGGCTTGACGTGGGGCGTGACTGCTTCAGTTCAATATACAGGTACACCTTTGCGAGCGCACGAACCCGAACATCGTACGCTTCAAGCACTTTACTGTCTTTGAGTCTTTCACTTCCACACGTTCTCGTGCAATATAATCGGAACGACTGTGCTTCACAGCACCAAGCACCACAATGCACCATGGACCGCAAGCGAGACGAGGAGAGCCTTCTTAATGACGGTGCTATAGCATTAAAACTATCCAGCGGCTTCCTGATTGTATTCATAGGCCTAGCACTTCAACTGACCATGAATATGCCACTTGCATAGCTGCAGCCTGGACCCTTAACATAGATTCCGAAATTGATAGCCCTTACGACTTCTTGAACTCTGCGCTTCGCGGAAACATTTTGGAAATCTTGTACATGGTCCCAGCCTTGTTTTTCTCTGTGGAGTCTTCGACAGAGGGCATGCCGCTACAATTCCTGCTACGAAAGATCTACCACATTCTAGCTGGATTCGCCGTCATACGACTGGTCAGTCTGGCTCTGTTCTCTGCCTACGCGACTTTGACTTCCTTTTTCATTAGTGGCTGGCTCATGCTGGCCTTTCTCGGTATAGGAGCTGGTGCTGCCATCGTTCGCCTACGAGCGTCTGGCGGGCCATTGCTCGTTCGCCTCAGTCCCTTGTGCTCGTCCGGATGAAAAACAGATGCAACGACGGATAATCTGCAAGACAATAATGAGCGGCTCAAGAAAGCAATCTGAAGTGCGGCGCACGCCGCGTCGCACGACTGATAGGGAGGCGGCAGACGGAAGCCCAAGCGAAAGGAGCTGCAGCTAATGCAGGTGAGCTATGACGGCGTTCAAACAGTATTGTGGCACGTGGGCCACACTATCGTTGTTTCTCGTGACAAATACGAGGTACTTCCCTTATTCGCAAGCACACTTCACTTCTATCTCCTTCGATCTTCATGATTGCGACGATAATGCTAAAAAATAGGAACGAAACTACCTGTCGAGCTTCACGTCGTTCGCCAGCGCGCCCACGGGATGTAGCCGAATTGCGCATAAATTGGCACTCGGTCCCTGCTCGCAGTACTAGCAGGAGCAGGACAGCATGATTGATTTCCAGACCCTCCGATACTACAAACCGCGAACCTCTATTTATATCTTCGCCGGCAGCTTGACTGTGATCCTCGTCTACGTGCTCATAGGATTTCTGCCATCCCGTCAAGCTCCTGCAACATTCCAAGCATCGCACATCGACATTGTCCCAGACAGCACATGGAAAGAAAATGGCTGGTATACAAGTCCAGCCGAGAACCCATATGGCAAAGAAGGCGTGGACGTGTCAGAATTTCTGCCTCCAGAGCAGATTGCGGCGTCAAACGAGAACATGAAGATAGAACATATTGAGCTGCAATCCCAAATGACCAGGGATGGAAAGTGGTTCACTACAGATTTCGTGACACACGACGCGTACAACCCTGGCTTTCTGCCTCACCCTTATAAGCCAAATACCTGGGTCATGTTTGCTCAGAGGGATAAGAGCAAAGATGGCGACGAGATATGGTGAGTTCGTGCAGCTTTTATTGGACAGATATGATCGCTTTCTTATTCTTTCGATGTTTAGGAACTCTGAGCTTATATGCGAGGCCGTCTATCACGAGTCTTCTCAAGCGATGAAGTGCATAGATCCTCCTATTATCTTGCCTATTGCTTCAACGTTCTCTCCTGTTTGTGTGGATTATCCGCGAGTCAAAGGTGGGTGTCCAATGTTCCGAGTGTCTCTCGTAAGCTTCAAATTGACGCGTCCCAGATCAAGTCGGACCACACGACGCACGTGTCATGTATGGGCCCAAGGCACCATATATCATCTACGGTACACAACATCCTCGTAGCTGTCTTGGACAATACATGCACGATCTCCGTCGCCTGACTCCCTTCCTGTACAATCAAAGTTCGGGCTCGGTGACATTCCCAGAGGAACCTTTCTTCTATCCCACTGCCCTTGAACGACCACCTCCCGCAGGCCCTATTGAGAAGAACTGGTTCGCTTTCTGGGATATGAGCAATGAAATGTACCTCCACTACGACACCAATGCAACGAAACGTAGCTTCGCCAAAGTGCTCCCCAACGACAAAGTCAGCGAAGACCTCGCCCCTATAGCAACGACTGATCCCAAGTGCCTCCAAGAACTCATGCCATCCTACTACGATAACGGTCTCGAATCTATTCACCAAGCGACTAATTCACTACAAATTACCCTCTGCGACCGCAGCGATTCGGCCTGCCATCCTACCTCCGAAAATACCTTCGTCATGATTCTGTTCCATAAAAAGACTTCTTACATGCACGGCGTCTACTTTCCCTACATTATGCTCTTCCGTGCATCCGCGCCATTTCAGATATATGGCATTTCCTCGAAACCATTCTGGTACAACGGGCGAGGGAAGATGAACGAGTTTTGGAGGTGGTCTACATGGAAGCCGAAGGATCAGACGCAGTCAGTGTTCACGACGCAGATGAGCTGGTTCGAGAGGAGGGAAAATGGCTATCATGGATACTTGAATGATAGGGTTCTGCTGGCTTTCGGCATCGAGGACAAGCACGGTGGTGGAATTGATGTGATCGCGAGAGATTTATTGCAAGGGATGAAGTTTTGCAGCGACGTGGGAGGGTAAACAAGATGGTGTTCATATCGTGTTCCGTTGTATAGCTCACCCTTCGTGATCCCTGCCGCCGACACGAGTCTTTACTGCACTCATAGGCTGGAATGGTTGTGTACAGTGTCCGGTGCTTATCTTGTGCTACCAGGCCGGCTATCGGCATGCTAAGCGAAGAGGCATTCCAGGACCCAGAAAGTCCTTTACGGCTTAGAAATGCGGCACATAATTCGGCCAGTTGATAGAGCCGAATTCCGCGCGAAGTCGTGGTCTTTCGGCCGTCGCATCTGCATCCTGTATTCTCCTCTATACATGTATACAATCGTGTGTGACTGGAAGTTTGAGAAAAGTGTTAGCTTGGAATTGGAACCTAGGTTGGAAGGGGTTCCCGGTACGTCAGAAAAGTCGCCAAGGCTCTAAACACGGCAGTCAGAACCTTCTTGAATTAAGGCGTGCAGTGGCCAAGGATGTCAGGCACATCGACACCCTCGTCAGATCCTGACAAGGACATCGTCGGAAAGGAGGCTGGTAGAAAACATGCCATTGAAGAGGTCGAAGATGAACCGCATCTCACGCAGGGCCAGGAGGAGCTGTGGCAGGCCACGCAGCCGACGTTCATCGCCGAAGATGATCTTATTTGCGACATAAATGGTGAGGGTGCCGCGCTCGAAAAGATCGCATCTTCCAAGCCATCAATCAACAACATCAAGAGCGTGCCGAACGGCGGCCTGACAGCCTGGCTACAGGTCCTTGGAAGCTTCTTTCTCTTCTTCAACACATGGGGTATTGTCAACTCTTATGGTACGTATCAAACATACTATGAGACTGGCATTCTCAGCTCATCGAGTCCGTCGGACCTCTCCTGGATTGGATCACTTCAAGGAACGCTGCTCATGGTCGTAGGAGCTTTCACTGGTCCTATCTACGATGCTGGCTATGTGCGTTCTTTGGTAGCTGTCGGTTCCTTCTTCTCCGTCTTTGGGCAGATGATGCTTTCACTCTCCACCACGTATTACCAGGTCCTCCTATCGCAAGCCGTCTGCATTGGTATCGGTGCTGGATGCCTCTTCATACCATGCGTCGCGGTGCTTTCAACATACTTCAGCACTCGAATCGCGACAGCTGTTGGGCTAGCTGCAGCTGGCAGCAGCATTGGAGGCGTGATCTACCCTATTGTGTTTCATAGGTTGCAGCCTAGCATCGGCTTCCCATGGGCAACCAGAGTAGTCGGCTTCATTATGCTCGCAACACTGGCTGTCTCGAATGCTGTGTTGAAAGTGCGAGTCTTGCCTGCTGGACGACGCAAGCTTCTCGACCTTTCCGCCTGGAAAGAACCAACTTACACATTCTTCGTCCTTGGTACATTCATTGGCTTCCTTGGACTCTTTACACCATTCTACTACGTTCAATCGTATGCCATTCAGACTGGCATCACGAATCCAGATCTGGGCTTCTATCTGCTTGCGGTCCTGAATGCGGCCAGCACATTCGGGCGCGTCATTCCGAACCTGGTTGCGGATCGAATCGGACCCTTCAACGTGATGATCCCGTGCACTTTTGCAACCGGTATCTTGTGCATCTGTTTGATACCAACAACTTCGATTGGATCCGTTATCGCCATCGCGGCCCTATACGGCTTCTGCTCAGGCACTTTCGTCAGTCTACCGCCCACAATCTACGTTCATATCACGGCCAATAGAGGTCTCATCGGCACTCGGATGGGCATGGGTTTCTCTGTCACCGCTATCGGAGTTCTGTGTGGCACTCCGATCAGCGGAGCGATTCTGGGTGCGAGCAGTTACACTTATTGTTGGGTCTGGGGTGGTGTGATGACCGTTGCAGCAGGTTGTCTAATAACAGCATCAAGAGTCTGCAAAGGAGGGTGGAAGGTTGTGAAAGTTGTATAACATCAGCAGCTTCAAGCAATTGAGGCACCTGCGAGCAGCGGAAAGCTGTTGACTTGCAGCACGTGATTTGGTGACAAATTTGGAGATCGCGGGATCGTTGCGCGCTAAATTTGACACCAGATGAAGATCCGCACTTCGTCAACAACCTTATCTCTTTCCTACTCACCACATCCAAAGGACTATCCAAGTCGCCGCGTGAACTCTGCCGCAGCTGTGTCCTCGAGCACTTATCAGCATGCACTTACACACGAGGCAATGTCGCACATGCAATCAATCACCAGTAGGACAGGAAGCGCGCAGCGAGACGTCAATAAGTGCAATCAAGGAGACCGCGACGCCGTTATTACCATGCCGTCTAGCACATTTGAAAGTTTCCATCGTCTACAGCCACGTGAAGCGCAGATGTCGCCGGCAATTTAGAAGATGGGAGAGATTGCGACGAACGCCGTTGCTACTGGTGCTGTTGTCCGCGCAGCGTACCCTTTTGCAGAAAGGGCTGCGAGTCCTTCTTATTAACCCTCCAAAGCTCCTCCTCGTTTCTCTCTCTTTATTCTCCACCGAACAATTCGAAAGCATCTCATCTCGTTGTTCCTTTCGCAGACCTCGCGTCTGTATCCATTCTTTTTCGACCTCCGGGTTCACCACGATCTTTACAGGCTACGGCCGTCCAGTCTCTACGCACAGCATTACATTATTGTTATTAATCCTATAATCCACTAATCATGCCTTCTTTCACGAAGTTCGTCGCTGCCACAGTTGCGGTCGGCTCAACATACGCTGATCTTCTGGACCTCGTTCCTGACTTGGCTGCTGTCGAAGCGCTGGGCTCATATGGAACGGTCAAGTCCAGTCCAGAATATGGATACGATGCTCCAAGCTACGTTGCGCCAGCATACGACATGACGACGTCCACGACTTGCACCGAGGAGACTTCTACCTCAACCTGGACTAGCACTACTAAGGCACCAGAGAAGACAACCGTCACTACATCATCCTCTACCACTTGCACTGAGGAAGAGACGACAAGCGCTTGGAAGGAGAGCGCGACCACTTATGCAACGGAGTACAAGATGACATCCTCCAGCAGCAAGTCAGAGATGCCATACGAGTCCAGCAGCCCTTCGTTCTACTGGAAGCACGAGTCAACTGCCTCGGAGTATACAAGTGTGGTATGTTTATGGGTCATTTTCGTCCAGCTGCTTCATGCTAACAAGTCCTGCTAGTGGACCACTGCCGAGTCAATGAAGCCTTCCTCTGCAGTATGGACATCCTCCGCATGGGAGACTTACCCTGCAAAGGAGACTTACCCAGCGAAGGAGACCTACCCAGCAGAGTCGTCGCCAGCGAAGGAGACCTACCCAGCAGAGTCGTCGCCAGCGAAGGAGACCTACCCAGCAGAGTCGTCGCCAGCCATGGAGACCTACCCAGCAGAGTCATCGCCAGCCATGAAGACCTACTCTGCAGAGTCATCGCCAGCCATGAAGACCTACCCAGCAGAGTCGTCGCCAGCCATGGAGACCTATCCAGCAGAGTCGTCGCCAGCCATGAAGACCTACCCAGCAGAGTCGTCGCCAGCCATGAAAACCTACCCAGCAGAATCATCAATGGCTAAGGAGACTTACCCTGCTGTATGGGGAAGTCAGACATCGCTTGTCTACATGACTGTCACGAGCACCGTCACATGCGACGAGAAATGCGCCGAGAAGACATCCATGGCCACGATGTCCATGCCTGCCAAGGAGACTTACCCTGCTCAGATGCCAAAGGAATCTTCTATGGCTTCCGCTTCTGGCTACGCACCGTGGACTTCTGAGGCCGCCATGCCATCTGAGTATTCGTCGTGGTCAGCGCCTGCTGCGTCTGCTTCTGGCTACGCACCGTGGACTTCTGAAGCTGCCATGCCATCTGAGTACTCGTCGTGGTCCGTGCCTGCTGCGTCTGCTTCTAGCTACGCACCGTGGACTTCTGAGGCCGCCATGCCCTCTGAGTACTCGTCGTGGTCCGCGCCTGCTGCATCCGCTTCTGGCTACGCACCGTGGACTTCTGAGGCTGCCATGCCCTCTGAGTACTCGTCGTGGTCCGCGCCTGCTGGATCCGCTACTTGGGCCACAGAATCTTACCCTGCCAACACTAGCCCAATGTCATACGCGACTGCTGCGTCCATGAGCGAGAGTATGAGCATGGTTACTGTGGTCCCAGTTCCTGTCACTTCCAGCGCGTGGTATGGCACAGCAGGTCCGTACATGAAGCCTTCGGGTGCGATGCCATCTGGAGCAATGCCTTCGGGCTACATGCCATCAGGCAACAATGGCGGTAAGCCATGGGAGCAGCCAGCAGCCTACACTGGTGGCGCAGGCATGAACACATTCAGCTTTGTTGCTGTTGCTGTCGCCGGCGTTGCCGCTGCATTGGTTTTGTAAGCCTGCAGTGCGAAGGATTGTGCTTTACATCAAAATTTAGCGGTCGACGTGCTTTGCTTATCGGACACGTCAAACTCTAATCTTTGCACTATTGCACAGCTTATTCGCAATGCAGTGCACCCCATATGTCATGCTGTAGATGTTGGTAGCGATCAAGGATCGGTCTTGCAACTATCAGTCAGGTTTTATCCGTGTCATCCAAATTGAACAGCAAGCATAAGCCTGGCTACAGCGTCTCACCAGCGGCGCGTGCGTATTCGTATATGCTACCACGCAATGTCTTCTGGAGTGTCATAGTCACAAATATGATGTCCTTCTAAGCACATCAATGAACAATTCACTTCACTCATCATTGCAGCAAAAGCAAAGAATATGCACAATAGATGAGTACTCATGAGTAAGACAAAGATCAAGGACCTCAGGCATCCTTATCGGATTTTCGATCCACATTGGGAAATTTCTCTGTATCTAAGTTTGGCACGGCGCGCTAGTGCGCCTTTGTTGACGCGATTGTCATGTGTCACACGACCGCACTTCACCGGCGCGAGAGCGATAAGAAAGAACAGACAGATCAACACCGTGCTTTCCCGGTCATAGCGGTATGCGGCAAGCAAAGGCAGGAACCAAGCAAGCATCATCCCCTCAGGTCGGTCGCGACTGCCTTATCTCTTGGCGCAATAATGGACTTTCCAAACTTGCCTGTCTATAAGACCGACTTTCGCGCCCGTTGCGCACTTCTCCTCCTTTCTCCCAACCTATGGCTCACAACTGCGACTTTTGTGTAGATGCCTGCGAATCGCCTTACGACTCTGGTATCGAACTTGAACTAACTCCAATCCCACCACCATGGCAAGCGGTCGCCGTTCGGAAACGAGCAGAGCGGGAGGCAAAGATACCGGCTGAGTGGCAATTCTGCCCATCCGACTTCCCGGGTCCTGATCTCCTCGATGTATCCAACTTTCCATCTGAATCTGGACTGCTTACTAAAAGAGAACTAGAGCTGACCAATACCACCGCAACGAATGTGCTTGCCAACATCGCGGCCGGAAGATGGACCTCCCTCGAGGTCACGCTCGCCATCTGCAAGCGCGCTGTCATCGCCCAGCGTCTCGTAAACTGCGTGACAGAATTTTGTTTCGATTCTGCCATCGCCCGAGCCAAGGAACTGGATTCTTACTACAACACTACCGGCACCATAATCGGACCGTTGCACGGACTCCCCATAAGCCTCAAGGATCAATTCAATATTCCTGGTCTGGACACGACTATGGGTTACATTTCCAAATGCCACAAACCCGCCAAATCCGCCTCCTCCCTTGTGGAGCTCTTCGAGCGTGCCGGAGCCGTCATGTACTGCAAGACGCAAGTCCCCGTCACCCTGATGATGGGCGAAACTATCAACAACGTCTTCGGTCGTACTCTAAACCCTTTCAATACCTCTCTTACTCCAGGCGGAAGCTCAGGCGGTGAATCTGCACTGATCGCGCTGGGTGGAAGCTATCTCGGAGCAGGGACAGATATCGGCGGGAGCATCCGGCACCCGTGCCATTGTACCGGACTCTGGGGTCTTCGACCCAGTCATGGAAGGATCCCGTATCAAGGTGTGGCGAGTACGTTTGTTGGGCAGGAGGCGATTAAGAGCGTGGCAGGTCCCATGTGCCGAGCGCCGGAGGATGTGAGGTTATTCATGAAGACAGTGGCGGATGCGAGGCCTTGGGAAGTTGATCCAGCTGTCCTGCCCATTCCCTGGCGAGCCGATGCTGAGATCTTACCCACACAGCTATGCTTCGGATTCGCGATGAGCGATGGGCGCGCCAGGCCCACGCCACCTGTCATGCGAGCGCTAGAGATGACGAGGCGTAAGCTCGAGGCTGCTGGGCATCTAGTCATTGAGTTTATTCCCTTCGAAGCTATCGAAGCGGCAGATATTATCACTAAGATGTTCAGCGCTGACGGTGGCGAAGAGTTCCAAAGAGACACTGATCTTTCTGGAGAGCCTCTCCCATCCAGCGTTGAGAAATGGCTTGGGAAAACAGCCAATGCGCCTAGGCCTACTGTCTTCGAGACATGGCAGAACCAGCAGCGCCGCATCGAACTCGCGGAAAAGTGGCACAGGCGTTGGCAGGAGACTGTTGAGATGACGGGAACAGGTCGCCCTGTCGATGGTCTCATCATGCCGACCGTATTGTTCCCTGCAGCTGAGCATGATGCTTCCTACCCCGGCTCCCCGTTCGGCACCCTTTCTCCCGTCCTTGACCTGACAGCCGCATCGTTCCCCGTCACCAGTGTCGACATAGAGCAGGACTTCTACCCTGCAGATTGGCAGCCTCTTTCTGATATGGACCGCCGAGTCATGGAAACATACGAGACACCCGCCAAATTTGAGAATTCTCCAATCGGTCTGACTATTACTGGCAGAAGGCTCGAAGAGGAGAAAGTCACAGCGATGTTGAAACTTATTGGAGACATCATGGCTTGAACGTTGAGCGTTTGTTACGAGCTTAGTCATGATGATGCAGCGTGGCGTTTGGGATGTGTTCTGATTATGATACCCCCATTGAGCGATTGAGCGTCATGGGATGGCATTTTTTTGGGTAACTTTGAATAATCTAGCAGTATTGACATTTCTGGCGTTGGGTTTGATCTTGGATGTTTAGGAAATGCGAGAGAAACTCGAAATCATTGTGATCCGACTAAAACATCAGCATGCCTCGATTCCCGAATATACATCGATGTAAGTGCATTGGGTATCCTAAGCTCGTCCGTTACATACTGCTCACTCGTCATTTTCGTACTCGACGCGCGCGAACGTATGATGTGTTCGTTTGACGTATGTCGACTCTTAGATGCTTTACTTTTTCGGCGTGTCAGGCTCAGCGACAGCGTGTAAATGTTCACCACTACAACTATAACTCGCCAGCACATCGAAGCATAGACTACTCGAGGCCGAACATACCAAAAAACAGCAAGCCAGCAGTCGTCGAGAGTAGCCAAGATGCAGCCACAGATGCCGCAGATATCGTGCCATCTCTCTCAGTCCGTTGCTAGCCAGGGGCACAAAGCGAGGCTGACACACATGCAGCAAAGTGTGTGCGAATACGATGATGATATTATTTGCATGACTGCTTCAGCTGAGCCGACGCTGTGCAGAGATACTGGTCGACATACAGAGATAGAAAGAGATACGTGAGATCAGAATTTGTCTCTGATCTCAACTATATTCTTTGGCCCTCGCAGCACCCCCGTCGCCAAAGGGCCCGGGAATCCGGCCTGGCCGATGTCGAAGGTTTCGCGATGCTGTGTACTTCTCACTCTTCGTCAAGCTTCTGCTTTCTGGAGTCTGCTGGTGTAAGTATTGAGGTGTGGGCGGTGTAGTTGTAGAGCTCGTGTGCTCGATGGGTGTTGGTCATGTGGCTGAGACCATCGGAGTAGGGTAGAGTATGCTGATATCTTCAGATGTCGTTGACGCTATCGAGGGCATTGGCTAGAGATTCGGAGATATAGCTCTGGTTTGTGGTGAGGCCTTTCCGAGGGTAATTTCAGGCTTTGCCTGTTTGTGAACAGTCCTCGACGTCAACTTTGGCTTCCGATATTTTTGTGGCCTGGCTGGCCCACTGGGTGATTCAGCTCGTTCAGAACCTGAAGCATGGCCACGGCGCTAGTCCATAAAGCGCATTGTTTTAGACCTTGGACAGCCAGTACCATGCATGAATGCAAGAAACAATGCATGAAGGTCCATACTCGTTGCCTGATGGAGCCGTTAGCCATGGTCTGCTTGCCCTGTTGTCCAGCTCTGATCCAGTCAAAGTGAATGATTTATGCGAAGTAGAGAATGAGTACCGCGCAAACTATTTTGACAATTTTCGTTACATTCTAGATAAGATTCCAGCTTTGCGCTATGAACTGGCACTGCTTTGCAATACTGATGGCACCTTCGCCGAATTTGTGTAGTGTCAGCAATAACACCCTCTGTATCAAGTGGGTATGGGTCTTGCCAAGGGCGTAAGCGCGGGACTTAGCCATGTTATGGAGTCCGTGATCCAGCTGTCGCGATGTTTCAAGTGCATGCCACGAATGTCGCCTTGAGCGATTCTATGATCCGGATGAAATACCAAGCGATCCATGCTGAACTACGGGTGCCATCTGCAGGAGCAAGGTGTAGCCAAAGTATGCGAGTGTCGCTGATACGTGGCATGATCCTAGGAGTGCCAATGGCCTTCGCGTTGGTGGACAGCTTCGGAACTGATATGTCGTCTAAAGTACTGAAACGCCAAGGCAGGTCGGCTATCCATCAGAGTCAACGTCGGCGTACTTAAGTAGTGGGAAATGTCGCATGCTCGCTCATCTTCGAACTCGCCGACCTTGAAAATTGATCCAACGGCTAACAAACCCATCATGACGCTGCCGTATATGAGCGAAGTCCATGAACCATGCTACCAGAACCAAAGGCATATCGCAGGTCAGACACCGCCTGACTGTACGTAGCAGAAGGTTAACGTCTTGCTCATTCGGTTGGTAAGACATTCGATGTTTGAGAATTATACATCGAATAGTGTGGCATTTTATCAAATAGACCAGCGTATACAGAAGAAAGGTATAGATTGCCAGAGTCGAGAATTCCGACATATCGTGTATGCAGGTGAACACTGCCAGGTTGGCTACGAAGAATAAATCGGAACAAGAGTTCAGCATCAGTCGTTTTTCTTGCGCTTTGTCTATGATGAGGGTTTGTTGTTCGTCGTCGACATAGCAGGGCACGAATCGAAATGAGTCTCCGGCATATTGAGCCAGATTGAACTCAGAAATTTGCAGCAGCGTCCAGCTCCTCGATTGCTTTGCGGGCGGCGACAGTCGCAGTAACGTATACAGCACTTCTGGTGAGAGGTTGAGATAGTGCTTTTTGAGAAGCACAATTCTGAGCTTCGCTTGACACTCTGCGATGATATCACAGTCTGCACGAGTGTTGACAGGCTGTGTGATCATCCCAAGGAAGGGCGCCAATGTCCGATGTTATTAGTGCCCTGTTGCTCTTGCTCGGCACAGTGTGGCTAGATTGAGTTATTAGCAGAAGATCGGCGCGGGCTGCGATAACCATATAGCCAAGAGATAGAACAGCTGATGCCACGACATTGGAGGAAGATGCTCGTGATGCAGCCTCCGCCCAGTCCTGTTCTTCCTTCAGCTTGCTGGTGAAGATGATCAAAAAATGCTAAGGATGAGCCACGAATGTCCTCTTCTGGCTATAATGAAGTCATAAAGCACAAGAGATGGTCGCTCAGTGGAGTATGCAAAGTCTTGATATATTGCCGAGCATAGACAATGCAGGCGCTGTAGCAGAGCAACGTGGTGTAGTTCTGAAAGCTGCGCCAAGTGCTCAGCTCACCGCCGAGCTGTATAAGCTGTCGGAGTTTCCATGCTCGCGCTGCATGAGATTGGAGCCACGCTCCAAGTGCCGAAAGGCTGAATGAGCGCCAGGGTGTTGAGGGCACGTTGCATTAGATCGGCGCGCACAACAGATTTTCTAACGATGGTGGGACCTCAAACATGGGCAGCCAAGCTTTGTTGTTGCATTTCGCTATACAACGTGCGCTTTGGTTCAGTCACGACGCCTCTACGGAAGAAATGTATATCAAACTTGTGGCGTAGCTGTCAAAATTTGTAGATTACTCTTCGATTCATGGGGAAGAAAAGCCACCTGACAGACAAGACAGCTGAAGCAGCATATCTTGTGGAAATGGATGAACATCCTCGAGAAGATGCCATTAGTTCACCGAGGAGGACAACTCCCTGTGCTCGATCAGCACCGTTCTTGTCGTCGGACACTCAGCGGTACGATTCCGAACATAGGGTTGGCCCGAGTGAAGTTGCTCCATAAAGCAGCCGGCAAGCGGTCTTCTTGCTTGTGTCCGCAAGCTCGGGCAGATCTAAAGGTGTTACCGAAACACACCACGTTGTAGTCAGCCACCAGGTGATGATGTGCTCAAGGACACAAGCATCGTTGTGCATACGCTCGTGTTACACGTCGTGATAAGCATCAGGAAGTGGCTATGGTGCCCTTGCTGGATGACCTGATACTGGGTCTTCGAGCAAGTGGGTTTGACTGAGCCGTAAATATAGGCTTCGACGGTACGGCTGCTTTGATGGATTTGCAAGAGGGAAGCAGAGGGAGGGAGTTCGGAAGTGCAGTACAGCTACTTTTGATGTCTCGTCGGCATTATCCGTAGACGCTCGGGCCTCCATGCGCGGCGCCGAAACTCCCGAGCCAGATCTCGAGTTGCCGATGGAATCTTTGCTTCAGCAGTACGACCATCGCTCTTCCTGAGGCCTAACATGGCGCATCGCATTATCAGTCAGGTCGTCGTATGTCGCTTCGTTGCTGCCGAGATATGCTCATACTAATTGACACAGTTGACCGGCGCGAGAGTGTTCGGAAGAGCGTTCGCAGAAGCGTAGGTTAAGATGCAACCGAATCTGCTGGGGATTGCACACTGACGGTGGCAATAGGTATAAACAGGCTTCTGCATCACAAGTACGTTCTCCTGGTATTAGTTCTGGAAACGTATGGGGTACTGACTTATGGCACAGAAATATGCAGCATCACAAGCGGGCAACCCTACGGCGGCGAACACCCTATCCTCTTCAGGCTTGACTCTATCCGAAGCCTGCCAAATACTCAATGTCTCCCCTCCGAAAGGCGGCGAAGCAGACATCGCGAAAATCCATGCGCAATTCAAACGCTTATTCGACATGAATGACCCGAAGAAAGGCGGCTCCTTTTATCTACAAAGCAAAGTGCTAAGAGCGCGAGAACGAATAGAGCTGGAGGTACGTGAAGCACAAGCTGCGGCAGAGCGGAAAGAAGAGTTAGAGAGGGGCTGGAGGCCGAAGCTATACAGAGATTAAGGAGATCGAAGGGTATGTGCTGACAAGCATGGTGATTGCAGGCGCAAAGACTGAAGCATCAGACCCAGCATGCGAGCGCTGCAGAAGCATCGAAAGCGTCACAACAAGCGCCCCCGAGCTGACAGCAGCGTTATACCCATGATTTGATGTTGACGGCATAGCGTGGCGTTGGGTAGCATAGGATATTTGCATGAGCATAGCGAAGCTCGCGGCGGCGTTGAAGGAGTACTGATAACGAGACTCTCTGCTCTCTTTGTATCAGCGGTAAAATCATGCGGTCTCTGGACGGTAAACGAAAGCAGCTACTTACAACTAGGAGTAACCCGCGGCGAAGTCAGAAGGCTTGTGTGTATCTGTAGCAATTTCAAAGCATGTACAGCAAGGTCGAGGAACGAATATCGCAACAGCATGGCGCCCACCATCTATATAACCTTGAGCGCAGCGGTATTTGCCTAGAACGAAAGCCAGTCATTGCTCTTGCTGATCAGCAGGCAGAGCACAGCACACTTCGTTCTTCCAAAGAAACGCGGCGCATAGTAGATCTATAGAAGCGACCTCCAAATGCTTGATGACCTGCAAGGTACCGATCTCCTCCACTGCATCGATCTTGGAGACACCAAAATCTTCGTGGCCTTACCTGTTCACTTCGCTGCGTCAGCATGCCCGACATTCTGCCATAGGTGCGTAACGTGCCCGTGTATCTGCAACTGAACGGCATAGCTGATCCTGAACGAAGTCTGTATTCAATGGAAGTGGATAGCCTCGTGGCAATCTGTCAATATGGCGAGAAAACGTCAAACATAATGGGAGACCCTGGTACAAGGCGCCGTTGCCACGGTTGCACAATTGCTGACTGCCGCGTGGATCAAAAGGAGTGAGCGCTGTTGTTGTTCCGTTTGGACAATGATCAAAGTGACCGTGTGCTACTGTACCTTTCGCTCGAGGTCGGAGCGTTAGGAGAGCAGCTGGGCATGATCATGATTCTGCTTGCTCAGAAGTCAAGCTAAACTCTTTACCACTCATTCCGATTTCACTTTCAGCTCACAGCACCAGCATACTGCGATTGCCGCAGTATGTACAGAGAACATGCCAGGCTCCGATTCTCCGACGCTTTTCTGGGACACAAAGTCGATATCGGACGCTTTCTTTGCTCCTTCCACAGAAGAAAGTCCAGGTTCTGCGACACCATTACCGCCAACAGATAGCCGTCCGTTGGTGTCACAAGTAGACGCCCGAAGACGAGCAAGCAGCAAAGTGTAGATGGTAAGCCTAGGGGCAAATCACAGGAACTCATCGCGTGCAGTCTCCTAACACAGCACAGCTTCTCGAGCCAAGTCATCACTCTCCTAGTCGGACATGATAGACACCTCCTAACCGCCCACGAAGGCAGCGTCCGCGCCAAATCCAGATTCTTCTTCACCACACTCGACAAGCACTGAAAGTAAAGCAAGACTGTCGCCGGAAAAATATTTGCGAGACCTTTTGAGCAAGTTTCGCGCTGCGAGAGGCGACGTACGGATCATATTCGATCGAACGACTCATGAGCATCGGCCGAAGTGGTGCAGAGAGTCGGCGTGAGCAACATGGTATAACAAACATCATGGGCTTGATACTGCGCCATGACTCGACATGTAAGACTCTGGGAGGATACAGTCGAGCTGTCGGTTCTACACTGTGCAAAGCCGGCTACGGACAGTACCATAGCATTGGCAACTTTTTACACAAATGGCTATACGGAGAAGCAGATCAAGCTGTTGGGCAAGCGTGATGAAGACTGGAAAGGACCGGCGAGCGAAGAACGTACGAGCGGTGAACGGCAGTCCATATGTTCGAAGAGTCCGAAGGTCTAATTGTGCCACTATACGTCGCCGATGCTCAGTGTATAATACTACATTGCCAACCTCATCACTCGACCCTCAGGTCTCAGCGGTGCTGGGCTCCATTTTGCGATGGCTGCTTCGGGAGGTTCAAGACGATAGATCCGCATAAGCACTGTCTTCTTCTGGCAAATCACTTCACGCACGTGGAATGCAGGTCGCATGCGGTGCACTGGACATGCAATGCTACGCGCTAGGCTGCGTATATACCAGAATAGGCTTCAATATGCAAGCGCAAGATGCACCGACTTTGGTGCACTGACTTCGATCCGACGCACGGATCGGTTATGATCGGTGTTGTGAGCCGAAAGTATGCCGCATGATCGTCAGGTGACCAGACCAAGGGACTTGTCGTCTTTAAGGTATCTTGGCAAGCCATGGCACAGAAAGCTTGTTTGTCGGGAGTGAGCGTTCGCTTAACCTGGCTGAGTCTTGCCCTGAAGGGAGAGTGACCTTGCGCATTAGCGAGTATGAAGCTAGAAATTGGAATGGACTGCTCTGTAGAGAGCTCATTGTGACTGCACTTCGTCGGCCCGAAGTGACGTTCGAGTGAATGATGTGTTCCGGCGCACGGCTGTGAAGAGATGCAAGAAAGTTAATCTACTGCTGCCGATCTGTCACATGCATAAAGGACTATCCTGGAAGAGTATATGCATGTGACGGGAGTACGTGCGCCATTCAGTCGAGTTGTTACTGGCAAACCCTTGTCGGCACTCGAAAGGCTTTCTGGGTGGAGTTGCACCGTGCGGCGACACGCTAGCGCACCGTCAATGGTCTGGTACATCAACTGCAACCTTTGTAATGTGTTACAGACCACTGGAGAAGCTACGTCTCGCTTATATGCCCTGGAACCAAGCGGTGATGAACGACAAGCATTGTCAAGCAGAGCTTGGCACATCACATGGCGGGTCATTCGGCTGCCAAAGCAACCATTTGACATGTGTGAGAGTCGATGTCTTGGATGTGCCACATAGGTGATGGTCGGGCCGCAGACAAACGCCGCAGACTACATTCCAGACTCCAGCAATCGTAGTCGTTCAATCTCCGCTTGAAGGTCTTCGACCGTCATCGGTGCATTTCGGCGACTCCATTTCCGCTTTTCTTGCAAAGCATAGCCTTCAACACTTCTCAAGGCAACGACCAGAAAGCCGAGTTCTTCACGATCAAGGTCAAAAACCTCCCACCATTCGACCTCTGGTAGTTTCGCGCCGATCTCGCGTGCTGCCAGGTAGATTGCAGCTGTTGCAATGGCCGAGGGCTGGTGGGTCAGATACAGCAACTGTGTACTGAATAAGGCGCTATTCATATGTGTGAAGGCGGCTTTGGCGAGGTGTGTACCAGTCGACGAGTTGAAAGCGTCTAATGTCTGTAAATAGTTGATACACACCGTATGTGGCAAGGCAACGTGTGTCCCGAAGCCAAGCACGCGTAGAATGTGGGCTTCGATATCGTACAGCCTGTTCCGGGCAGTTTCAAAGTGGCCTTCGGAGAGAGCCCAGGACGTTTCAGACTTCCCATGTACCGAGGATGACGCAATCTGGCCTGGTTGTAGGTTTGAAAGGTAGGTGAATGATGTGAGGATCTGTCTCGCACTCACGGGGTGTGGTGATGACTTCGCGGAGAGGTAAAGAACGGCGGCGGCGACATCCTACACACTGCGTCAGGCAATACTCTATGTCGAGGGTGGGGAGAATGTTGAGGACTATGCATACGCGTGAGTCGTGGTCGAAAAGACTGCCGCCATCTGGTGCAGTATAGAAGCGTTGCAAGAGTACGACAGCTCGAGCTATTGTTTCTTGAAGCAAGCGCAGCAGAATGCCCGCCGCCTGAACGAGTCGTGCTGTCTCGAAGCGGATGGAGTCTTCGAGATGGGCGGGTACACCGTCCAGCTGGCTCGAGGACGTCTCGAGCTGCTGAGAAGTGGCAAGCGGGTTGATGAGATGTGAAGCCTCGCTTGCCATCATCGCTCTGGAGGTGTTATTTTTGGCAGCCGCGATGGTTATGTTACATATATGTCCTCAGCTAGAATATCATATATGGGAGCCAGCGCCAAACGTGCCGTCTGCTGCTTCAGAGCCTCTATACACCGTACCTTCGTGTAGATAGCGCGACCAAGCTCAAATGGGAATCAATGCAGTATTGCGCCACGAGGTTGATCTCGGAGCCGACTCGGTCCATGTTTGGTGTTCGTTTGGGCACGTTGGGAGGGAGATTTGCACGTTTGCACGTTTGTGGCCTGGGGCACATATTGGCCTGGTCGAATGCGGTCTAGCTCAATCTTGGCTTGCACGTTGCTCTCTTTCCCGATCTCCTCCTTCACTGTCACACCTCACACCTCACACTCCGATTCTTCTTCTCTTGGAAGATGTATCAAACCACCTGACTCGACCTCGACCTCACTTGCTCAAACGTAGCATGTTTCATCCAATACTCACCCTGACATCCGCACGCACTCGAGATGAGCAAGGCCTCCCCTCCCCTCCACGCCTCCCCGGCAGACTCCCGAGACCGCCTTGTTGCCCCGCCCTGTTCGGTCGACGACTTCTGTGACTACTACGTGCTCATCGACTCGCTGACCAGATTTGAGGGTCATGCCTCGTGGAGCGAGCGATGTCTTGGGTCCGTGATCTTCACATCCGTCACAGGGACAAACCTAACCCCGTCGTATCGGACCGCGTCGAGGAACTCTATGTCGCTCCTCCAACCAGCACCGCACCACACAATGTGAAGCCGTATAATAAGGTATCGTACTCTGCGTGCTTCAAAGGCCTTCTTGCACACTGCTATTGCCTTTTCTGCATTGTCTTACGCAGCCCCTTCGTTTCGCTCTGTGAGCTTTGCTATCCACTCCTTTAGCCCGGCAGCTATTGTCATCTCTTTATAGGCACAGGTGCCTTCAGTCTATCTATCCGCATATCCGGCATTCTTGGCCGTAAAATCAAGACAACTTCATTAGCATGAAGTTCACTTCTTCTTTTCTGGGCGCGGCCGGATTGGTTGGCATGGCCAACGCTGTGCCCAGGCTTGATCGTCGTCAGGCTAATCTAGACCCTCATACTTGTGCCTGTACGCCAACAGGCTTCTCCAACGCAGTCACCGTGACGGAGACTGCTACTTACAGCTGCGGTACTCCCATTGTGCCCAACCATACAGGTGGTGTTCCTACTGGCTATGCCCCAATTCCCGAGGTAACTTCGACAGCCAGCGCTTTCACTCTTCCCGGCCAGACTGGATCATACATCCACTCCATCGTCACTGTCACTATCACCAACGGCGTCGGACAGCCCTCCATCGTCGCGTCTAGCACGGTTGTACCAGCGACATCCAGCATTGTGGCGCCCGTCCCTACCGGAAACGCTCCTCCGCCATACAGCTACTCTGTCGTGACTAGTTATGTCACCAGGCCTGGCGAACAGCCATCAATGGTTCTATCTAGCACTGAAGTGGCTGCAATTCCAACAAGCGCACCATACACTCCAGTGCTGGGCTACTCGGCACCTGTTCCTTCGGGCAACGCTCCTTCATACAGCAATACCATTGTGACGGTGACTGTGAGTAGGCCGGGCGAATTGCCTTCAGTCGTCACGTCCAGCACTGCAGTACTGGTCACTCCAACGAGCGTGCCATACTTCCCAGCACCAGGCAACTCCTCGATTATTACTGTGGGCACAGAGACGCCTGTCTCGAGCTCTGAGGTCAGCCCAACAGAGACTGCAAATGTCCCACAACCAAACGTTCCACAACCACCTCTGGGAACTGGAGTCGTCCCAGGTTATGTGCCATCGAGCAGCACTGTTGTCGTTCCTGCAGGGACTGGAGTAGGGGGCGTTGCACCTTCGAGCAGCAGCACGATCGTCGTTCCTGTTGGCACTCCTGGCGCGCCATTCCCACGACCACCTGTGGGCACCGGAATCTCAAGCTATGTACCTTCGATCAGTGGTCCGAATAACGTTCCTGTTGGCACGCCGCTTTTCTCTAGCTCCGAGGTCAGCCCAACAGAGACTGCGAATATTCCACGACCACCTTTCGGCACCGGCTTTGTACCTTCAAGCAGCAGCACAGTCGTTCCTGTTGGTGAATCGAGCAGCAGCACGACAGTTGTTCCAGCTAATACACCGGCTGGCACGCCATATCCATTCCATCCTGGTGGCGAGGGCCCACATCCAACGGAAAGTGGCGTCCCAGACGTGACCGTCACTGAAATGACCTCGGTCTATACCACCATGTGTCCAGCAAGCAGCGTAATCACTGAAGGCGGCACTACCATGACTACAACATACGCCCACTCGGTTAGTACAATGGTCACAACGACGTACCGGTCGACCATCACTGCCCCTTATTTTCCATCGCAGTTCCCTATCAGCTCAGAGGTGTCACCAACAGAGACATATGCGCCTGGCCAGCCACCTGTCTACACAATGACGGTATCCGAATCTAACGTCGTGCCCACTGGTGCGGGCGCCGTCCCTTCGGTCTATACCACGACTATCATCCAGACCGGACCAGAGGGCGTACCAGAATCGACCTCAGCCGTCGTCGTTACGCAGTCTCCAGCTTCCACGACTACTCTTCCTGGCGGCGCCACATCGGCCGTCGTTCCGTCTGTTTACACGATCACCTTCACTGGTTCCCAGAGCAGCGCACTTCCCACTGGTAACATTTACCCACCGCGTCCGCCATATGCCATCCCGATGAACAGCTCCGTCATTTTGCCCACCGGGACTGGGACTGGCGTTGCTCCATTCGTTCCCAACGTTCCGTCGAGTACACCTGTTGGTGCCGCCATGACAAGCTCAGCCATCATTTCTTCCTCGACCGCAACGATCTATGCGACGACAGAACTTGCGGTCACCTCATGCGCTGAAACTGTCACGAACTGCCCTGCAAGAAGCACGGTTGTAGCGATTTCGTCTATTCCTGTCTCGACGAATGTTTACACCTACACTGTGACTCCTGGCGTGTCACCGATCTTTACTCCTGTGGTTCCTGCACCAAGCAGTACTGAACAATCTCCGGTCAGCAGCAGTGTCCCAATTCCACCTGCTGGCCAACCAAACGGCCCATTCTTCACGCCGTCTTTGAACAGCTCTGTTTTCCATCCCACGGGTACTGGTGCCCCAAGCTCTCCATACTACATTCCTACCCTAGCGCCTCAGAATAGCACCGTGGTTGGTCCGACGGGCACTAGTCTGCCTCTGAGCACGGCATCGGTCTACCCGGTACCTGCTAACAGCACTGAGATTGGACCCACTGGTACCGCACCATATTCGTACCCGTCGTCCAGCACAGCAGCTCCGACGGCACCCGCGTATGAAGGTCCAAGCGTACCAATCAATCCTTACACCGCTGTTGGTACTAACTTCCCAATTGTCCCGCAGAACAGCAGTGCTGTCGGGCCTACTGGAACTGCACCGTACTCGCATCCATCTCCGAGCAGCACTGAAGAGTCACCAATAGACTCATCCACGTCTTCCACTCCAGTCGGTACTGGCTTTCCGATCATCCCACAAAACAGCACGGACATCGGACCCACGGGCACACAGCCACCGTTCACCTTTGCTCCAACCTCGAGCACCGAGAGCTTGCCACTATCAACACAAACCACAACAGTCGTAGCTCCAGCATACGGTGCAATTCCTACCGCAAGCAGCACCGAAGGCTCACCAATAGAGTCAGCCGCGCCATACATCCCAATCATCCCACAGAACAGCAATGCGGTCGGACCCACAGACACAGCGCTACCGCATACGGTCGCTCCGACCTCAAGCACTGAAAGGTCGTCGACAACTACACAAACTGCAACGGAGACTGCTCCAGCCTACGTCACTCCACCAGTGAGCAGCGTTGATGTCTCACCAACGGCGCCGTCCTCTGCCGAGATTCCAGGCTACGGTGGCCCCCATGACCCACTCGCTCCTGCTCAGGTGACATCACCGAGTGCGCCAGGATATGTTGATCAGCCAGCGGCACCAGCTTGTAACCTGTCGCCTGCTTACGGCGGTGCGGTCTCTGACATGATTGGTGCTTTGCCCAAAGGATCCTTGAACAAGGTCATTCCAAGGCACAAGGTTAACGACGTTGTCTCTGCTCTGATGGGTCAGATCGGTGCTAGAGCAGACAAGCACATCACTGCAAATGGCGGTAATGGAGCGGCGTACAATGGTGCTTTGCCTGGTGGACTGCCAAGCGAGTATGCTGGTGCCGATGGCAAGACACATCCAATGCATTTTGAGGGCGGCATGACGCTCGCTAACATTGTCGACTGGTGCGTATACTTGACGGTCAAGACATATGCTCATGCCGGTCGTATCCTCCCCGGATATGCCAGTGGTAGCGCGAGCATGGACGGTAACATGTCTGGTCGAGTTGGCTTCGGTATGGACATGTCTGGCGCGCTTGAGGGCCACATGGGCGGAAATGCCGGTGGACACATCGGCGGAGGCGCCAGTGGCCACCTCAGCGGCGGCGCTGCTGGAGAAATGGGAGGCGGAATGGGAGGAGGACTTGGTGGAGGAACAGGAGGAAAGATGGGAGGCGGAATCGGTGGAGGTATGGGTGGAGGACTTGGTGGAGGCATGGGAGGTGGTCTGGGCGGGGATCAGAAAGATCCAATCGCGGCCAAGGCTCCAGGATATGCGAAAAGGTTTGCTCGTGCTCTGAGAGTATGAGATGTTACGACAACATGACTGTAACGCAGCTTAGCTGGTCCAGGGGACCACGCTGCTTGTGGCTTCTCAGCTGGCCACGGCAAAATAGAACCCAGATTTTCTTCTTGTGGTGTTGGAAAACGGCAATGAAAAGGCAGAGGCAGATTGTGGGAGAGAACTTCACCATTTCTTGTATAAGTACTTTTGACGCTTGCATTCATAAACCTATCACGAATGATATGATTGCTCTATGTTGGTTGTTTCTTCGCGTCGAGCTAGCTCGATGCCTCTCAGACGAGCGAATCTAAGCTGAACTACGATACATTGCGCGCAACCACACTCCCAAGCTTGGGTCATCCGTGCTTTGTGGCGCCAGTGTCAGCGACAGCCGTGTGACCCACTACCAGCCTGTTATGTGGACATGTAAGGCGCAGAAAGTCCCTCCGCCATGTACAGTGCGGGACTGAGCCCGAGTGTGGAGCTTCTTCTCGCGTCGCGTGCCATTCCGGCGCCGCCGTCTACCTTCCGTCGTCCAGGCATCTGTCTCTGCCTCCATGATCGCTGGTGCGCGCGCATGGTTCATCGAAGCATAGACGCTTGTCAGGATCTGTTCCCTTGCCATTGCCTAAGAGCGCTGCTTCACTCTCATTGTACGCCCCGCTTACCATCCATTCCCAAAGAGCCTTGGTCGTGCTTCTTTTGGCTGGTTCTCGAGGCATATCCTTTTTCTCTGCAAATTCGTGCGCTCATATGACTCGGTGTCCCGTCTGATGTTTTCGATGTTTCATTTTTCTGGGCTGCGGGAAGTGGATTATGCCCCAGCTCGGGTGCGAGCTTTCCCACTGGGACCATCCTGTCAATATCGCTGGGCTTATGGGCAGCTGTGGTAATGAAACGAGCTCTTAGTTGTGGATGTTGTGTGTCAGCGTTGAGCGAACGCCATGACGATGGTAGCTGAGCCGTGTCACAGGGTGTTTACAATTGAGCCACGCCGCACTGTAGCTGTTGAGGCTGACTTATTGTCGGCCATCGCCAGTGGTGGCAAAGGAGCTTCGGGACGGAGGCGCTGATGTGGCGCTGAATGCTGGCATTGTGATAGACGAGTCGAAGGATTGGATTTCAGGTGCTATACCAGCGAAGCCTAGGTCGAAAACTGATGAAGAAAGTTGACTTGGCTTAGGCTCTGGCGCAGGTTTCTCTGATGTGGATTCGACTCAGACGGCCGCTTTATGCTACCCTTCTTCGAGGAAGTTTGTGATTAACCAACAGGTCCGTGTTGCAATCGTCGAATCCTTGTCACTTTTCGGCGATACCCGGCACTAGCGCGGAATCACATGTCAAGGCGAACAGATCGTTTCGAGGTCGCCGCTGTAGCTTGCAAGTGCATACATGAATGGCGTACTCACAAATTGCAAGTACAAATCTCGGATTCTTGGAGTGCGCATCTCGAAGCGCTAGCTCACAATTTCTTACAGTTCCTTTGTGTTCCGCAGCAACGTTGTGGGTTCCAGGGCCCGAGCTGAAGCGGAGGCAAATCTCCTGCCACGCCCCAGCACATCTTACCATCATTTCTACTGCGCTTTCGACTTGAAGTCCTGCCCTGGTGACCGCCGAAATTTCCTAGCCGCGTGAAAGCAACCCTGCTAAGGTAGATATAGCCGCGCCGATCACAGACTGTCAAAGTGCTGCCGGAGGACAGGGACGCGATACAGAATCTATCTCGCTGTTATCTCTCATATCCCGGACTGTAGAGGACTACCATTATCCGGGTAATAGAAAAAAGCCACCGCGATTATCGCGTACCACCCCACACACATACAGCCCTCGAGATAGTTGCCCGTTCCACCCCGGATCAAAAAGTTGACTACCAGCACACTCAAGAAGAACACAATCGTCTCGAATAGCTGGAAGTGCAGACTCAGCGGCCTGTCCATCGCCCACGCCAGCAACACTAAGAACGGTGTAACGAACAAAGCAATCTGCAACCCACTACCCAGATCCACAAGCAGTGCCAAGTTCATCTTGCCCTTGTAGGATACCACTACGGCAGTAACATGCTCTGCAGCATTACTGACGATAGGCAATAAGATCAACCCAACAAAAGTCTTAGTCAGAGGAGTCGAGTCCACGATTTCATTGATACTGTCCACCAAGAATTCCGCACAAAAGCCGACGAGCACGATACTCAAAATCATGCAGACTAAAGCACCCGTGGCGCCGAGAGTGGGTTCGTGATCCTGGGCCTCTTTCGCTTGTTCGTAGTCCGGGGCGGCACACTCTTCTTCTGCAGAATCGTCGCCGCCGGGTGTATTGGAGTCGTCGGAGAAAAGGTTACTGTGGGTGCGGAGCTGGAAGACTAGATAGAGGATGTAGAGGATTATGAGGATGATCGATGTGGCACGCGAGACAGCCAGGACATCGATTGTGTCGCCTTCGGGGTCATTGCGGAGTGTGGAATAGAGGATTGCGGGAACGATGAGGGCTGATGCCGCGAGGGTTTGGAGGGCGGACATGACTTCTACTACCATAGGGTCAAATTTCGTTGGAAACTTGCTGATGCCGCCGGCGATGAAGCAGCATCCAAGGACCTAGTGGGAGAGGTTGTTAGCATGGTGTAAATTAGGTGCGCATAGCGATCACTCGTACCAGGAGAATGTTGACGAGCACACTGCCGAGAATGCTGGCTTGCACGAGTCTGTACTCTCCTTTGACCAAAGCAATAATGCACACGATCAACTCTATAGCATTTCCGAACGTTCTGTATGCCATCAGTCAGTGGCTCACGAAGTGCTGGCAGGATTCTATACTTACGCATTCAACAAACCACCAATGGCGGGTCCAACTGTTGCAGCCAATTCTTCAGTGGCAAAGGACAGTAGTGCGGCCAATGGGATAATCGCCAGAAAGTTAAGGCAGAAGATTGCCATAGCAGGCCAATCGACGACGCCGGCTACGATACCAAATGGCACAAAAACAAGAAGAACATTGACATAGTTGCTTTTCAGCACGTTCCAAGTTGTGCGGAGAAATCTTTGTGGTAGTGATCCAATCTCAGAGGAGGAAGATCCATTACTAGCGGGTAGTATGCTTTGCACATGACTTTGTGCATGGCCGAGAAGAGATGTGTGTTCGTTCCGCATATCACGGGCGCCATGGAGATATGCTTCTTGACCATTGTGGGGTTTTCGTCGAATGAGGTTGTTGAACTTTGTTCGTGCAGACGAGGCTGACATTGTAAGCTTTATAAGGGGTCAATGTCCGCTTCCTGGAATCAATTCGCGCAATCAAGTTCGAGGACAGCGAGACCAAGTCGGAAGTTGGTCGGCGATGTGCGTTTGGACGAGAACTTCCATGTGAAAAGCAAAGGTCACTCAAAACATGTGACGTCACGGTTACAGCGGTCAAGTGAAAGCTTCGGGATGTGGGTATCTACCTAGGTGCATGCATATATATTATGCGGGACATCACACGCATAACATATGCATCACTTACCCACTCCGAACCTGCAGAAAAACGATGTTTCATGTCATGTTATATTGTTCTCATGAAAAAGAATGGCCGCGTCAACTACGCCTCGTGTCGTCCCCTCCAAATCATAGACCATGACGCGCAACGCTCAACTGTTCCTAACACATTTGATGCGAAGGTTCGCATTCGGGAGATTGGCATCGCGCTGGTTCAAATTGTTGCATCCGCCGACAACAGAGACGATAGAACCGTAGCAGCTGCCGCCATTGCTAGTCTTGTCCGTAAAACCAAGCCAAGTTCCACCTGCCAGGTAGACGGAGTTGCTCGAATCGTCCATGGTGACGTCGACAAGATTGGTGTTATGATGGCCATAGTTTATACCGCCAGAACTGATAATGTTAGCGATTGGGATCATGAACAGGCTTGCCATCGTTACCAGTCGCCAGACGTGTACTCATTTGCCTTGGGATCGGCGCGACCAACCAGTCGTGGTGACGCCGCGCCGAAGGCCACGAGAGCTGCGAGTGCCAATGAATTTGCCGTATACATATTGCTTGATGACCTTGTGGACGAGGGCTTGTATTCAAAGATGTTGATCTGTCACTTTCGCTTGGGCAGCCGGCCAGCTTTTGTATTCATCTGGGTCAACATATCGAGCTGAGCCTTTCAGTCAGCTCGGCTTGACGTTACGCGCATTGTGAACCCGTCAATACGCAGGTCGTATTTTGGGGAAGATGTTCAACCATACGAGACTGGTTCCCCAACGAGCGTACTACATTTCAACGTCGTGGATCCGTGCAGAGA
The DNA here is from genome assembly GCA_013248845.1 of Passalora sequoiae. NCBI lineage: Eukaryota > Fungi > Ascomycota > Dothideomycetes > Mycosphaerellales > Mycosphaerellaceae > Passalora > Passalora sequoiae. Next base: position 1,054,381 of record WSQC01000023.1, read on the forward strand.
CAGGCTATTGGCGACCCGACATGTCTGTGGAATGCGGCCAATAGTAAGACGGTCCGGTCAGAGGCTCAGCTGGTTCTCCTTGTGTGACCATAGATTGTTCATAGTTGCGCGTTGGGTAACACCAATCCAGGCTGGATCCGAAGTTCAGAGAATCATGGCTACAAATGCCACGAAGCTTTACTCAGCCGCTTCCTTCGAATTTGCTGACACCATCTGCTGCGAGAGTGACTCTTAGAGCAGTTGATGCAACACTCGTTGAAGGTGGTTGGTAACCTGTGTCCGGCAGAAGCCTGGCCTCTTCTCATGTCTCAGTGAGTCAATATGGTTGGTCAGAACAAGGATCAGTAGGTTTGTCGCATAGGATGAGCAGAATGAGTAGCGCGACAACGTGCACGATCAGTTCAGAGGCAACATGAATGCACAGACAGACTTACGCGGCCGACGATACGATGATTCGAGGTTCCAACTTCACAGCTTCGAGACCAGTGCTCGGACTTTACTGCTGCCCTTCCGATACTCTTCCTCCAGAATCATGCCCTTAACACCGTCTCCTCGCCAATCATTTGTCCAGACATGATCATCTGGTCTTCGCTCAGGCCAGCTCCACCTTCCTCGCAGCTCTTTACCTAGGTCATCTCGGTCTCGCTGCTGTATGACGTCGACGATCCTCTCGCCAATCGTTGGCAGGAACTTGTATGCATGCCCCGATCCACCAGTCGCCACGAAAAGACCCTTGTACTTGGGGTGGTATGTGATGAGCCAGTCGCCTTCAGGAGTGTCCATGTACCAGCATATACGAGAGTATGTGAAGGGCCGGTCACCGAGGCTTGGAATACACTTCCGGAGGAACGCTCGAAGTACCGTGAAGCCTTCCTGCGGAATCTCCAAGTTTGGATCGTCAAGCTTGGTCTTTGGAAGAGACACTGTGATCTCGCCGCTTCCTGGGGTTTCTGGGTGAGGGATCTTCACTGGATTAGCATATCCGTAACCGTGGCGAGCTACTTTGAGGACGCGATCCCGAGGTGGAATGATAAAGAGGCCGTCACCTTCACAGAGAATCACAGGTTGGCCGGCTCCGGCAAGTCTGCGTTCCTCCTCGTCGCTAATGTCGCAGTAGGCGAGTATCTGACCGGTTGCACTGGCAATACCTCGAAGATCTATGAATTTTGGCGTCCACGCGCCTGTCGCGAGGACCGTGAGGTCTGCTGTTATGGTTTCGCCATTCGTGAGCTCTACGCCATGCACTTCGTCTTTCTCAAAGATCAACTGCTTCACCTCCGCAGTTAGGAACTCCACACGATTCAGTGCCTCAATCTTGTGGCGCATGTATTTGATGCCATCCTCAGCGTGCGCCCAGCCAGAAGTCCAATTCACGTAGCCCGCTCGCCCGACCATACCGCCAGTGGCGCCCATGATCTTGCGGGCATCTTCCTCGTTATCAAACACCTCAACTTCGCCTCCTTCCTCTCGCTTGCCCACCTTTAGACCAAGTCCTTCAGTCACGTTTTTCAGTGCTGCCTGCAAGAAGTTCTCTGCTTTATCCGTGGCGGGATCGTCCTTTGCAACTAGACAGAGACCACTTTGTGTGTAACGACCATTCTCACCCCATTCGCCTCTCCATGCCGGCATTGTTTCCTGCATAAGCTTGGCATATGGCAGATCCTCATAGTCTGCTCTAACGATACGAGATGAGTCGATCGAGGCACCATCTTGTGCTGGGAATTCAGTTCTGTCCAGAACTGTAATTCTGCATTTCTTGAATTCTGGTCTCTGTGCCAGACCATATGCTGTGCCTAGACCGAAGACGCCGGCGCCAACGATGAGAACGGATTGTGGCGTGGTGGCGGACATCCTGTACTTTTAAGTAATCAAGCAGAATAGAGATACAGGGGCGACGTCAAACAGAAAACCAGGCCAGTCTACTTATGCCTCGATAGACTTTAAATCCTACCTGTACTCTCGAAACAGGCAACTCATAAGGTGCGTAGGGCCGCAGACAGGCGCTGGAAAGGGAAGGATTCTGCGCCCTTGGCAGATCGTGAGTGCCGATAGTCGGAAGATCCTGCCGATGTTCCTGCACCAGAGTCCAGGAAAACACGGTACATAAACCACCACCTCGATTAACGTACGAGATCACGTTGTCGCTGCAAGCAGTGGCCGATGCAGCGAGGCGTTGGTCTACGCCATGTAGCCAGCCGTTTGTCGCAAGGCACCAGATGCCCTACCATTTCTCGACACTATGCCGCGCAGCAGGGAGTAGCCAGACGGCCGATACGAGCACCACTGCCAGACCCGGACTCCGCAGCTCGACCTACTAGACCACCTCGATCACAAGCGCTCCTATGGACCATCTCGTCCCTCTTCGCCGGTGCAATCGCGTTCTATGGTGCGAGCTTGTATGTCGCGGCAAATCAACCCTGCCATAATCCGGCGATCAAGGATTTGAAGGAACAGAAGGATGTCGCAGGTCGATACGATGATACGGCAGACAGTTTCGACAGTGAGGTCGGACTTTCAGAGATGCTGATGGGCATCAACAAGATCCGGAAGCAATTGGCGCAACAATGCACCGGACACGTTCTGGAAGTGAGTTGCGGCACGGGCAGGAACCTAGGCTACTACGACATCAAGAAAGATGGCGATGTCGACAGTCTGACCTTCGTGGACCTCAGTCCGCAAATGGTAGAAGTCTGCAAGAAGAAGTGGGATGCTCTGGTCGGCAACGATAAGAAACAGTTCAAGCCAGGTCTTGCCATTCGCTTCCTGCCTGGGTCTGCATTGGGAGACATGCCGCTGGCGCCCGCATCGCCGCCCAGGAAGTACGATACGATCATACAGACTATGGGTATGTGCAGCACGGACAAGCCTGTCGAACTGATTGCGAACATGGTGAGACACCTGGACACCAGTAATCCTAATGCGAGGATTTTCCTTCTGGAGCACGGACGCAGCTATCAGCAGTGGTTGAATAATATTCTTGACAACTCTGCAGAGAAGCATGCCGAAATCCACGGATGCTGGTTCAACCGTGACATTGGAGATCTGGTTGAAGATGCCGCTACGCAGACTCGCATGCAAGTGGTGAAGGAGCGCCGCCATCACTTGGGCACAACTTGGGTCTTTGAGCTGAAGCCCAGTGTAGAGCTTGTGGGTGAGATCCAGACGAAGGACGATGGCCCCGAGATCGAGAAGCCAGCACAAAGCTCATGGTTCGGCTGGACGAAGTGATACTCCTTGAGGAATGCCCTTATCTTCGAATCTCCTGTACAAGAACTCTTGCGCATCATCATGTCCCCGCGGATGATCATACAGGTGAGTGATTCTCCGCAAACTTTACGCCATCACCATGATGATTCACAAATCCTAAATATGTTTCAAGACGGGGCATAGAGCTCAGTCTCTCTGAACGATAGATTTCTTACTGATACACGCATTCTCCGACATCCTCTATATCCTTGCTTCTCTACAACATTAGCGGGTGCTGACCGATCGCAGTTGAGAAATACCGCTCTGCTTCAGCACTGCAGTGCCAACCTGTGGCGACAGATGCAGCAATGGACACGATCGAAGGAGGGGTTCACTCAGCAACAGACCCTTCACATCCTTGATGATGGTATGCAAGCGCAATTTATAAGGCGCGCACAAGGATATACCGAGCATAGGACGGGATTGTTCTCTGTGGCAATGATCAGAAGCGCAGTACATGGGCAAGCGAGGACTTCAGCGCCGAAACGTTATCAGAGCTATGACTTTGTGGCCTTGGTGGTAGCGATCACACTCGTCGTGTGACGTATTCGGCCCTTCGAGGCATGAAATGCCCTTTGGAAGAAGAGTCTCAATGTTTGATGAAGCTATCAGCATTATCGCCATAGCCTCACAGAAAATCCTCGAGCCTTCTACGCCATCGTATCGTGCCCTGCGAGCACTTCATTCTCCACGCTTGGTGGAGAACAGGTCGTACTCGTGAAGGAAGATCTGATCAGACCGCGCACCACGTTGTGCTCGCTTCCTGAATTCTGCTATACAGGTGTCGACGTAATCCTCGGCCTCGGCCTCGGCATCTCCCGCCTCGTAACAGTCGTTCAGATGCAACCTAGCAATGAGGGTACGACACTTTGGTCCGATCGCTTCAAGCCACGCTAAGAGCAGAGGGCACTGATTTACTAACATCTCTGCACGGTAGCTCGCCGTGAAGTGGCTCATCTTGTAGAAGAGTGGCAGTGGATCTGCTCGGATGGATTTGCTGACATCTGTGATGACTGGCGGGACTGCGGAGCCCGGTGAGTCGTTGATGTTGATGGTCTGAGGATGGGTCACTGCGAGCTCGAGGATGGACAGTTGTAGTTCAGCGGTAGGTCGAGATAACGGAAGACTTCCTGCTTATGGGCGGTGGTGATGGGTGATGGTTGAGGCTGTGTATGATTAGGACTAGTGGTCGGGGTATAGTTTAGCAGCGATGCTTACAGCTGCAGCGTCCGAGGAGGTAGCGCCATTGATCGAGTCCGTGGTTGTCATGGTTGTTGTGGTGTGTGTCGTGGTATGATGAAGTCTGGAAAGTGCGAAGCTACAGGACTCATAAACGTTAGCGCTCTCTTCACATCGAAGTTAGGACTCAAGTAAGGCGTGCCGATTGGCAGAATGTGGAGAACGTCGAAGAACGATTCACGACGGGTCTCTGGCGATGCAAAGAGCCACTCGATACATTGGCTCATCCAAGCGACATTGACGAATTCGTGAGGCGCGGGTTTGCGGAAGTCAAGAAGACGAAATATCATGGATGGAGACTGAGTATATGAGGTGGCCCGACGAACTTCAGCAGGATGCAAAGATGGATAGATAAGTAACGAGGCCGATCACGGGGTAAACTCGTGAATGTGGGTGGAAAGGACGAAGTTCTGGAAATGGCACACAGTCCTTTTGTTACTGGACCCCTATCTCAGGTACTCTGTGGTATCTAGCCTGGCATGAGTATGGCTCGCATCACGAGCGCTCAGCTTCCTGCAATGCTCAAAGTAAAGAACGCTTTCGACCTGTTCGCAAGTCGTCTAGCATCCAAACAGATCCAACGCCGAGTACTTCCATCTTCTCTTGCGACGCCGAACAAGCGTCAGTGATTCCCTCATTCTATGTCAGCGAGACCTGCTCAGAGTCGTGGTATCATAGCGTTCATCGAGTCAGAATGAATGGACGCAGCTAACGCCGCAAGGAGTGGCCAGGGATTAATCAAACAGTCGAGCTTCAGCAACAGTGAGCCCATGCTTAACATGGCGAAGTAATGTCTATGGTGCTCAAAGTGCTGTGCCTCGTGTACGCTTCGAGCTATTGCCTTCCAAGGTCTCACCGGGGCGCTTGTGGGTACCCTTCGTGCGCGGCCAATTGTCGAAAGGACTACGTTTGCCTCGTCGGGTGGTAGCAGACTCCTGACTACTGGAAGGACCAGAATCAAGCTCGTCCTCGATGATTGGTGTGAGGTGAGCCTTGGCTGCCTTTTTGCGCGAGCTACGCTGAGGTGTTGGTGGTACAGACGCGTCGAACACTTCTTCTGCCAAATTTGGCTCTGGCGTGTAGTCCCTGAAGATCGGGATTGGATCGAGGTCGACCTGCTTCTGCTTGCTGCCACGGGCGGGTGTCGGCTCTGGAGTACTTCGAGTCGCAGTCGTAGCTTCGGCATCTTTCTTTCTCGCTGCTCGGAGAGTAGACGCAGGTGTCATCATGCCTTGTGGCCCGACCTTAGACTTGGCAGGAGTGGACGCAGTGGTGATCGGCACGTTTGTAGGTTGCTGATCATGGATCGGAGGCACATCAGAAACATCAAGATCAGTTTCGGCTTCCTCATCGACATCGCTGCCAGCATAGCCAGAATCGAAAGTCCCCCACAGACGCTTTGGTTGAAGCTTGCTGCGGGTCAGTGGCCGATCAGCAGAGGCGCCAACAGAGCGCTTCATTGCGCGCTGACGGGCAGTTTGGTCGATATCGGAATCGTCAGCTGCGACATCTGTGAACTTGCGGAAAACCTTTTTACCACGGCTGCAATGATGTTAGTACGAACACGCAAAGTAATTTGGGTAACGGATACTCACAATGAGTAGATCATGCCTCGATCTTGCTCGACTGCTTCGTTCATATGCTCTTCCTCGAGGATCTGCGCTGAAACCTTTCGTGGATGACGTGGAGAACTCCTTGTCTGTGGAATGGTGGATGCTCTCGTGCGTGGTCTGTAGAATGGGTTGTCCTCTGAAGTGTCCAATTGCGGTATCCTTGCCTGCGTCTCGGCGTAGATCTGAAAGCTACCGCTACGCTGACTGCCAGTCTCGCTGAAGTCGTCCGCATTGACCTCAAAACCAAGAGTCTTGCCACCACGAGATGCTTTCTGCTTGCGCTGCTTTGGCATCACGTCGTTTGGGTTATCAGGCTGGAACAGAATGCGCGCAGTATCCTGCATGCTGGTGGCGCGTTGATGCTTTCGCGCTGGAGTCATGGCGGCTGATTTGGATGGGGTTGATCTTGATGGTGTTGGTAATAAGGAGGCAGTGCCCCTCATTGAGGAAGAAGGGTGGAGATTGCCGCCTAGAGTGGTATTGTGGTTGTTGTTATTGTCAGACCGTCGCGGCGTCTCGGTTAAATCAAGGTTGTCGCGTGCAGCGTTTGCAGGTGACGTTGGCGGAGAGAGCAGATCTTGCTTCGCGAATCGTGGCTTCTTCGCGGGTGTCTCGCGTGCATCTGCAAGGCCGTTCGCCTCACTTTTGTTTACACTGCTATACGGGTTGCTGGTCAAAGTGCTTCGAGTCGAACGACGCGGCGAGTACGGCTCGTAGTCCTCATGCAGCGGACCATGCGTGGGTGATGGAGGTGTCCTTGCGCGACTCAATCGATATCTGCGTGGAGGCGTTGTTGGCACTTCCATCTTGTGAAGCTGATCGCAAAGCTCATTCATGAAGCTCTCAAACGCCAGACAGTGTCCCACTGCTTCACTGCCTCTCTTCTAGTACGCGCTGATCCCTCCTCCTATATGCGACTGCAATTTCGTGCCCGTTGCTATCCCGCCTGATCTAAGATATGCGAAGCGAAGAATGGATGTGCCGCTGAAGCTGATTTGAAGCCCAGAAGATGCGCGATGACCTCGCGATCAAGAAATTTGGAGCCCTTCGTATTCCCTTTTCGTTCCAATGCCAGCCACCTATGCTCGTGAGCGCTTAAGTCCAATGGATGTGCTTCACTTGTTCTGAGACTGCAGAGTTATGCGCCCGCCGTCCCAGGTCTCCAACGCGTTCGGTCTCGACGCCAAAATCTCCAATATGCTATTTCTCGACTTGAGATCCTCCCATGTATCCTTTTCGAGCCATGCAGAACGTTTGGAGGCAAATCGGAGAGTTGAGGTGATGGGGAGTAGTAGTGGAAGTCTGGAGTTGCCGGTGGCTGGAAGCCAAGTGCCGCGATGCAGGGCTTGAAGCCAAACCACCTGCAGCGATCGACGCGTGCTCGAGCCGAGATTAAAACGCGAAAACAAAACTGCGTCACATCAACAAACACGGCCACCATATCGCGACCGCTTGCCGGATGTCACCCAGTCTGACAAGGACTGTCATATTGAGAGGCTGTCAGCGCTAGTCGCATGTACATAAACGGAGCATATAAAAGGAACCACCTGCATCTCGCGAAACGGTCATGTCTCGCGATGCGCCCGACATGGGCAAACTACGCCTGAACGACGACATCGATGAAGACCTATTTGCCAGTCCAGAATCCGGCGCAACAACTCAGAAGCACACTCCCTCATCCAACACATCATCCGCTCAGAAACAGCAATCTCAAAAACAACCCAAACAATCCAAAGAAGACCTCGAACAAGCCCGCAACGCCCAACTCCGCGCAGAGCTCGAAAAGATCCGCGAAGTCAACAAAACCATCGAAGGTGTCACAGCCAGCCTCACAAAAGCCAAGGACAACATGTCCACAGTCCACACCACAGTAAACAACGCCTCAACCCTACTCTCCACCTGGACCCGCATCCTCTCCCAAACAGAGCACAACCAACGCCTCCTCCTCAGTCCCTCCTACCAAGGCGCGTCCCAGGACCTCGAAGACATGGAATCTGAGGCGTTACGGCGGCAGCAAGAATCAGAGCGGAGAAGAATGGATGATGAGAGGAGACGGGAAGAAGCGCAAAGGCGGCAGGAAGAAGAGCAGAGGAAGAGGGAGGCGCAAGACGCGAAGAGTGCTGGACGAGGGTTGGGAAGGACGAGAAGTACTCGCGGAGGTGCGACGCAGTATACGGCTGATGGGAGGAGGGTTGCTGGGAGTGCTACGTCTGCGAGTAGAGGCAGGGGTAGTGCCAGCGGTCGAGGATCGATAGGAGGGAGAGGCACAACAGGAACAGGGAGCGCGGGCAGTGGGACAAGAGGGAGAGGGAGGGGCATGGGATGAAGATGAGGCTTTGGAGAAGCTATAGGACATGACTGATACAAGAAATGTGCGTGACTATTAGAAGCTATGCATGCTATACCAAGATGGCTCTACAGAGATAGGGATCAGCGCAAGCGAACGCGAAGTGGAAACAGAGTTCCGACCGAGAGGAACTCAAGTTGCATGGTCAAAGGGACGCTGCAATGAGCGCATGATCGGATGCATGTCAAGCGAAGAACCGTGGCAGCACCCATAGAAGGAATGATCGTCAAGCAGAGAGGCACAAATAAGGAGACAGAAGTTCAATCAAACCAGCATCAGAGCAGAAGGAGCTCGTATTAATCTCTGGAGCTATGTCTCGCTGTCGTTCTATTCTCGAAGCTCATCGCATCCTCGATTGGCCTCTGGTAGGCAATGTTATCCATTTAATCATGCCTCATCGATCGTCATGCACTTCGCCATTCTTTGTTGGCATGACCACCTTATTGCGTCTTGCTCGTCTTCTCCTCCGCAGCTTTGTCGAGAGGACCACCTGGGTTCGATCCCAACTCCTTCAACTGGTCTTTTGACTGTTCAGCAGCTTTCTCGCCTGGGCCTGCGCCTTGCCTGTGTCGAGAGCATAATCGTCAGTCTATCTGTCGATTCTGAGAGTATAGTTGAAGTGTTGTTGGAGAGCCGTCGCTTCTGTTCAGCTACGTTCACAACTGGGTCGCGAGAACTGCATAACATCGCGGTGAAAGAGTGGCATGAATATGATGGGTGAAAGGTCGTAGCGAGAGCGTTTTTGTTTTTTGGGGTCTTGACTGAAGCATGGAAGACTCACTCATTGACATCTGAGGCTACAGGTTGGAGTTGCGAGTCCTTCTGTTGCTCTGGCTCAGGGGATTGACGGCCTTGGTTTGGTGCAGACATGTTGTGCTGTTTTGTCTTCTGTTGACGCGGTCAGTATGCTTGGTGTTGCGAGTTTTGGTTGAGAGCGATGCTGTCGTACTTCTTCGAGTGACCTGTTGTTGTCAGTGGATGGACTTTCGAACAGTGTTCAAGTCTGGACTTACGATTGAGTTTCTGATTGATCTACGACTTTGTAGTTGAGGTGAAGTGTTTTTGTTGTTGTCAAAGTCAAATGTTCCAGCAGTCAAGATATGGATCGAGGGGCAGCTCTTCAACACGCGACTGTCGCTCGCCTCTAGTGGGGCGGGAACGACGTATCGCTGGCGTCATAGCTCGAGTTGACTGATGGCTGACAGGGAAGATTACAACATTTGAAGACCGGATCAGACGCCGATGCCGACTTGAGACCTTAGGCAGAAAGACGAAGTGCACCTGATTGATCAAAAGGACTACTGTGTGTAATCATGCTTTTGTTTAGTCGTTCAGATATGCCGTACAAACTCGACCAATACAAAATCGAGAACCTGCAGTGCTCGGACTTTGATGTCATTCATGGTCTCATGCAGACTTCAGTGCACAAGTGGTGCCTGACCATGGCCATTGACGCCGTTGGCACCGTCAGCTGCATTGATATCGTTGGTCCGGACAACATCGGACATCACGCCAATTAACGCCGCAATAGATGGCGAGAAGGTGTACTCGCCGCCTCGAGGCACGACAAAGCGGTTGATGCCGGGCAGTTGTAGCTCTATATTGGCATCATCCGGAAACAGTCCCTTCATACCAACAGTCTTTGAATCGTTCGTCTGACCCATTACAGCATCAACGACTGCACCTGGAAAGCGGAAGGATGGATTGTTGGCCCACTTTTGTTGGATGAAGTCAAAGCCCTGGTTGAGATCACTTTGATAACAGGCAAAGAGGAGACCACGCTCAGCGTTGGGGTCTTGATTGATCTCAGGACCATACGGAATGCCGCGACGAAGAATCCTATGGGGACTGACAGAGGCGCGACCTTCTCTAGGCTGATCACCTCGCGCATTCGTATTGCGAATATGAGCTCCGATCGGGCATACCATTCGCTTCCCTGGTCCAAGGCCAAGGCTACTAGCTGTATTGAGTCCAGCAGGATCATAATCGAAGAGATTGTTGCGCATCTTGTCCTTACCAATGTTGGCATCGTCGAATTCGGGGCTCAGGTTCACTGAACATCCGTTCTTCCATCTCTCTGTTATACGAGCACCAAGCTGATCTGACAAGGTACACAGAGTGTTTGAAGAGTCCACTAAGAACTTGTTTAAGTCTTAGACGTTCTGCTTCAGCTGGTGCAACACCAGGAAACTGCCGTCGACTTGCCAATGAGGACGAGATTGAGCAATTCCATTGCCTGGACGACCTAGAAGCACCACGCCCTGATTAATGATGTCCTGACCAGGTGGGACGAACATCTCATCTTTTGTCAAACCTGGCAGGTCTTTCACTACCGGTTGACTTACGCCGTCCTGGTAACCAAAGCTGCAACGATAGCAGCGCATGTGTTGCCTCGTCCGTGGAGTGACACTTACTGTTCCTTGCCTTCTGATCGCCTGGTCGAACGTTTCCATCAATGCTAAATGCGAGCTTCACTGTAGAGGCAAGAAGCTAAGTAATACGCTCGAGTTTAACTTTGACAAGATCGGTTGTCTGGCCAGCAACGAGAAGCACTCCGTCAACCTTGTTGTCCACCCACTGATCTGCCCATGCAGGGTCGTTCTGGCTGCCTGGCTTGATGGGATCCCGCAAACCACTGACTGCGGATGCTTTCATGCCGCCTCGAAGAGCAGAGTTTCTCAAACCTGTTACAATGTCCATGCCTTCAACCATACTCACGATCTGGGCTCATTAGCAAGTGATCTTGCGGCAAGAGATATGTTTTCAGACCTTTTGCAGACCCTGGAAGCTGAATTCGATATTCGCACCAACCGTGGCTATCTTGCGTGTCGGCGTTCCGGGCTGCGCATTCACCGAGGCACGGAAGTCTCTGATATCCCTTTGGGTCGAGAGCACATTTTGCGTAGAGGTGATCTCCTGTTGTGCTACCCTTCCAATTGCTCGAGCAAAGCTCGGCTCCTGGCTAGCCGCAATGTCAAAGAACCAGAATGTTTCGACTTCCTTGTTAAGACCTTCGAGGAGGTTGTCGCCCTGAACGTTACTCAGATCTGCGAGGGTGGTCATTTTGATATTGATATCCCAGGTGAGCAAAATACTGAGTGATAGAAGGGACCCTTCTCATTTCTCCTGTGTTCGACAAGACATTTATACAAAGGTCTGCTCATTGATGAGGGCACTCGGGGCGCTGCGTGAGATCTCAGGCAATTGTACAGCTGTGAGATGTATGATACGGTGACTGCGGCTTCCTTCGTGAGCATGCTACTACCCGCAGCTGAACGCGTGCTGAAACGGCTGAAATGTTCTTCGTATGAGCCTATGCCTAGCTTGACTGGACCTTCTGGGCAGCGCAAGCCATTGTGCAGGGATCTCTGGAGATCGACCGTCTTCAAGAGTGATATACAGTAAATTTGAGTATTGCAGTCCAGACTCAACGAGGCTTACGATGCGGTATGTCGACTCATGAGTGTCAATCTCTTTTCGCTGTTGACAATCGACTCTAAAAAGCTGGTATACCTGTAAAATCTTTCAAAGTGCCTGGCATTTGGGAGAAGTGGAAGAGGACAGAGCTGTGGGGCTAGACAGTTTCAAGCAAAGTCGCAGGTCGTGCGGGTTTTATGCAGCAGCTGGACAAGCATCGTCTTCGAAAACGGGTATGTGACAGCATGGGGCACGTCGAACAGCGGCAGGGTTGATGTTGTTCCAGATGTGGACGAAAGAGGGGCGGATTTGCTTTGGCATATCTCATGTGTTCTGACCCGCGTTAGTAGCTAGGCTGATCTTGGATTTCCCGTACTTCTGGATATCATCCCGCGCCTATGTATTCGAGCGATTCAGCATGTCTCTTTATTGGAAAATTGCTCTCCCAGGTAATCTGATTCTCTCGGACTGATCGACTGGATCGCACCTTGACCGGGCAGAAGAGGATCCAGGTCATTATCACGACCACTCAAGCCGACAATGGCGCCTGTAAGGACGACAATTTGGGTTGTTTCGTGCCGCTAGCTAATATTGTGATACAGAGAGGTCAAACACTTCCACAAGCCACCACAGAAAGTGCGCGAGAAGCACGCAAGGCTTTCTTCTGTGACCTATGTCAGAAAGGCTATTCGCGCATGCCCGAGTTCGAGGCACATCAATCATCATATGACCACCTGCATCGACGCCGACTCAAAGAGACACGACAAATGACTCAAGCCGCTAGACCTCGCGAAGAAGAGAACAAATCATCTGGTCTGAAGTCAATAGCACTTCCCGGCGCAGCAACTGGCGGCGTGAAGAAGAAGCCGGTCTTCAAAAGCACTCTGCAGCCTCAAAATGCCAATGTCGTGCCTTTGAAGCCTTTGGACATTGACATGCAGGATGACGCTTACGATCTGAACGGAGCGATTCGAAATGGTTGGGCCGATGACCAGTACGATCCAGCCAAAGGGCTTCCACCTGTCAATTGGAGCTTCAAGCTTACAGACATCATGACCGAAGACGAACTACGAGAACTGGACGAGGAGGTCGCAATGCAGAATGACCCGCGATTGAGGCGGTGACCAGATGCAGTTTGCGATTCAGCTTGCGTTTGAAGCAGTTCTGCCAGACGTCTGAAGCGAAGGTCTGCAAGTGGAATTTCATGTTCCGAAAGCACAACGAGCTTTTCGAGCGCGAGATCATTCCCACAACCTTGAAGGACGCAGACATGTTATCTCGACATGGACGCAGTACTGCCTGTGTTGTGACAGTCTCTAAGTAGGCACCTCCCGAAAGTGGGTAGGGAGATAAGCTCGCGGATCTAGCCGTGCTTACCACTGGAGCCGCTTTGACAGGGTGGTCACCTTATTTCTTTGTAGTTGTAACTGAGTTCGGTACATCTATATTGCGGTCTTACGAACTTGCAGGTAAAGATGGCGGACGATCTCGAGCAGCTAGAAGAGTTAGAGTCTGGTCTCCACGAGCTGGAACCTATACCCACGCACGAAGCGGACTTTCAAGCCAACGAGAAACCTACAGCACCACCCATACGATCGACTACGCTCGGGCTTTCATCGCAGCACTCGGCGATATGGTATTTGACGCGGATTCAAAGATATTCAACATACGTCTTCTCCGCCTTCGCAGTGATGCATGTCGCGAACACCTCCTTGATCCCTCTCGCGCTCCAGTCCGTACCTGCCGCCGAACCATACATGCTCCTTACAAGACCATACTACCAAGGTCCACCTGCCGAGCCACTGATTGTGATGATACCACTCTACTCACACATCATCTCTGGCGTAGCGTTGAGAGTGCTCAGAAGGAATCAGAATGCGAAGAGATTTGGTGAAGCACACTCGAAAGAGAACAAAGCCAACTTCCTCACCAAGTTCTGGCCGATAGTGAGCGGCATAAGCAAGTTGGGATATGCATTCACGCCGTTGCTGATGGGGCACATGTTCATCAACCGAGCGATACCCAACCAATTTTACAGCCACGCGGATAATGTTGGTTTGAGCTATGTCAGCCATGCCTTCGCGAAACATCCTGCCATCTCCTATGCCGGGTTTACTGCGCTTCTGACTATAGGCTGCTTCCATATTACTTGGGGCTGGGCAAAGTGGCTCGGCTGGACGCCAGATCAGACAACGGCCACAGGCGGGCAAAGAGCATTGGCCAAGAAGAGGCGATGGTACACCATTAATGGTCTTGCTGCTGCATTGACCGGGCTGTGGATGGCCGGCGGTTTTGGAGTGGTGGGCAGAGGAGGGGAGGCTATGGGCTGGGTCGGTCGACAGTACGACGAAATGTACAGAATGATTCCGATCGTGGGTAGGTGGATGTAGGATTCTGGACACATGCATGCATGGTTTGGGGGTTGGCGACAGCAATTGAGCAAGAAACCCATCTCAGGTTTCGCGGAATGTACAGCACGTGGCTATCTCCGGCTTGCCATTAGGCAATGCACGCCCTTTCAGTCGTTTCTTCGAAGAATAATGACATCAGCTGGAAACAGGCGACGCCAAGCGAAAGAGCTTGATCTAGCACATCACCATATCATGCTCGTGCATCAGTCCGCGCTGCAAATGCTCTCCAAAATAAAGCTTGTCGCAAACATAACAAGTCACTGAAAGCCGCTGCCAGACCACTTTCAAGCTGGACATAAGCCACGCATCGACAAGCCAACCATCCACGCTGCCGTTGTGGTAAAGTCCTCCCCTGCTTCAGCGCCCTCGTGGTGAGACATGTTGCGCCCTTGCGATCCGGTCGCGCCGACTATGGTAAGCTGCTGCGTCAGCAATGCGATTCAAGCCGACATGGTAGCCCATGCGAACAAACTGTCTACCCTGGTATGATGGACCGTGTCCTGTGTCCAGACAATCGTGAGAGCTGCGGTCCTGCTTGTAGCGTGGGTCTCTGCCGGATGAGCTCATGATCTTTGAATTTTGATCCCGTGTTTGGGAAGTTACAGCTGCAAGAGTTCGAGGAACTGGAAGGATCGGCTGAGATTAAATTCAGTCTGCTGTCAGGTTACAGTAACTCATGAATCTGGTGAGAGACACAATAACGAGCAAGCGCGGAAGAAGTTTTGATCAACCTGCTTCGAGATTTTTGTAATATGGAACACTCGCGGCAGAGCAAACAGTTGTAGATGGTGCTGTGAACAACAATAAGGGTTGACGCCACCTTCCGTCGATATTGAATATGCACTCTGGCGCCAGTATCTACGAGAAACGAGGAGAATGGATTCCTACCGTTCGATTCAAGCCAAGCATGACTCGCGAGCTTCAGAGCTCTATTCTACCCGGGATTGTGGCACAGCTCACGCGGTGGCGAACAACATTTTGTTTGTCCTTGACACCAGAGGGATACTGCAGAAGCGGAAGAGTCTGGCTGTTCACAGTTAAAAGAGCTCCATACCTGTACGTTATGAGACAGATCATAGCATCTCGAAGCAATCTCAACCGCGCATACGTGGCTGCTCATAGCCATTCATGATCTTCGCCGGCTAGAACGCCTCTCCGGGCCACGCATCACAGCTCCAAAGTGAATGTAACGACACAATGCCAACAACGCCACAAGATCTTTCTTGCAAGCTTCACCCTAATTTCCCTCTGCTGGCGTTCTTTGTAGGCACTCCTCGAGCATTCCTTTGTGCTGCTTTGTTGGGAACCGTGCACAGTGCCTCCGAGCCTGCACATAACCTCGAGCTCGAGGACAACGAATAATGCTTCAAGCATCAAAGAGCCCTTGTTCATATATGGTGCTCCGGTACGCCGCTGGCTGCACTCTTTTGCACAAAATCTTCGCACACCCCTCTGTAAGGGCATCAAGGAAGAAACGCCGTTTGTTCACATCTACAATTCGAGCAGCAGAGCAGATATGCGCAGTACTCAGGACGTCTCAGTCGAAGACATACAGTCCCGCGTGGACAAGGCTAGATACCACATCAGGCATATTCGGCGTGCCCACGGCAACCTTCTTGCGGAGCTTGCTGAAGTCAGGGAGGACTATGAAATGCTCAAAAGAATGTATATCGATGACAGACTTGATGATTTTTATCACGAGTACCGTGCGGCTCAACGAGAGCTCGATCATAAGGAGGAAGAACGAGAGGGTTCTGAGAGGAAGCTGATTGAAGCCGAGGACCTTCTCTATCAACTGGAGGATGTACTCGCCTCAGTCATACGTCGTGAAAGGCGTGGACCATGCCCGAAAAGATCGTCATCTTCTCGCAGTCGATCAACGACGCACCATTATTATCAATACTCGGACCGTGATTCGTCTTCCTCGACATCCGGTCAGCGCCGAGAGCCCGCAGCCGACACCGATCGAGGCTACTATACGCGCGATCGAGGCTACTATACGCGCGAGACACGACCGTCAGAGAATGGACAAGATCATTTCACACGCGAGACACGAACTGATGGCGCGAGCACGCCACGATCTTCTCACAGTAGAAGAGGGTACTTCACGCAGGAGAGACGATCCGACGGCGCGAGGTCCTCAAAGTCGTGGACCAGACCTTGCGCGCACGACAAACGTAGCAGTGGCGATCGCAAGCACCACCACCATGAGCAGGATCGCAGCCACAGCTCAGGGCACCACAATACCAGGCACGAATCAGAGCACAGCTCAGGGCACCACAATACCAGGCACGAATCAGAGCACAGGTCAGATCCTCGAGCACCTCCGCAGCAGCCTCGACCAGCAGCGCCGCTTCCTCCCCAGAAGACCATCGCAGAATGGAGAAAGTATGTCGATAATTGCTTCGCAGACTACTCCGAGATCAAGACATTCCCGCATCCTCCGATCGCCAGAGACGGGGACTGGGAAGAGAATGTCAAGGCTATGCTGACCAGTATTCCGGGCTTCGATCTCAAAGCCGAAAGACTGCGATGGCATCCCGACAGGTTCTCTTCGTGTCCTGCCGGTAAGGTCGAGGAGTTCAAGAAGTTGGCGCAGAAAATTTTTGTTATCATGAACCAGTTGAAGAATCGGAAGTGATCAGGTGTCTGATGGAGGTGGTGCTAGATAGGGTTGCAATGGTACGTGTACGAAGAAAATCATGTCCGCCGATATTGTTGCTGGGGGTGTCCACAAGCTTCATCCGACGCTAGACGTATATGTGCTGTAGTGGCAGGTGATAACTGTACTCGACTTAACACGTGGCTAATTACAATGTCTACTGCTTAGTACTATATATATTTCCTACCCGGTGTGCTCCCGTAACACGTTGCAAGGTATAGCTACTGGAGTTCCTTATCTCTTCTTTCAAAAAAGGACTGTACAACGAGCTCGTCCTCTGGCCCGGGACTTTCATCGTTCCCGGAAACCCAAGCAAAGGGAAGATGCAGTGCCCGATCTCGAAATTGCATTCTGCATCCGCGTGCAGTCACTTGAGGAAGCTAGAGGTCAACACAGTACTAGCTTTAAGGTTACTTGGACACCCTATTTTAAGATACTGCTATCTGCATTAGGCATAGCTTCGCAGAGTCACCTGATTCGCGAGATCAACGCGACTTGCTAGAATCCTCGTGGCCATCGAAATTCTCTTCTACCCTCACGTCATCCTCCTCATCGGACTTCACTTTCTCTTGCTTAGTATTGCGGTATGTGGACCTGCGACCCCGAACAGACGTTGCGTGATTTCTGCTATCACGGTCGTACTTGGTTCCGGAACCGTATTTGGCGTAGTTCTATGGGAACCCCATACTCGTGTTGCAACTTGCAAGCATCCACGACCTCCGAATGGGTTGTGATGCTTGTAATACGAGTATATCCCTGTGTGGTCAGCAACCTTAACGTCCAGAGCAACGTGCTTCTGGAAATCCACTAATGAAAGATCGTTATCTGTATACCATGGCGTATCATTCGAAGATCTATGGTGGCCAGCAGAAGTCCCCTACGGAAAAGGCCGCCACCACGCGACAGGACGATACCAATGCCAGACCCATGCCGACCCCGTGAACTTTGTCTGATAACGACCCGGTCCTTTCGTTCGAGACTCTCTTATCTACGATGAACGCTGCCCCGCCCGAGCTTCACATCATGATCTGCTCTTCACCTTCTTGCTGAACATCTCGTGCTGGCGTATGCGGCTTGCGCACCATGGCGAGCAGTTCCAAGAATCCATTGAAGCGTCTGGGCTTCAAACGCATCAATACATCCGATGCGATTGCTACTGATGACAAGATTGGCTACGCGACCCAGACCGAATTGAAAGGTCTGGACAATGCCGGATCATCCTCCAAGATTGCTGGCGAATCTCCTGGTGCTGCCGCACGTAACGACTCGGATGCCGTGAGAACCATTTCTGAGGTCGAGGCTGCTCGCCGACTAAAGACGTTGCGTGATGAGCACAGCTGGGATCCGAATATGCCAGATGATGCCTTCGATGCTATTAACGATGTCGTTGGATCGCACGACCAGAAGGCAGAAGCCGTCCTCATTGATGAGCTTGTCAACGATTCACCGTATCCTGAGGTGTGTAAAGAATGACCTCACAACAGCGTTTCAGCTAATGTGCGGCCTAGGTACGCGCCGTGGTTCGCAACTACGACGAAGATCTCCCAGCCAGCACCATTCGTGCTTGGACTATTGGATTGCTCCTGACAACTATCGTTTCTGGCGTGAACGCATTGTTCTACCTACGATACCCTGTCGTCAACATCGGCCCGTACGTCGTCCAATTGGTAGCCTACCCAATTGGTGTGGGTTGGGCCAAAATCATGCCCAACCGAGAGGTATCACTCTTCGGGATGAAGGCAAACTTGAATCCTGGTCCGTTCAATGTCAAAGAGCACGTTGTAATTGTCGTCATGGCGAATGCTGCCTTTGGTGGTGGCGCGGGCTACTTCATTGACACCATGGTGTCGATTCAAAAGTTCTACAAATTTTCAGGCTTCGGATGGGGTTTTTACACAATGTTTGCTCTATCAACGCAATGCCTCGGCTTTGGGGTTGCCGGAACCGTAAGGAGATGGATTGTCGAACCTGCGTCTATGATATGGCCGTCTGCGCTGGTCAACGTGGCTTTCATGTACACTTTACATGATCAGACGCCGAGTGATCCTGCAAAAACCAACGGCTGGAGCATCTCTCGTTACAGATGGTTCATGTATATCATGGTCGCAATGTTCGTCTGGTCGTGGTTCCCGGACTTTATCTTCCCGGCCTTGAGCTACTTTGCCTGGGTTACTTGTGAGTGAGATATCCATCGTGAGCTGTACATGAGCTGAGAGATCTCGCGCTAATCATTGGTCATTAGGGGTCAAGCCGAATAATGTTGTTATCAACCAGCTCTTTGGTCAGTCGACTGGTATCTCACTTGGATTTCCCTTCACCGGCTTCACTCTCGACTGGGCTCAGATCAATGGCTTCTTTGGGAGCCCATTGATCTCGCCATGGCACGCTACTGGCAACATTGCAGCAGGGATTGTGGCTTTGCTCTGGATTGTCGTTCCAGCCATCCACTACACCGGAGCCTGGTATGCAGACTATCTGCCTATCAGTCAGAACGGAATTACCGACAACACTGGCGCAACGTACAACACGTCGCGGATTCTCACGTCCGAACACGTTGTGGATCCCGCGGCATATGAAGCATATTCGCCATTGTTCCTCTCCACGTCTTTTGCCTTGGCCTATGGCGTAAGCTTTGCGACAATAGCCGCCGTACTTTCGCATACTTATCTCTACTATGGCAAAGACCTGTGGCGAAGATGGAAGGCATCTAAAGGTGAACTGGACGACATTCACATGAAGATCATGCGCAAATATGCGCTCGTGCCCGACTGGTGGTACCTGGCGCTTCTCGTCGTTATGACTGCCTTCGCTTTCGCTTCTGCTTGTGCTTATCCCACCGGTATGAAAGCATCCTCGGTCGTCCTCGCTATAGTCATCGCCGTGGTCTGGACGGTTCCAATAGGTATTATCGCGGCTATTACCAACATTCAGCTGGGCCTGAATGTATTCACCGAGTTCATCATTGGATATTTGCAACCTGGACATCCCATCGCCATGATGATTTTCAAGACACTTGGCTACATCACCATGACCCAAGCACTGAGTTTCTGTAACGACTTGAAGCTAGGACACTATATGCACGTTCCGCAGCGTTCTCTGTTTGCTGCGCAGTTCGTTGCAACTGTGTGGTCGTGCCTGTGCCAGCTAGGCACGGTTCAATGGGCCATGGGCGCCATCAAGAACATCTGCACGGCAGCAGCCTCAGGGAACTTCAGCTGTGCCACCATCAAGACCTTCTACAACGCATCGGTCATCTGGGGTGCCATCGGGCCCAAGCACATATTCTCGGGCGATGCGATCTACAAAGACCTGCAGTGGTTCTGGCTGATCGGCTTCTTCCTGCCCTTTGTGTTCTACGGCTTGGCCCGCGCGTTCCCGAGATATCCCTTGCTCAGAAAGATCAACACTCCTCTCCTCTGGTCATCCATGGGCTTCGTTCCACCTTACAGCGCCGTGAACATTCTGTCCTACTGCGCAGTTGGCTGGATCTTCATGAAATTCATTCGTGATCGGGTTCGTGGCTGGTGGATGCAGTACAACTATATTACATCTGCGGGTATGGACGTTGGTCTGGCCATCTGTGCCATTGTCCTCTTTTTCTGTGTACAGCTTCCGGGTGCAGAAATGCCGAATTGGTGGGGTGTGACTGTCATCGAGAACACTTTGGACATGGCCCAAGAGGCTGTTCGTAAGACGGTCGCTGAAGGCGAAACCTTTGGTCCGCCGGCTGGAAGTTGGAAGTGGTAGATTGACATTTACAACGCACGCAGCTAATTTTGATACCTCAACACACCATCTTCACCTTCTCGACTTGTCTTTTTCAACCATCTCACGCTTTCTGCATCTCAAGTTCTTCTTTCTATTTCACGGACGTCTCATGTCCCCTCCACCTAAACCACTCTCCTAGCTCAGCTACTGAAAACGCAATTGCATCATCTTTGCGCTTTTGCTAAATTAACCATATACACCTCGCCACCAGCAGGCACCCAAGCAGCGTGACCATCGAATAAAATACCAGCGAGAGCAACCTTCCCAGCCCGAGCGCCTAACATCCCCAAAAAGCTACTAGTAGCCAGCGGAGCTTCGATAAAGTGTTGTGCCCGAAGCTAAATCTTATTGCCATTGAGGGCCGTGACAGATCTCTGCGATTTTGGACAAATAGGCTTGATATGATATGCGGGTCGATGATTTAGCGCGGCGGAGGATCTGGGTGTTATGGAGACGTACTGGAGCATGGCTTGTTCAGTATGAGGCGGGGTTGCATTCGATGATAGGTTTGCTAGGCGCTGTAGTGATTGTTCTTTCGGATGGAGGGAGCACATACTAAGTTGGGCGAAGGTTTGTCCTCGGGCCTGTAGTAAACAGATGCGAGATCGTGCTCGCTCTTGAGTAGAGACGCGAGGCGTCTGCGATCATGGCTGTATCGAATAACGCACGGTGCTGCATCTGACGTAGGTGAAATGCATTGAGGCCGTGGACGCAGGCAGGGCCGCATTGGCCCAAGGTCAAAACCTTGGAGTTTTGGGGCGTGGCTGGTATATGGAATGCTTATTCTAGAGAAACCTGCTGAGTTCAGTATCTACCGTCCACGATCTATGATGTAATATAAAAGTTACGCCTGCTGTAGATGCTCCATAGCACCCTCATTTCTGTACCAGTCCCATGTCAAGTTGAGAACTCCTTTCCAGCGCCATTGCTCGCTCATGATCAAACGGAAGAAATTGCGTCAATGTGTCGTGACGTGCTCGTCTACGCGATAAAGTGGTTCAAGTGGCCCGGTACGCGAAGTCTGCACTTCTCACAGTCCGCTCTGAAGCCCATACTAAAGCCTTTTTTGACGTTTTGGGTGCTGGGCCCGGCGCGAACGGGCGAGTTACCACTGCTCAGCGCACCACTTCGTTGCCTTTGTTTTCTGACAATGATGGTATCGGGGCCACTGTCCATGGGTTCGCTGTCCACGGCGGACTCGTAGTTCTCCGTGTTGTTGTTCAGGCTGGCTGGCCTGGCAGGATGGACATTGATGGTTGGTACAGAGTTGCTATCGTCCATATCGATATCGGCCACGCTGAGCATGCTTAGCTGCGATCCTGCTGCCTCGGCGGCTGATGGTGGCGTGGGAACTTCGTCTTCGTCAATTGGCGAGGGAACCTCCAGGTGATCGGAGCTGAAGTTCTCCTGAGGATGCCGCTGCCGAATGTGCTGCAGTGGTCCATTGCGCTGTCTGTGGTGCGGAGATCCTAGACCCATAGAGATAATCGGCGTCGGCACTCGGTTTGTCTGTAGTCGTTGCGCCCAAGGACTTTGATTGGCGACCCGAGACCGATTAGGAAAATTGGCCTCAGGCAGTTCAGCGAAGGTGTCACCGTTCATGCCTTCATCGTCGGATGACATAGACATGTCTTGCGGACTGCCGGGTTCTGATACCATCGAGGAGCCGTCATCATCGCTGTCGTACTTGGGCTGTTCTCGAGCTTGAGCAGGAGTGCCAAGCACACTATCGTGATGTCCGTGACGTCCGACCTGGTCGGCGGTGGGTCGGGGTCTCTGCAAGACTGTCAGTCGGGAAAGTTGTTGGCACGTTGCTCAGCAAGAAGACCTGCACGAACCTTGTCGAGGTGAAGATCGCAGCCGTTAGCATCACAGTCATCTTCCCTGCCTCGCTTTCTGCTGGCCAACATAGATGACATGACGGTCGTTTGAAAGTGGAACACGAGCTCACCGAGGCACCTTTATCTCGTGCCTATCATGCTGGACAGCTCCGACATCGACCCCTCCAGCACACACGGTAGACTGCTGTGCAATTCGATGGTATTCACTGGCACATGTTGTATGGTCAAAGGCAGTGAAAGCTCAGGCAATAATGATGATAGCAATAATGATAATAATACTCCCTTCGATGCTGAAGGAGGGGTACACCTAACTACCGTTGTCCAGTGATGATCGCCATGTTCGAGAACATCCCTGCGGCTGCTGAAACATCCGTTTTGTCGACTTGGCATTTGTGTCCGCGACTTATGCAGGGAGGGGTCGCGGAAACTAGCACTGATCTAGAATGTCTGTCTGCTTTGTTCACAATGATGGATAACTGTACATGATTATAGGTCTAGTCTATCAACAGCGAGCGGTTCAGCGCTTCCCATGTTGTGGGCTCCGATATTGGTTTTCCGTGACTTTTCACACACACTATACAAGACCTTAAAAGCTGAACAGACCGGACCGCCTCTTTCCCAGCGGGTACACGACAATAGCAGAGAGGAATAATCCGACCGTGATACCAATGGCAACCTGGACGACGGAGGCTCCCACGTTGAAGACAATGCTATTCAGCGAGTCACTGGCATCGGTGATGGATGTAGTGTTCGCAACGATGCTGCCATTGTGACCACTGCCAGTAATCTGGTTAGCTGAGGCAATGCCGGCGACCAGCGACCCACTCGCAGCAAGACCGCTAGGCACTATAACGAAGATTGCTGGCAGCATAGCAGCCGCAGCGAGTCCGTAGCCCACACGCCGGACAGCAGGTTGATAACTCATGATGGAGGCGCTGTCTTTCATGACACCTTCTTCCAGAGTCTTTGCAGACGCCTTGCGATTCTGGTGACCAAATAATCTTTTGCGCCAGTATTTCCATTTAGGCCGTAGCTTCTGCTCCCAGTAGTCCCAAAACCGATTCTCGGCCCTTCCGCCGATCCTGCTGTACAGATTGGCCAAGACACCAATAGCCAGTGCGGAGAGAGTGCTGGACACTTGAGTATTTCCCGAAAAGCGCTGCGCCGAAAAGTAGCTCACCACATATCCTGCAAAGGCGATCACCATCATCGTTGGAGCTTGCTTCCACTTGGCCTGATTGATGATGATAAGGCACATTGTGAAGGCCGGCACGAAGAAGAATTTCCAATACCCAGGCATCGGGTTTCTGCAAGTCGCTTCTGATATTGCATTTTTGTCTAGGAGACCGTAGATCGCTGTACCGATTGTGATGCCAAAGCCAAGAAAGAGTGAACTGAGTATGGCGAAGACCATGCGAACACTTCCAGCCACGAGTTGCCGAGACTGGAGCTCCAGCGACGCGCAAAGGACGGTGTAGCCAGGCAAGATTAAGGCGATGGACGACTGAGCTAGCGCCGAAAAGCAGAACAAATTGCCGCCTTCGATGCTCCCGAACGCCCGCGCAAGGAAACTGGTTATCACAGCCGCGGATACTTGAAACACGTTCGCGTACAGGTCGGATGCGCGAGCAACGTAAAGCTCTAAGAAACCAAGGATACATCCGAGAACAAAGGCCACCGGTAAGTCGATAAGTCGTGCCTCAAAAGCGAAAGGGCCAACAAAGGCTGCTGCGAGTCCGTATAATGGGATCCGTAAAAGCCTGTTGTGCTTCTCCTTCCGGTTCATAACCTCTTTCAGACGATGGTAGGCTTCTTCAACGCCAAGCTTGTCGTGCACAACTTCCTTGTAGATTTCATGGACGTCTCGCAGCTTACCCAGATCCACTCCTTGAGCAACCTTCACAAGCTTCACCTCACTCGTATGTGTTTCTTGATCCTCAAAGGACATGATCATGGCATTTGGAATGTACAGAAATTGTGCCTCTGTCTCGAGCACACGGGCGCTCATGGTCATGTATTCTTCCAGACGGTGTGTGGGAGCCCCATATTGCATGAGCGCACGACAAAGTCTTTGGAGATACTTTTGTCGTGCTATCGTGTCCGCAATGTGATTCTTAATCTTGTATTCCTCAGGAAATCGTGCTCGACTGAAGCGATTCAACACTCCACCGCTGCTAGTCCTTTTGCCAAGTCCGGGTCGTTTATGCTGCTCTCGTCTCTGTTGCTCCTCCTTGAGTTTTCTGCTGACCTCTTCGTTCAAAGTCTGATCGGATATGGCAGGGGAGCCAAACGCTGATGATGCGCCCACCAATGTTGCAAGGGAAGACGTTGAGACAGTGTCACTCCTTCTGTATGAATACCAGCTTCTGGAGTTGAAAGTGGGCGTGGTCGCGCCAGATGCCGGTGGGGAGTTGCCTGGACTAGAGAGCGCGCTGTGATCGCTGCCATAACCGTCGAAGGCATTACGACCAGACCCTCGTGGACCACGGCTTGAGGAGTTTGGATCGCCATACAGTCTTAACAAAGATCCCAAAATGCCGCCGCGATACTGCTGTGGTGGAGGCTGGTAATCTTCCGCATATTGTTGCTCTTCAGTTGGAGTCACAGCGCCAGATCGAAGACCAGACGAGGCCTCGCTGGCAGGTCCGTCAAATGCACCTCGGGAACCTGTATGTCTTCTGACCAGGTTATTCGCCTCTGCCAACGATGCCTGCCGCAGACGCTGGCCCGCAGGCAAATGGGTGTGCTCATCGTAGAATTCTCGATCATGTGAATCGCGCGGGGGACTTTGATTCGTGTGTGGTTGAGGTATATGATCATCTACTGAGCCACGCCGCGACGCTGGGTTCGAGTACGCTATTTGTTCGGTTTCCAATGACTTCGCCCGGTGGTAAGCACTTCGTGCACTTGCCTGTCGTCGCCACTCTTGCTCATCGTCTTCGGGACCTTGTATGTGAATGCGTGGCTCTACAGGCACGACGTAACCACCTTGTCGGATTGCAGGCTTCGGTCTCGGCAATTCCAGGTTACGGCTGATCGCCTCATAAAGTTGTGCCTCCTTCTGTTGCGATAGTTGAGGAAGATGAGATTTGTCGTGATCTGTCGGTAGAGAATGGTCGCTGCCTTTACTAGGATGATCTGGAGGGGTATTGGATCCGCTGTTCACAGGAGAACCATTCTTGGGACTGACATGGAAAGGCGAGTGCCAGCCGTCTGCAGATACATCAACGAAGCTAGATCGGTTGCCAGCCTCGTCTACTTCTTCACCACCGGTGAAACCCACTCGCTTCTTTCCCTTCGGCTTGTCCGCGATCGCAGTGGGTGTGTTTTTCTCTGTATTGTTCGCCACGCCACTCGGCACTGCATCGTGCTTAGACGACCCGGGCATTGCTCCATCGCGAAAAGGATTAGGCACCTCCTCAACAGGAGTGCTCATTACGTCGCAAGACCAGCAGTCGTGGGAGTGGTAGCCAAGAACGGCGACAATTGATGACCGATATGCAATGCTCAGAATGCGGTCGCATCCGGGAAAATGGTAGCGTCTACGTCGGATATGTCATGCCCTGGAACAATGGAATGTGCTTTTTGTTTATGAATGCGCCGCGGTCTTGCAACCTCTACTTGAAATTTCGATCGGTTTGCCAAGCTAGATCAGGCAGGAAATGATTGAGCTAGCGCAATGTTCTTTCCGTACAAGTGATACAAACGAGGAAAGTGTAGGTTGGGCACAAATAGACGCCGGCGCTCGAGGCAAGATCGATGGCAGGCCCGCGAAGAAAGGGCTGCAAGTACAAGACGGTGCTTAGAGGCTAGCGCGTAAGCAGCATACGAAAACGAGAGGTGCGTGTGAGTTGCTTAGGAAAGTGGTGCCACGGATGAATGGTAGCATCGTGCTCTCCGGCGAGCTCTCGTCCTGTGAGCGGCAGTACAACAGAAGACGAGTCGAGCTTAGAAAGCGCTCGACCAAACCTTGGGTGTGGGAGGACCCAATTAACCGCACAATCCGTGTTGATGATGGTGTCTAGCAACGGGACCAGAGGCTGCTTCCACGTGGTGGGTCCGCCGATAGCGATGCGATCAGATGCAATGCGGTGAGAGCCATCTCGTGCAAGTAGCAATTGAGATCGGATAGCGTAGTCATGGGCATCCAAGACTCTGCGGGAGCTACATGGTTGAGCTGAAATATGGCCGAAGAGATGCCTTTGACTGCTGAAATAGTGCCAGCGCAAAGACATGCTCCGGACACTGCTCACTCCCAGCAAAAATTGGCCACTGCGTGTATCAGGTAGCTAGAAGCAGACCGGGCACGCCAAACTGAGGTACAGCCAGAGTCTTTGCGCCGCGAGAGCAAGTATGTGTGGGCCTGTCGTATCTGCTGAGGACGAGGCAGAGGCAAACGGAAGAATGAGCGCAGGTTGAGAGATAGTTGAGATAGATGAAAAGCTTGTTGATGGCCGTTGCGCGCTCCGGGAAGGATTCTCGGCATCCGGCAGCAGACACGACCTACGTCACTGCGAGGTCAAACGCGACTATACCTACATGTATGCACATCGATTATGATTGATAATGAATACGAGGACGACGGAAATCTGCAGAACAGACCCGTCAGTCGTCACATGCTCGCATGTCTCCTACAGCCATTCGAGTCATTGCCGCCATTCTGAAGCGTCCAATTCCAGTGCCCTCGCCGACATGTAGTCGTAAAAACTTGGCTCCTCGATGACATGTAGCCAACCTACCAATGCCAGCTGATTTGATCTACCAAGCATATAAGGTCATGGCCTTGGAGCTTTTCGTCGCGCTCTATACGACATCCTGTGTCCACAACATCACGCCAAATACTCCTCAATTCCTCGTTCGCGGCAAACACTGGTCTACTGCCCTATATCGATTCTGTCATTCCTGCCACAAACCACATCTTCACCTTTTGCGGCAAGCGTTGTCTTCAACGATCCTGTCATTTACGTGCACTGCCATTGAAGCTTTATCGTGATGCTATCTAGAATCGAATAGATCCTGGCAACCTTCATTTTTGCAAATCGTTCCGAGCAAACACGCGATACTGTTTTTTTATGTCATCCGCCGTTTATGGCATGGATGGAGCGCCGGGATCTTTGACTTAGCTTGGGTGTTCTCGTAGCTTCAGGCATGCAATCCTTACAACTGATGCTATTATTAGGGCTGTTCTGCGCCGGTAAGAGACTTGATGCGGTGAGAGCTGGAACTCGTGATTACAGTTGTTGCGTTCGGTAACTTTACGAAACTCTGATTTCGCTCGCAGCTCATATTGTGGCCTTGGAAGTTGGGGCGCCGATGGGCGTTACCGCGCGGTTCAGTCGGCTGATCAATGTTGTATGGAAAATGGAGGACAATTGATACACACTTGCTTTTTCATTTCAATGCCTCCATCAGCCGCTCGCGCTTAATGCCACCCTCTAGCTCAGATTATACTGGAACACATAACTCGAGTGTGACGTGTATGGTGCGCACAGCAGCCAACGAGCTCAGTAGTCGCACGCTCACAAGGAAATCCCACATACTCTTTTCATGTCAGACTCGTCTGGGGCTAATTACGTGGAGGAATGTACTCAACGCTTTTGCCGGCCAAATGCTACCGCCCCAGTCTTGTACAGAATCCTCCACGTACACCTCCCTTCCAGTACGCCCGTGTTCAAGTCCGCCAATTCGATTCTTTGTGCCCGAGTGTAATGGTCGTCTTGGGTGAAGTAAAAGCTCGTCGTTGATTACAATCTAGTCTCGTGCGCGGCAGTCGTGGTTAGTCGGTATGTTCTAGAATGATTTAGCAGTTATTGCACTGGTTGACTAGATATTGTTCACCAGTAAGGCCGTGCCTCGTAACCGCCTCGTTCGTATCCTCTACCACCATCTCTTCTCGGACTTGGTGGTCTGCCGTAAGGCTCGCGGCCATGACCGTTCACGTATGGGTCTGCCTCATAACCTGCGCCACGGCGTGGTGGTGGTGGGCCGTAGCGATCTTCTGGGTAGCCTCCTCGTGGAGGAGGATAATCGTCGACGGGTGGACGTCCACCACGAGGTGGGCCGTATCGGTCGTCGCGTGGGTCGTCGTAGTAGCCGCGTGGTGGTGGAGTACGACGGCGGTAATCGTCGCGCCGAGGGCTATAGCCACGTGGCGGACCGCGACGATCGTAGTAGTCGTCACCGCCTGGAGGTGGTCCACCGTAGCCACCACGGCCGCGGTAGCCACCTGGTGAGCGCGATCGGTATCGCTCGCGTGGTCGTGGTATGTCCGTTTGAGGCTGGCTGTGGTAAGTAACTGATGAGCGTTGGCGAAGGGGAAGACGAACATCAGAGATGCATCGGACTGTAGATCCCTTGAACTCCGAGTTGTCGAGCTTCTCGACAGCAGTGGCCAGGTCAGCGGCAGTTTCATATTCAACGTAGCTAGATTGGTGTCAGTGATATACTGGTCTGCAAGATTGAGGGGTCATACCCTTTGCCAGTGCCGGACGGGTCACGCTCGCGATTGACTTCGCTGTAGACGACATCCAAGCCGGATTGGCGAGCAAAGTCTTTCAGATCCTGTGGAAGCAGTGTAAGCCAATCGACGTTAACGAGTATGCAGGGTCGATGGTGAGTGAGGTCGAAGTCAGGTTGCCAAGCCATGGACGGGGTGAATCGGGAACATGCTAACCTGCCAGCTAGTCTCAAACGGAAGACCGGTGATGGTCATCCTGTGGACAGTTCTGCGTGGTCTGGGAGCCATGCGAGGCTGGTGCTCGTAGCCTTCGCGAGGTCGGTTACTGCCTCGAGCGAATTGGACCACAAGACGCTCCCCCATGAATTCGGATCCATCTAGCCATCGGTAAATGTCAGTAGTCGAGTACATAACACAAGGGAAGGAAAGGTGTGTCAGCGCCCGAAGGCAAATGTAGTGCGGCAAACTGTGTCGACGGTAGCTATGACGGCGACAGGCAAGTGGAGCAGGGTTGAACATACGGAATGCTATAGACTGTGTTAGCGCGACGAGCGATATGAGTTCTGACAGGCGACGCACATGGCGAGGCGGGATAAGTGGAGCTTACCTGGAACGACATCACGCGCATCCATGGCGTCCTTGTACTCGATAAATCCGAAGCCATTCATCAGCTTGATCTCCATGATCTCACCCGTGCCATGGGTGTTGAAGTGGTTCTCGACATCGGCCTTGGTAGCTGCGATTAGGTCCGGTCAGCGTTTTCCAGGTCATGGCAAGTACGAGCGATCGCGACAAGGAGGCCAAAAGGCGTGCCAGCTCCTGGTCCCGAGCCAAAGACTAGCGTCTTAACTGGAGGTAGGTACAGCAGGTAACGCAGCATAGGATGAGCACAGGCAGAGTATGCTCGGCCAGTCCTCCTTCCTACTGCGCTCGAGTATCAAGTCGCGCCAGGCTCTACACGCGACCCACCAGTGACAGAGCATCCTGCGAATTATCCATTGACCAGCAGCCACGGGAGATATTGCGTACCGTTACGGGGCAAGTTGCCGAGATAGAGTCTGGTGTTGCTCACTCCTGCGTCCGCCATTTTTGTGTGGATGTTGCGGCTGCACGCGACGCTGCTGCGGATGTGCGATGCGACGAAGCTCTTGAGAATTGTGCGATGTCCGGGCCGCGCCTGGTCAGGTCCTCGAAAACCCTGCCGACCGGTGGAGAGGAAGGTTGCGTTGCCTGCAAAAGTGAGGCGGGATGTGCGCAGATGTGATGCGTCGATGGGAATGCAAATGCAGGATGATGACCTGCGATATTGGTGGTTCGAAAGGCGCGTCGTCAGGGTGCAGGTGCGGAAGAGTGTGGAGGTGCAAATAGAAAGGTAAGGCGAGACGGGAGCAGCGCACAGGTGTGATGAGGCGAACTCGCGAATGACGCCAAGTCACTCGCTAGCGTGGACTTGTCCGCGTCCAATCATATGTATGCTGTTGCGGATTAGACGTCACCACCTTCCACGGCAAGGACTTCCTCTTTGCCGAGGCAGCGGCGACGCACAGTGCAAGATGGGCGTGTGAAGCATAATGATGAGGCTTAATTGACATTCACTACGGTGGTCTGCCGAAGCCTCACCTATTCGTGTGGTCCACGACGTTCGTCTCAATGGCAGTCCCGACTTTGTTCTCGAGAGCTGCCACGCGCCGTCTCGCGCAGCTACCTGAGGCGTTGGCCTTCACAACGAGAACCACGGCTGCCACCAGCAACATAGCATCGAGATGTCTCGTGCGAGGGTATCGACCAGCGGCCGTAATGGCAGGTCAGAGGAGATGCATTGCACAAAGTACGCGAAGAAAGTTTGCTACAGTGAAGGAAGACGCAGACTGGCAGAACCCTCTGAACCAGGAACGAGAAGCAGATGAGGTGGACGTATGTATCGTGGGAGGTGGACCAGCTGGGCTGAGCGCTGCAATTAAGCTCAAGCAGCTGGCGAATGAAGCCGGCAACGAGGACTTCAGAGTGCTACTGCTAGAGAAAGCTGGCGAGATAGGTGACCACATAGTGTCTGGCAATGTCCTGGAACCATCTGCCCTTGATGAACTGCTTCCAGATTGGAGGTCAGAAGACAATCCGAATCGTTTCGAGAACTTCACGCCCGCCACTAAAGATCGCATGCGCTTCCTCACAAAGAGCAGCTCCTTGCCGATGCCCAAGCCACCTCAGATGAATAACCATGGCAACGTGATCGTCAGCTTGAACGAGCTCACTAAGTGGTTAGGTGAAAGAGCTGAGGAAGTTGGCGTCGAGATATACCCAGGCTTTGCTGCATCAGAGGTGTTGTTCACCAAGGAAGGAGCCGTGAAGGGCGTGGCTACCAACGACCTAGGCATTGCACGAGATGGCACACCCAAGGACTCATTTGAACGAGGCATGGAGTTTCATGCGAGGTGCACACTCCTCGCCGAAGGTTGTCACGGAAGCTTGACCAAGAAAATCATCAAGAAGTACGACTTGCGCAGAGACAGCCAACCTCAAACGTACGGCCTTGGCATCAAAGAAGTCTGGGAGATCGATCCGGCGAAGTTCGACAAGGGTCTTGTAGCACACTCTATGGGATATCCGCTGCCAAAGAGTGTATACGGCGGTGGTTGGATGTACCACTTCGGTGAGAATATGGTGTCCATCGGCCTTGTCGTAGGTTTGGACTATGCAAACCCATGGATCGCACCCTATGGTGAATTCCAGAAGATGAAGCAGCATCCATTCTACAAGCAGTACCTCGAAGGTGGAAAATGCATATCATACGGTGCACGAACTCTGAATGAAGGTGGCTTTCAGAGTATACCCAAGTGCGCATTTCCAGGAGGAGCGCTCATTGGTGACACAGCAGGCTTCCTGAATGTGCCAAAGATTAAAGGGACGCACACTGCAATGCGTTCTGGTATGCTTGCAGCAGAAGCAGCTCATGATGCACTAGCGAACAGCAAGGATACCGAGGGTGCAATCTTCTTGTTCGACTATGAGGACAAACTCAGAAACAGCTCCATCTGGACCGAGCTGAAGCAGGTCCGAAACATGCGGCCTAGCTTTCATACTCCGCTCGGTCTCTACGGCGGTATCTTGTACTCAGGTCTCGAGGCATACATTTTCCGCGGCAAGACACCCTGGACACTTAATCATCCCAAGCCAGATCATGCTGCCACTGAGCCTGCAGATAAGCACCAAAAGATCGAGTACCCAAAGCCAGATAATAAGATATCCTTCGACATACTCACTTCTGTGTCGCGAACAGGAACCAATCACGAGGAAGACCAACCCTGCCACCTACAGGTCAAGGACTGGGATGCGCATGCTCAGAAAGAGTGGCCGACCTACAAGGGTGTTGAGAATCGCTTTTGCCCTGCCGGGGTGTACGAATACGTCGAGGATGAGACAAAAGACCTCGGCGTGAGGTTCCAGATCAATGCTCAAAATTGTATCCATTGCAAGACCTGCGATATCAAGGTGCCTGATCAAGATATCAACTGGCAAACACCTCAAGGCGGCGAAGGACCGAAATATGTAATGACATAAAAAGGCGGCACGGAGTCACTGCAAGAGATCGATCAGGGCTGGCGTGACGAAGCCTCCAATACCTGAAACACCAGCTGTGCAACGTTCAACGCAGCCGGTATCGAAAGACGCAGGAACATTTAATGCGGGCTGCATGATATACTTAAGATGCCAGCATGCACGGAATGTTGTGGCGAGCCATTGTACATAGTCAGCGACAACAACTTCGTTCCTGCCATTCCATGCGTTCACAGCAGTCCGCAGAATCCGCTCGTCGAGCGCTGTAGCAGTCAGCCGCAGCGCGCTCGGTCATCAAACGGTCGTGTAACAACGCCATTTGCACGACCTCAACTTCAGCTTCAGCTCACAGGTTCATTGAACGACTTTATCGAGATACCCTCGCTCAGCATAGACCCTTCTCCATTATGCGTTCGGTCTCCTCCATTATGGTACGAAAGGGAGTGACTTGGATACTCATGCTCAATATGTGCACGCGCCAGTGCAGGATGGCCCTTTTGAGATCCGCTTGCTCCAAATCAACCCGTCCGTCAACGAAACGACACGAGCACTCCCATTCACTGTACCTTGGAAACTTACAAATTCGACAATGCACCTCCATACCGTTGCATCTCATATGTCTGGGGTCTTAGTAATTCAGAATGTATCTTCGTGGACGACGTTGTTCCACGAGGCGTCTGCAGCAGCAAGATGAGAATCGACACTGGCAAACTAGAAGTTACGAAGAACTTATACGGCTTCTTGCAAGTAATGCGGAGAAAAGCTGACCAGTGTGAGGACTTGTTCCGCGAAGGCTGGCTCTACGAAGGCTGGCTCTGCGAAGGCTGGCTCTGCATTGATGCGATATGCATTGACCAGTCCAACAATCAGGAGCGAAGCCACCACGTCACTCAGATGAGTCGGATACACAGCACGGCAACGCAAGTCATATGCTGGCTCGGCTGGGAGTGGGATCGAAAAGGCGACGGCTCAGGCGATGGCAAGAATACATCTGCTGAGTACGATCTGGTGCCAAATTGTGTCGAGCGATGGGTACGTTTGTCGAACAAATGCGCACTCGGACGCAAGCCGCCCCCAGAAGCATTTGCAAGGTATGGCGCTTCGTACGGTGCGGCGCATCCAAAGGCGCAGCTGCTTCAGTTGGTGTTACCTCACGATGATCAGTTTTGCCAACAGTCACCCTTCGACGATCGGTCATGCGAGCATTGCAGAGAAGCCACCAACGGAACGTGCTATTGCATATATTAAAGAGCTAGCTACTGGTTCCAGAGGCTGGCAATTCGTTCATACTCTTGTGATAGGCCTGTCGATCTGACCAGCGGACTGGGCTTAGACTTACCAAGCTGGATTCCCGACTTTGCCGCAACGGGTTCCAACGTCTTTGAAGATTTATCAGGAGTCAGCTATGACGTGTTGACTGATCGTAAGAAGATGTGCAACTGGCATAAGGCGAGAAACTTGCTCGACTTGCACGCGATCCTTCTAGACACACTTGTGGAAGTGGATCAACCTCTTCAACACTATTATCTTAAGCGGGACTTCAGGCCACTAAGGGAATTTTTGCCTGACAACGAAATCCGATCAAATGGACAGCAGAATAGAAGCGCTATGGAGGACGATGATCGGCAATCGTGACGAAAGTCCGTTGCCCAGTGGGTGTGCATCGCAGCAAACTACCACAGACCCAGAGGCATCAAGAGCGAGGTCAGTGCCACCTGCAGAAGTCTCTGGAATGCCAGCCATGCCCCATCAGGAACAACAGAGGCTTCTGACTGCAAGACTGGATGAAGCCAAAGACGTGGGTCCAGCTGATGCATATGCTGTTGCAGCTGCAAGGACATATTCAGGTCGTTGTTAGATTGTGACTCGAAGAGGCGATCTAGGATTGGCTCCTGTCAAGACGCAAGCAGGTGATCAGATCCGGATACTCGCTGGTGCCGGGGTCCCGTTCGTGCTGCGAACGCAGTCAGAGGTTGGCACTTTCAAGCTCATAGGAGAGGCCTACGTGCATGGCTGCATGCATTGCGAGGTCGCTGCCGATAGCCTCCAGTTCCAACAAGTCATGTTACAGTAATTTCGTTGCGTCAAATATATACGCTTGGCATCGGCATTGTGAAATCGTCGTTTGCTGGTACGTCACAGTCTCGCAGTTATCTCCGAGCATACAGCAGCTTTGCGAAATCATGTAGCGAAGAGGTAGAGACCATTTGCATGTCTAGGTAATGTCGCGGTTCTGGAAGGTGTTAGGCCAAGCGGTACATCTGGTACGCCCTCTGATGGTCTAATGTCTTATCCTGGCTGGTCGAAAGGCTTGAAAAGCACGCTGCGATAGTCGAACCGGAGGATTCTAGACGACGGATTCAGCGCTTGTGTTGCATATGTATCGCTAAAGGCTGCCATTGCCGACCCTTTATTGAGATTGCTGAAGGTTGAAGATGTGGTTAGGTGTGATCTCGAGAGAAGAGACCGTTGGTAGTGGTAATGACAAACGAGGAGATTGGAAGATCTAGCAGCAAGAAGAAGCTTGCATTGTAAACCGGCAGTCAGCTTGTTCAAGGTGCTTCTGATGTAAGGCTACTGGGTTCAACGAGACCACCGCCGTTTAGCGCAAGGTGGAGATGATCTTGCCTTCTTGACTGCCAAGTATGGCAAGAGCCAGATGCTCGTGGCCA
Source organism: Passalora sequoiae (assembly GCA_013248845.1). Classification (NCBI taxonomy): domain Eukaryota; kingdom Fungi; phylum Ascomycota; class Dothideomycetes; order Mycosphaerellales; family Mycosphaerellaceae; genus Passalora; species Passalora sequoiae. The sequence continues at coordinate 1,089,609 of WSQC01000023.1, forward strand.
AAATGAAGCAGATATTTTTCGAAGAAGATGTAGATATATGACCTGCGTATTGTGCATCTTGAGAGTGGCGCTCATGCTGCCACATGGGTATGCCAGCCGACTAACGCGTAGCAAGCTCCGATTTCACCGTTATGAGCGATCTGGAGTGATGGCAAGATCATTGCCCTTTTGAAGATCTGACTGACCAAATGATCAGAGCTGATAAAGTGACAGACTCGGTCCATGTAACAACATCCCGGACATTGCATTATGGTACTGGACGATTCGGGATTACTGACGTCCGAGTCCGGCAGAAACCCGCACACTTCCATGATATATAGGTCCAACCGAGCGCTGGAGTGTCGATCGACCTCGAGTTCCTACATTTCGCATTCTCATTCAGTACATCGTTGCAGCGTGCATTAGGTGGTGTCACCTCGAAGCCAACCTCTTATCACGCGTTACGCCCGTCGTGCTGCCTTCGTTCGACCGACCAATGAGCTCCGTTTTTCTAAACAATTTGCATGTCAGGCGACCATTCACGAGACGCATGAGAACGCTGTGGACGCGCAGCTTCGTCACACGCGATTGAGCAAGACAGGCTGAACTTGTTGTTTCGACCTCACTTCGTCCTTCTGCCAGAACTTCGAATCTCGAACAACTCTAACGACAGCACAACTCTTGGCGTCGCACTTCCCCGCTCGTGCCGCGGATTCTGGCCGGTATTCCTGGTCAACTTCAGGCATCCATTTCTCCATCAGCCTCAAAATACCTTGATCCGACGACGTCTCAGTCTCATCCTCCTTACTGTATTTGCGGGTCAACCCTCCTTGTCGTCCGAGACGGTGACACGCCTCCGGTACTGCTATCGAGCAACACGCTCCACAGAGGGACGCACACGTCATGACATCGAAGTGTCATCGTCGAGCTGCTGCTACTACCGGAGCTCCTCCAGTGTACTCACATGGAATTGGTCAAATGCAAGCGAGACGATACCAGTGACAGGCTCGGCCGGCCAACTATTCGTCGCTACCTACCACAGTCCAGTCCTTGTTCCCTCCCCTCTCGCCACCCTTGCCCACTTTGCCAAGGCGGCGCTCGGAGGGTCGTGGCTTGTTAGCTCCACACTGCAACGGGACACCTCAAAAGATGAGAAGTCGTGGCCGGTTTTGGCGTCCCAGCGCATGCCAGTGATCAATAGCTTTTCATCCAGCGAAGAGGCTTCCCAAATCGCAAGCTCAGAGTCTTCAGCACAACCAATGGCGTCGGCGGCAATAATGCATCCCAGACCAAACATCTGGGAGCGGATCCGTCGGCGACTGAAGACAATAGACCTCCAGTACACTTTGAGCTTTGCAAGGTACTGGTCGTGACCGCGACTTTATTCCTCACCATTGTCGGTACAAAGTGCCGTACCCGATGTCACAAAAGCAATCTTGCAGGTGTTTGTGCGGGCTTTAGCCTGCCTCGCCTGGCCGGGAGATTGGAACAAGGCGAAACACGTGCATACAATTTCGTGGCTGCCGCGGTCCATTTACCTGCGTTTGCGATGATGCTCCATCGGCCGCGCAACTGCCTCCCTGTACAACAGTGTGGAAGTCAAAATGTGGATTTCGCCGTGCAATCACGCATTACGCCAAGCTGAAGTGTCGCCGCACTCCAGAGCTGCGCCTCGTTGATATCGCAGTCCCTGCCGCGCATCAAAGCGGCGAACTCGTTTGCCCAGCACGCTGCACACTCTTGGCACGGTCAGAGCCAGCCATTGACGAACACCCTTACCAGCATCCGACAACGTGCGTCGCTGTGGGTTTCCTGCCCGTCGGGTATGAGTTGCAGCTCTTGATCGAACCTCCAACTTTCGTCCTATCGTATCATGATGCATCTCCTTGCATGTTTCTCTTTCTTGCAAACATGAAGGCCCGCAGTCTTTCTGCTATCGTTTCGCTCACTTAGCTATGGCATTCGCCAAGTGGCTGCAGTATTTGCGGACGGCATGTCGATGCGCATTCATTGCAATCGCCGCCGTGGTTGCACTGCGAGTCTTCTACCAATGCGTCTTGCCAGTTGTGGCCTTCCTCATTCCGAGCTTGGACCCTACCTTCTTCGACTGGGGTGTTTACGGGGCATATCCCACGCACCTTTACAACACATTCGATCTTCTCGGACCACGAGCAAAGCGCGTACGATGGGACGAAAGGTGCGATCAAGGGCTTATACTCCTTACTCCAAATGGACCTTCTGTTGAACGGCCTGGGCCAATGATTCTGGATAGTCATGGAGACCTGGTATGGATGTCTGACGACTTTGGGCCGACTGCAAATCTCAAAATGCAACGCTACAAGGGCGAGGACTACCTGACTATGTGGTCTGGCGAAAAGGCTGCCACTTCCGGGAAAGGGCTTTATTTCATGCTTGACTCGACATATCAGGTCGTACGAATGGTCTCAGCGGTTGGCGATGGCTTGTTCGGAGATCTGCATGAATTCAAGATCACGTCGCAGGGTACCGCATTGATGACTGTCTATAACACTACTCAGGCAGACCTTCGAGGGATGGGACGCGGACGTGGGATTGATGGCTGGGTCGTCGACAATATGTTTCAGGAGATCGACATCGAGACCGGCGAACTTCTTTTCCAATGGCGAGCACTCGACCATTTCGATCCTGTAGAGACACACTACACCAACCCATTTGGAGGATACTGGGAAAGCATTCCCTTCGATTTCTACCACCTCAACAGCGTTGACAAGGACTCGCACGGCAACTACATCATATCGTCCAGACATTTCCATCATGTGGTTTGCGTCAGTGCTTCTGGCGACATCCTCTGGATTCTGGGTGGCGAGCATAACCAATTCACGGATCTCTCGGATGGAAAGGCTACCAACTTCAGATGGCAGCACGACGCGCGGTGGTTGTCTGAAGAAGAAGGCATCATCACTTTATTCGATAACCAAAAAGCCGGGCCACTGCATAGTGACGCGTCAAACAGCAGAGCTATGCACATTCAATTGGACGTTGAGAAGAAGACAGCCAAGCTGGTCCTCGAACTTGTGTCTCTCCAAGGCATTCTAGCATCGTCCCAGGGTTCTGTTCAAATCTTACCAGACAGCCGGCAGACTTTCGTTGGGTGGGGTTCCGCTGCGGCATTCTCGGAGTACACAGCGGAGGGCGAACTGATGTGCGAAGTACACCTGGGTGCATCTTGGTTCTACTGGTTTGAGCGGGTCAAATCGTATCGCACTACGAAGGTGTTCGGCTGGCACGGCCGCCCGAAAGCGCCGCCTCAGATCAAGATCGAAGAAGACGCTTTGCATGTGAGCTGGAATGGCGCCACGGACGTTGCATTTTGGTCGCTAGAGACCAATCACAAAGATGAAGCACGAGCACTCATTCATGCAGCGCACGTTGACCCCAAGGATGAGGAATTTGCAAGCATTGATGTGATCCCGAAAGTCGGCTTCGAAGGCACATTTGAGTTACCGAGCTTGTCTTCAACAGAAAAGCAGTCTGCACGTTACAGAGTCGTGGCTTTGGACGAAAAACATAATGTGCTGCGCTATTCGGACGTCGTATCTCATGCGGATTACAAGTCGGACTCGTCTTATCTGTGGATTCTCTTCAAGCTCTTCTTGGTCATTGGCTTTCTTCTTGGAGTGCGGCTCGCGTTCAAATGGTATCGATCTGGACAATCGATCCGCAGCTATGCTAACAGCCAGCGTAATTCCATGCTCGCACCGGCTTGGTTGGATTGGAACCAGCTCTCAGCATGGCGCACAGAGCGCGCTGAGCGATCTGATTTTCCTGACTGGAACACATGAAGTGGAGAGCGGCAAAATCAAGACCGAGTTGAAGAACTCTCCTCTGGGTTCCGCTGGTCACATATATTGGGGCTTGGAGAAAGCTTTGAGAAAAGACGCGCCATCAGGTCCACCCGGATTGGTGTTCCAGCTCATCGAGAAATGTCATGACACCAGTCACCGACCTGCGTCAGCGGCAACGCACAAGTGTCCCACAAAAGCACGTTTGGGGTCGCACACTGCCACGCACCAGTATAATCCGTGTAAGGCCGCAGTACGGAAGCTGGTGCGCTTCTATCTGCAAGCTGCAGCTCATGATCTGTCAGCGCAACTAGAGAACATCCAGCGGATCATTGCAATAGGGCTTTGCTACGCGCGCGCAGTCGAAGGATCGCGTCGGACATCTGCTCCGTGTGCACACTTCCATACTCGTACGTATGAACGATGTCGTCTCTCGTAAAGCATCGCCTTGATTACTGATGGCCAACACGACGATAGGCCAGGCCTGGTCTTTCTTGCTAGAGTAAAGCGGCATGGCCGAGCTCAGAGATCAGCTACTCAGCCAGGATGAGCATCAGCTGAGGTGGAAGGTTGTAGCGGCAGCGCAAGGATGAAGAAAGGGTGCAATGGATACACGAGTGCCTCGCTAGACACGAATCCATGAAGAACAAAGGGATTGTGGAGGACCAGGTATCGCTCACGATAACACTATTGAGCAAGGCATGGAACAGCATCGAGGATCATTTTGGGCAGGCTTGTAGACATACGCAGAACAATAGATCTCTCAGAGGCAATGATCATCCTATGAACTTCCTCGTGCTTCATGCCATGGATATTCATACTCCTCCCATCAACATTAAGCCCATCCTACTAACAACACTGTATCCATTGGTTCTACAAACACGGCATCTAACGGCAAACAGCCTGGTCCGATGCGTCCGGCCGTGCCGAGCGAGAGACAACTGGAAATGTCGATCAGAAGCCCAGCCCTGTATTCTTGGCGGCAAGGTGCACCTCGATGGGGCATGTCTAGTAGGTAGTAGTGCAGGAACGACGACTGGGATGTCGAAGCATCGGGATAGACTAGCGAAGGTTGATTGATTGATGGTGTACTAAGGTTGCGCATGATATTTTTTTCCATGAATCCCATTTTGCCTTTGTGACGGGTTGATCGTGGATTGGTTTGAGTTGTCTGGAGTATCAATGGGTGTCGAGGCATATGCGTGGATTCGATGGAGATATATTTTGCTATATGTATTGCAGAGACTGAGGTCTTGATGGCTCACAGAGACTATTCTGGGAGGGATCACCAAGCTTTGTCTTGTGAAGCTCAAGCTCCTCTTGCTTCAAATTCGGCTCAGCGCTCGGCTTTCATTCTGGACATGGTAGGTCGACCAGTGCTATCACAGAGCTTGGAAACACGCATACTCTGCGGCTACTATGCAGTTTGGCAGATATACTAGTCACTTACATCGATCGTGACGTTGGCAGTACGTCTCGCGTACCATGCAACTGCTTCCTGTACCGAGCACGCTGGGTTCGCACTTGGATCTAAGCCCCGATAAATATACAGCATGCTATTAAGCACACTACTGTAACATGCGCACAACCTTCAACAGGTCACCGGTGACACCCATTGCAGTCACGTCACCTCCAGCTCCAGCGCCTTGTATGATCAGCGGGTTGCTGCCATATCGTTTCGTATAGAAGTTGATGATGTTATCGCTGCCCTTGAGCGCAGCAATAGGATGGCTCGCATCAAACTTCTCAAGACCAACCTTGACCTGCTTACTAGGCACATCAATGCTGCCCACAAACCGCACAACTTTCCCCTCTTTCGCTGCCTCGTCCTTGATCTTCTCCATCTCGCTATCGTACTGTGGCAGCTTTTCCAGGAATTCGTCGCCAGATTGCGCCGACTCAAGATCCTTAGGTATAAGTGACTGCACTGGGAACGAAGTAGGCGACTCCACGGGCAGACCAGCAATTCGCGCCAAAATTGTGAGTTTCCTCGCCACATCAAGGCCGTTCAAGTCGTCTCTCGCGTCAGGTTCGGTGTAGCCAAGATCTTTCGCCTTCTTCACCTCTGCAGCGAAAGTGCCACCGCCTCCGCTCACAGGCTGAAACGAGTTGAAGAGGAACGACATGGTTCCTGAGAAAACTCCCTCGATCTTTGTCACTTCATCACCCGTCTCAACAAGCTCTTTCAAGGACGATATGACGGGTAGTCCTGCACCGACGGTCGATTCGTGGAAGACATAGCCGTTGCTAGGCGAGCCAGTGCCGTTGGCGGCAGAGCTAAAGATAGACTGCCAGAGATCGTAGCTGTCGGAGAAAGCCTTCTTATTCGGTGTCACAATGCTGATACCTCTTTGCAGAACCATTGGGTATAACGAAGCGAGACCGTGGTCGGAAGTATTGTCTACGAGGACTACTTTTCCAGGAGCTCTTGCGAGTTGGCCGAATGTCTCATTGAAAGGCGGAGGAGGCGACCCATTCCTTTCGAGATCTTGTGCGATGGTCGTAGGGTTCAATGGCTCGAAGTTGCTGCTGAATAGCTGTTTCGTGCTTCGTCGTGCGAGGACGAGACGGAGGTCGATGGGTGGGTTCTGCTTGGAGAGGCGTTGTTGGAGGAAGGAGAGTTGCTTGAGGAAGGCTTTGCCTACTCCTCCTAGACCTATCACGGCGACGAATACTTGTTTGGCTGGCATCTTGAAGGTCGTTCGTGAATGAGTGTTGAAAAGTGTCTGTTCGACTCCCACAAGAAGCATCCCACTTGATTCAATGCTTACCCCTCCTAAATTTTAGCTCCGATGCAGGGACGAAACAATGGCGTCAGTTTCATCAATATTTGGGGCACAACTTTGTTGAGCACTTACTGAGCATATGTTTCACCAGCAATAACACCTTATCGACATAATCGATCGACATGGCTTCCAAGAAAGATGCGCATCTCTACAACCTCGACCGCAAGCAACGCAACCTCTCCAACGGTCGCGAGATATCTAGCTCCACGACCTTGTCCTTCACGTCGCAGCTTTCCTCTCTCATCAACGCCAGCTCCACATCTAGCAAGCCAGCTCCAGCGCGATCACGACCCAAGAAAGAAGACATCTTTAGCACACACAACAGAAACAGCGCCAAGCGAGCGAAACGTGATCTCGAAGCCGACAATGCCGGGACTTTCCAACAGAAGCACAGCACAAAGTCTGATCCCCTCGATGCCAGTGCCTGGGAGAGGAGCAAGAGGAAGATGGAGGAGAAGGCACGACTTTATGCTGCCATGAAGCGAGGAGATGTAGATGACGAGGATGGCAAGTATGCCGTAGACTTCGATGCGAAGTGGGCCGAAGCTCGTGCTGAGGGCAAGGATGATGCCTCGGAAGATGAAGACGACTTAGGGAGTGACGAGGGTCCTGAAGAAGAGGTTGAATATATTGATGAGTTTGGTCGCACAAGAAAAGGCACCAAACTGGACGCCATGCGTGCTGAGACCTCAAAGAGGCGGCAGGAAGGACTGCAGGGTGGCGATGCTGCACGGCCTTCTGCTCCGAGTAATGTCATTTACGGAGACACGATTCAGCATGAAGCATTCAATCCTGACGAGCAAGTCTGGAGTGCTATGGATGAGCTAGCCAAGAAGAGAGATCGGTCACTCACGCCTCCGCCTGAGGAGCACTTTGACAGCAAGAAGGAGATCCGGACCAAGGGTACTGGATTTTTCCAGTTTAGTGGAGATGCCGAGGAGAGGAAGAGGCAAATGCAGGACTTGGAGAAAGAAAGGGAAGAGACGGAGAAAAAGAGGAAAGAGAGGTCAGGGAAATCGGACCAGCGAAGGGCGGAGATCGAGAAGAGAAGGGAAGAGATCAGAAGGAAAAGTGCAAAGAGGAAGGCGGATGAGTTCTTGAAAGACCTGGGAGCACAGATAGACAATGATGAAGCGGACACTATTCCCGCCGAGACGAGTAACGACATGACCGCGCGCATCGAGGCGGCGATACAGCGCGAGAATGATGAAGCATGAGTAACTCAATATCTTCAAGTGAACACACACCACCACAACCGGACTAAATCGCCCTCCTGTTCAGAAGCTCTTCATCCACCATACCAGGTAATATGGCGCAATGCTCTCCATGCCGGGCGTAATCTGCCCGCCCGGCAGTTTGTTCCAGTAAATCTGCTCACCCGGATACTTCTTGAAGAAATCGTCCCAGCCCTGGCTCACATCCTGCGCTTGGTGCGTGAAGCCAATACAATACAGCCTCGTTCCAGGCGTAGCGTTCATCTGTCGCTGCGTGGCAAGCTGCCTTCGACCATCGAGGCACTTCTCAATGTCCTCTCGCAAGCGCGCCTGCAAACTTTGCTGATTCGTAGAATGTTCGACCTTCAGCTCGATGCCAATGTTACTGTTGGCTGATGGATGTTTATTGATATGCGCGAATTGCTCCACACCCCAGATGTCGATGGGGAGGTCGCCGTTCTCGTACACTCGCACTTCTCGCTGCCACCAGTACAGCTGACCAAGCATTTTATGCTGCAATTGTTGTTCTCGGAGCAGAAACAGGATCAGATCGACTTGGAGCCAGACCTCCCAGCCTTTGTTGAAGCGCGCGAGGCCGACATTGTCCCGAGTCTGTGGATTTGCTAGATATGTTTTGAGTATAGTCATGACATTGTCGAGCTGATTGTCATTGACTTCGATTGGGGTTTGAATCTGTGCCATGATACACGATGATGTTTAAAAAGAATCGCGTGAATATAAGGAACGAGGGCGGGCACACGGCGTACTGATTGTAAGAACGCATTGATATACCCAAGAGCTGAAAGACGCCAGGGTGGGAACGATACCTGTTTGGAGCTCATATTGCACAGGGTGTGGCACGCAATGTTCAGCTGTTCCATATTCATCCTCTTCAGCTGCAACCTGCTGACAGACGCCTTTCCACATCCGTCATCTCGGCAGGGCACTGTGTCGCTCTTACTTGCATGATACCAAGGCCCTATACGCTACTAGCTACATTAGCGAAACCCGCTGCGGACGACACCTCCTGGCTCGCATCAACAGCCATGATTTCTGGCTCTGTCTGGTCACCACAGCATGTGTAAGACAGCTACGAATATGACGTCTAGCATGTTCGCAGAATAAGGTGGACAATTCGAGCTGCGCGCCTGGTGACGCATCGATGCATGTTGTTTGGCGAGTAAAGGTTTTAACTGGAAATCAAGCAAGCAGCGGAGCAGGCTATATGAGCTGCTGGAATGGAAGGCGCATGCCGCGTCGTGCGTTGAGGGGAAAAGTGAAAATCAAACGACAGAAAATTTCCTCAGAGATCCAAGGAACTGATCTCATTGATCCGTAGTCGCCTAGCATACATGTATGACATGCAGCGTAGCGCTACCATCATTGTCGACACCATCATCCTTCCACACCTCCCCTGCCTTCCACAGCTCTACCACCCCCGGCATCTTCCGACAACTCCCCTTTCTACGCACTACAAATGTGCTCCAGAATCTTCAGAACCTGCTTCCTCACACTGACATTCGCCGCCACATGCGAGAGCCTCTGGTGCGTCACCAGCACCCCAGCATCGAAACTGCACACGAGAACGATCGCCACGGGCGAGATAAAGGCTGCCCAACGCATAGCCGCATACTGCGGTCTTCGCGGCGTCCAGATATCTCGGACAGCGTCGTACATAGGCCGCTGTATGCTCCATATACGTAGATCCGGGATGAAGTCCCAGACTTCGTGGATCCTGTTGTGTGTGATGCGGATGTGTTGGGCGTGGTCGAGGTCTGTGTCTGTTAGTGCGGTTGGGAGAAGGTCCGGTTGGGAGGGGGATGATGCTGGATAGGCGCGTTTGTAGTCGTCGATGTCGAGGGTGAATTGCGTTTGAGTGAAGTAGGCTCGATAAGCATGCTGATAGAGGTTGAGGGTGTCGTTATGGAGCTGGCGACAGGTGAGAGTCAAGGCTTTGGAGGGTGGATCGATGTCAAGTAGTGAGATGTTTCTGCTGTCTTCCACGGCGTAGAGATGGCCGTAGATCGCATTACGGAGCTCTCCTGGTAAGGTGAGTAGTCGTGATCCTAGAGGCGAAAAGTGTTAGCTAATCGACCGTAAAGAATGCACACTGGGTATAGGTTGAGAACACGTGCTTAGAGTTGCGCGTGTGACGGCGCTAACTCTAAGTGCCTGTGCTCGCTCGTACGATCACAGATAATGCCCACTGGGCATAGATCAAGTATATATGTCCAGAGCATAGTTCTACATCACATACCTTCCATGGTGTTCTCGGCCTTGCTTCCTCTCCTTGATCGATACCTTGGGTCGAGCAAAGTTTGATAGAGAGAAAGATAGCCTGGCGCTGAACACGAAGATATACTCGAGATAAATGAGTTATCACCTCAATTGACTCAGCTTTTCCAGTATTCGTTAATTAGTTGGACGTCCTCAAAGAGGCCCACTCTTTGAGAGCCTTGTTGGTGCCTGATATGAGACCTTTGCCTTCGGTCGAGCTCCATGCTGTCTTACTCAATCATGCTGAAATGCTTATATTCCAGAGGCTGTAGTGATATGTCGCGAGAAGCGAAGGCATAGAGCAGTCTGCGCCGTTGCACAGCCAGGGTTAGCCAAGTTCCCAGTATTCCATCCGTTGCCGGCCTTTTCTGAGGATGGAGGAAAAGATGTCTTCAGTCGTTTTTGTCCAGGTCGCTCCGTGGTGATGTCGAATCTTGACACGAAGAAGGTGCAGCACAACAGGAGTTCCTCAACATGTGATTTCTTGGCAACCTTGCTCGACGTATCTCCGATTTGCCATTTCGCATTCGATATTCTACCCGTGTATGTCCGCACCGTCCCATCCCAGAATGATCCGTGGCGCGATCCAATCTGCAGTGCTGCGGCATCTTCAAAATCTCTGCAAATAGGCTTCGGCAGGTGCGACGGCGATCTATCGCGATCATGCCTTCCCGACTGTCACTGTATAGTAAGTCGTGCGGCCATGTAATGTGGCTGAAAATTGCTCGACAGTTTCGTCGCTATTGACATATGCTATGAATATGCTTAGGTGGGTATCTCAACGCCAATCCATGCATCCGCCACCGAACTGATACCGGCCAGCATCATATACTCGCTCGTCTCGGCGCCATGGTTCTTCTCAGATTTCTCTTCTCCTCAGTTTCCTCCACACCTGGCAGCACGCCTTCATCTCTCAAATCCGCCAAGAACTTCTTTCCATATTGGTAGCCTAGCTGATAGATCTCGTCGAACTTGCCAAAATCCAGGGTGCCGTACGCCTCGATAGGTGGTCGCATGTATCGGCATCCTGGTATGCTCTTCGCGCGCTCCAGATTGTCGACCGAACTGACATATGCAAGACGAGCCTGAATCTCGGATAGTGTAGGAGGATTAGGATGCGACGAAAATGGGTTCCAACGATTCAACGATGCCCAGAATCCAGATAGGCTGTCGCCATAGTTTTGTGGCGAGTCATCGTCCAGAGCGCCCACATCAACAGCAAAGATCTGGTCAGCTCCGAGAGCCTTCATGTGCGAAACAGTCAGATTGTCCGTATAGCCCCCATCTAGAAGCATATTACCCTCGTCACAAAGCGGTGGTAAGAGACCAGCGAGTGACATCGAAGCTCGAATGTAGCGCCATACATAGCCACTTGTATGTATTTCGGAACGGGACCTCGAGATGTTCGTCGAATTGCAGTAGAAGTCAAGCCAGAAGTCTTCGATCTGCGAATCGCCAAAGCACTTGAAGATACCACGATTGAACTCGTGTCCGGTCGTGTACGAAGCCGAAGGATATGTCACGTCCAAAGCAAAACGCCACATGCTGCCCATGCGACCGGCAAACTTTTTGACACGGCCGTACATAGGTACGACGTCTGCATCTTGGGCATAAACAGCACCGACGAAGGCGCCGATCGATGTACCGCCGATGATGTCGATCGGCAGACCGGCTTCCTCGAGAGAGCGAATGACGCCAACGTGAGCAAGACCTCGAGCGCCACCTCCGCCAAGCACGAGTCCAACCGATTTTCCACAGAGTCGTCTTGCCAGACGATGAAAGTCACCTTTGAAAGGTGTCTCAGCAGAGAAGAGTGGCGTTTGACGCACGCGTCGTGATGTGTATTTGTGTATTTCAGCTTGGATGACTTGTACGCGCTGCTTTATGGCATTGCCGAAACGCTTCGGGCCAGTCGGATGTACTGGTTCCGGCGCAGCTCGGAACGCCATTTGGACATGATGATGTCCTCCATTGATCCACGGCCGGTTCCTAAGCCAGGCTCGTGTAGTACCTGAAGGACAGTAGCGTTCAGAGTGTAAGAGGATGAGCTCCTTCCTTGCCGTAGTCTTGGTCGTAAGCAGGAATCGTTCATATTCTCCTATCGCGGGCGATCCTTCCGCGAGACCGACCATATAAATGCAGTCAGCTTGACTTAGACATGTCTGTGTCCACGGCGATTTAACGCTTGCATCAGCGACATAGATGACGATGCCATATTTTTCCTCGAGATCAGCCAGATACTGAGCAAGCTTCAGCTTACCCATCTTGCTGAAAGCATGTCTGCCGAGATGGTTCAATATTGTTGACTGACTGAGCACCGACACTCCATTCGGAGTCCCGATTTGATTCAAGGCACTCTGGAGCTTGCTGCCGAATTCAACCACAGGCACGCCAGCGGTACAAGGCATGATGGCCACCGTACGGAGATTGCTGGTAGTTGTGACCTTCGGACGTTCAACAGCAAGCTTGTTGTAGCTCTCGAGCTCATTAAGTGGATTCTCGATCAGTGCTCTCATGCGAGATGCAATAATCTTTGACACCTTGATCGTGATGCCGGGATGCTCCTGTGCCAAGCTATTGAAGAGTGTTTTGGGGAATTTGGCTAGCTCGGTATCACGAATCGCGTGTAGTGAGCCAGGTCGTGTGGATTCTGTTAGAACTTCCAGCTCTCCGACACTATCACCCTGGCCAAACTCACCAATGACTTTCATCTGCCCATCGTCATTCTCTTGTATTGCTCGCAAACGACCATTGAGAACGATGTAGATAGCGTCGCTGTCTTCATTCTGCTGATAAATAGTTTGCCCGGCATTGACTTGAACCCATTCGAGAGCAAAATCGATGTGCAAGATCAATCGAGGCAGCAGACTGGTCATACGCTTTGCCATAGTAAGAAGAACAACAGGATGTATCTCGACGATCTTCTCGATAGCATGACGCGGCAAGAACCCCACGTACACATCAGTCTTGGCGGTCACATCGATGAATGACCTGTATGAGGAGATGCTACCAAGATATCCAGCAAGACCGCCCGGCTTGATCAGAAACAAGCTCTTGCGCGAGTGACCGGACTTTCTACGACGGTTGTTTTCCGAACCGCCTACAGATGTCGACCTTGTTCCAGCTGAGGTCCTTCTGCGGTCCTTGGCGCCAAGCAGATCAGGTGCTTCGACGCCGCCAGGTCGTGCCAGAGTCCCGAGCAGGTTGGAGTTCGATGCCTCCTGCTCATCGACAGATGCACTCACATCTAAGAAACCATCTATGACATAATATAGACCCGGATTACGCTCGCCTTCTTCGACCAGCACCGAGTCCTTAGGGAAAAACACGATCTCGACCTCGTTCTTGAGATCTTCCATAATGTTAGCAGATCCGCCCACACTGAAAGCAGACTGGGACGTAATCGACTCGGAATCGTCTTGTGAGCCGCCGTCGTACGGGTCCATGAAGCCAAAGGCATTATTGAAGACTGCACTTTGACGCTTCGAGTCATACGAGACCAGTCTCGGTGATTGAGCTACTGATGCGCCATGTCTTAAACTGTCTTTTGAGTTGGTGAGGCCGATCGCTTTGGCCATGCACTCCATAATGGACTCTCGAAACATCACATCTTCGTCCATCGACTCTTGCCGATGCATTGTGGCGCGAGGGTTGTAGTTCGCCTTGAAGTTAAGTCTCGGATTTGAGGATTCGTGAATACTGCCATTGGATTCCCGTGGCGTGGAATATGGCTGCGAGAAGCTGCCACGCTGCCCTCCTGCTCTGCCTGCAGGCGTTCTTGCTTGTTGAATGTTTGTAAGCAAGTCACCAGCACTGACACCGCCTCGATCACCGCCGACGTGATCTGGATTTAGACTTCCGTTACGAATGCTATGCGCGGTGTGCATGGCAGCCTCTCGACGGAGATTGCTGCTAGCACGTCTGCGCTGAGAAAATCGAGGATTATGCAAGGCAATACCTTTCATGCCTTCCTCGGCACCGACACGTTCCAGGTCCTTCCGGAATTTGTCCTTCAGTCGTTCTAGCGCTTCGCCTCGAAGAAAGTCTGGTAGATCGTACGTCGTATACTTGTCCATAAGTCTTTCGGTGCGCAGCACCTGGTCTGTCAGGCCTAAGTACGAATTCGCTGTAGCTAACGTCACGCGCTGAAGGCGTGTAAGAATGACTTGAACTATGTGTGCTGTCGCTTTGGGGTATATTCTGGTTATTCTGTGAAAGGCGCTGGCTGGTATTACTGCAATCGTGGTATCGACGGTGGCTCTTGCGACGATGTCTGGATGCGCAGATGCTTTATTTCCTGCCTTTCGAGTTCTTGTGCTGTTGCCATGGATGAGGCTGGGTCGTCGACTATTTGACTTGGCATTACCATCTGCGCTCTCATCGAGAGTGAACGGAGTCGGCTCCTTGTTGAAAGTGCCCAAGCCAGTCATGCTCGAATTGGCTCTCTGCCTCGATTGAGGTCGTGAAGAGCCGGCACCTGTCCAATGAACGCCACTGTCAGTACCAGACCCTGGAGCACCATCATCGTCGTGCATAGTCATACGCAATTGATTCTTCAGATTCCCGCTTGATCCACTGGGATGCATATTATCATCATCCTCATCGTAGCGCATTCTCACGTGGTCAGTGAAGAGCGCCAATATGGAGAACAACGAGGACATTGGCGCTCCATTCTTGACTTCCGTTAGCAATTGGTAGCTACTATGCGATGATCGCTGATCGGCATCGTCCTCGTCTGCGATAGCAGATTCATTCGGCGACCCTGCCTCAGATCCAGCTTTGGACTTAACAAAAATCTGGACGAGACCATCGACCACTAGACAGAAACCTTTCTCTTCTTCAAGCAATAGCGTTTCGCCAGCAATTAGCTTCCTGGTCTGCATGGTGCGGGTAAGCTCGTGGAAGACGGGCCTTTCCAGATAGCCAAAGACTTTGATAGCACTCAGGAACTCATCGAAGTAGTTGGACAGACCTGGTTTGGAATCTGCCTCCTGAGTGTCTGGAAAGATTTCTATTTGCGGCTCCTTTCTCTGTGGTTCTGGTGGCAGACGAGAATACATGTTCAGGAACCTGTAGCGGACGAACCAGCTGACAGTGCTGGCGAAAACCAGCAACACCAGCAGTATAGTGGTCATGTTCATGGTGAAGGTCAGGCTGGTAGACAAGAAGGAGAAGAGCCATGTCGGTAGGGTGTAGGTAACGAAGCTGATGATCCAGTAGAGTACACTAGGAACGACAGTGAAGAGTCCTAGGAGCAGACCACCGAGCATACTCAAAGTCGACCTAGTTCCTGCATGGGGCGGGGCGGTGGATGTGATGTTGGCTGCGAGTGATGGGACGACGTCGGCGATCTTGTGTTGACTAGCGATTGCCGAAGCAGAGCTCTGCAGCGACTGGAGAATACTCGCAGTATGCTGAGCCTGAGCCTGAGCCTGAGCCTGAGCGGCGTCCATGATGCCTGACCTGCCTGGAGCGAGCACGGGCACAGGCGCTGGCGCTGGCGTGAACGCACGTGTGCCGGGAAGTGCTTCTGATGAGCTCTCAGCGCCTCATGTGGCAGTGCGGAATGTTTCGGAGACGCTGCCAGCTCAGTCAAGCAGTATCGAATGAACGGAGAACGTGCACTAGTTCTAGCATCTTAGGCGGGGCATCGAAGAATGCTGGTCAAGTCATCAGTCGTGTGGTGAACAAACGTATGACTCGCTGTCGACAGCATGCATATATGTAACATGGATGTATGTGGATGTGATAGGAAGGGTGGTGTCGTGGCCTTGAATATGCAGGATTTGGAGAGATGCATGTGCGATGGAAGAGTGTGACTGTGTGTCGTGTGCTTGACGAGGTAATCCGTACCCATGACTTTTGGCACTTATGTAGCACGACTTTTGTCCATGTGGCTTTCGATGTCGCGCTTCGCGTTTCGACCTCGAGGTGAATGGTTTGAACCAAGACCATATACACTTGAGCCATTGCTTTTGGAACCGTGACACCGATCCTCGTCGTAGCGGCCTCCTTCTATCATCATCCTCGATACCCGTCGCACTCTGCTGCACGCATCTTCGCGAGTCTTGACGGCGACGAACATAGCATAGCATGGCATCCCAGAACAAAGTGGTCCATCAGGACTACATCGCGCGAATACGATATTCCAACCAGCTACCACCACCACCGAACCCACCGAAGCTCCTCGACATTCCGGGTACGGGCCTCTCAGGTGGACAGTACACCAGCGCAGGATATGCTTCACGACTAGCCCGAGAGCAGCCACTCAATATCGAGGCAGATGCAGAGTTGGGAATGCCTATAGATCTGATAGGCATACCTGGTATATTCGATGGCGACGAGAGAGGTGCGTGATATGCGAATACAGATCGAGACGCGATGCTGACAACCCGTAGCCATCAGCGCAAGACCTGGCGCGCACATACACCCAGCAGACAAGGCACTCCTACGACCATTGAACTCATTAGGAAAGTCGGCAGCAGCGACGGGTGCAGTCTCTTTCTTGCGCAGAACAGAATACACAGCATCGCAAGCAGTACAACACTTCTCCTCATCCACTTCCAAAGACCTGCTCAAGCTACGAAGCGATCCCAAGCGCCGAAAACAGAGCCTCAACAAGGACGATCCTATAAACATTATGCGAAATATTATCAAGGGCTTCGACATCGCGCATCCTCGAGACGCATACAAGGGCGAAGACAACCAGACGAATCTGCGAGGTGCTCAAGTGTCAGATGCTGAAGCTCGAGCGTGGTCGACACCCAAGCACCCTACGAATCCCGACCTCAAACTTCTCGACTCATATCCAGTACTGCCCGATCTCGATGCGATACCAACAACAGGTTTCTACATGATCATGAAGTTCGAAGGCAACCCTGTCGCTAATACCGATAGCTATGACCAGCGTCTTGATACTGCCGTCCTGCGACCTGTCAGCGATGAGCAAGCTGAGGCTGTTTTCCAAGAAAAGATGGTAGCATGGGAGGAGACTGATAAGACGAAGCCTGAGCCAATTCGCGAGTACGACTATGACTACTATCTGCCACAAGACGTCACCGCAGTACGAGGAATCAAGAGGAAGTTTGATCCCAACGACCCTGAGAACGACGACCCGGAGCTCTACACGGATCAACTCGACGACGGAAAGCGCATATTCAAGTACGACAGATTAAGGAGATATGAGACGAAGGCACAAAAGGGCGACCCCAGCGACTACTACAATCACAGTCTGGCATTGGCCTTGCATGATCCCGAGACCGAAGTAGCAGAAGTGCCGGGAGGCAAGAAGCGGTTGCAGAAAGGTGCATACTACTACCCTGTCGTGCAGACCACGGTCGTTAGGCCAAAGCGCAACGTGGGTAGGGTGGTATATCAGCAAGACGAAGAGCGATTTGACCAGTTGTTCATCGCTGTGAATGATCTGAGCGAGGAAATGCAGGCAGAGAGGATGGAGAAGATAGCCGCGTTAGACCCCACAGTGAGAAGCACGGAGGTTACTGCATAGTCCTAAAAATGCTGGGCACGGCAGATGCGATCGACTGTCAAGGACTAAACCATCGAAATTTGAGGATGTAGCTTTCTCCGCTTTGAAGCTTTTACAAACCACACATCCTTCGAATAACATTGGTGACTTGGACCACTCAGTAGCTTCAAAAAAGATGAGCTTCACTACTCAACAAGTCGCCAGTATTTAGCTAATATGCACGACGACATTTTCGAGCCGTATCGCGGACCAGACAACGGAGAATGACCGGTCTCCTTGACCTTCCACCAGAGGTACGCGTCATCATCTACAAGTCCACCTACACCAATACTGTCAAAAGCTGTGTTGTGAGCCTCTTCAAGCCAGTGCCACCAACCGAGGACCTCGTCTGCACCTGTCATAATATTTGCAACGAGGCGTACCATCTCTACAAGGCTGCTTATCGGCAATATTGGATATGCACGAATTTCATCCTGGATATGAACATCAGTATTTCAGAGATCTGGCGTAGATATTCGGATCTCAAAAAGTGCAATCTCGATCACATGGAGAATATTACCATCGTTGTGGATCTAGAATGGCCCAGGGACGGTGTCGTAAGGTCTATCTTCCGACCACTGAACGAGCGCGGCGCCTGGCAAGTACGAAATTCGGGACCTCGCGGACATGGCCCACCTGTCGTATTTCAAACGGAATACTATGTGGCGGCAGAGGACCCTCGGATTTGGACGCCAGCGAGGACAGCAGACCAAGCCAGTCGCCGATCTCTCCAACCTGGCTTGACAACGATGGCCATGTCGATGCAGATTCAGTGTATTGTGCTGCTCATTGGTGATGCTATGGGCATATGCAAGGCATGGGGATTCGACAAAATTGGATGACGAGGTGCATTGGTGGCGCAGCATCATTGGTCTCGTGTTTGTAGGAGTACGACCTTGCACCGGTGTTGCCGATATGGCGATTGCCTCGAACAGAAAGCAAGTCTTGGTCCTTGCACTGGTAGCTCATTTCTCTCCAGCGAAGTAGAGCACGAGAATCGACACCGCCTGGGGAAGATGCCTATTTCTTTCGATTTCCTCTTGATCACTGCTTCGCCATTGCCATACCATAAGACAACTTGCTGTGTTTACCGGATCGAAAGCAGCCAACTTATTATCAGAATTGTCTATAGCTGCATCCAGGGCCTCACTTGCGCAATAGGCACCACACATAGGACCGGAAACTCCAATTCGTCTGCAATTGCCTGCTGAGCTCCGAGACGAGCTCTACAAGCTCTTCATCCAACCCGAAGCACCGCTCGCAAAGCTCGTGCGCACGCTCAGCGATATTCCGGACGAGTTGGCTTGTCGCGGCGGAAATTCCCCGGACGTGACTATGCGCAGTGTGGAGTGGCAACTTCGGGTACCGCGCTCACCTAAAGAAGTCTTCTTAGGATTCCACGAGACATCCAGCTACCTGCCAATACTCGCGCGAGACATAGCTCCATCCTGTGGAGACGTGGAGTCTTACCAGGGCTTCTATCTTTACGTATGAGACACTAAGGCTGACATATATGACTTTGGCAGCCCGAAGATGCTCCCAATAGTAGCCAAACTGTACACCTGGCAGAAGCATGTCCGCCCTCGAAGGCATTACTCCCGACATGTGGAACAATTCCTCTCAGAGCCTAAAGCGACATATAAAGCCGCTCACCAGAGCTATAGGACCTCAAGCAAATCCGTGTGAGTAATCTACACACACGAACCCCAACACCGCGACCTCGCAACAATACCACACCTCAGCGCCACAAACCCCAAACACATCACAAGCATCCAGCTATGCTCCATCCACAGAACGCCGCAATTCGGCACAGCAATCCCAAGCATCGAAAACCTCCACGACAAACGATACATCCGGAAACCCCCAAAACCCCCCATGTGACCTCCACCCCAACAGCAAAACACGACCCAGACCACCATCCCCAAACACCTCAATCCTCCAACCCGGCTCCTGTGCAAAGATCCGATACGCCCCGCGCGAGCCAGAGCCAGCCTGAACGACAGGCTCGAATGCCCCGAGACACTAGAACTAGTAACATTACCATTCCCATTCTTCCTCCCTCCCTCCCCGCCCTTCAGCGTCGGCGAGCAAAACATCCGCTATGATGGGACTTCAGTGCGCGAGGTCTATCTGTACCACTAGGACGATGAGGCGTTCGTTGCTAGGGGACCGCGTGTAGTGAGGTCGGTCAAACGAGCATGAGGCATGTCCGAGGCCGAAGTTGGAGGATGAGATAGATGTTTGTTTGGTAGAGGTGATGGACGGATGGAAGGAGTAAAAGTTGTCTACGGAGATGACTTTCATGTTGATGATGATGACGATGATGATGATGATGATGGTGGTGATGTTGGTAATGTGGCGTCGGCGTCGGCGTCGGCGTCGGCGTCGTTGCAGGACGGACAGATAGACAGATGGATCTATCTATCTACGGCTTTCGATTAAAGGAAAAGTGAAAGTGAAGGTGAGATGATGTCGAAGGGCCAAGGAGAAGAAGAAGAAGCGGCAGTCGGATTGACTGGCAGGGCTGCTGCATGCACTAGAATTTGAAACATTGCCTATTCCGTGGCATCGAGAGCAGACAATAATCTGCATGTTGAGACATGGCAATGAAGCAATCGCACTGCGACGCACCGCTTTAATTGTCCCGCTTGATGAGTTTCATGTGGGGTAACTGTTGGTTTCAATAATCAGACCCGGAACCCACAGACCAAGTCCAATCTATTGCCTTTACGGCAGTCAAGGCCAGCCATAACATGCCTCGCAGCCTGTAGCCACCAGGACCGTGTCCCAGAACGCCTATCATGCAAAGTCAGCGACGTGCGTTTGGCAATCCCACCACGCTCTTCTTGCGAACTCACCTATTCGCCCAACGCCCTAATTACGTCAAACAGGATACCCATTAAAGCCGATCTTCAACTGCCCTCGCTGTCCACTAGAGACCTCTGTACCCCATCTGTGTTTCCAACTCAATTCCGTAGCTCTCGCCTCCTCAAATGCGGTCCTGCACTCTGCAGGTAGCTCGTCAATCAGATCCTGCGGTATCGTGCTGAGACCGTTCGGACCAGAGGTAGGATCTTCCACGTGGCCATCTGGACCTGGGTAGCCCGCATTCGAGATTGGCGGTGCGCTGTACACTGTGTCGACAACTGTGAATGTCCGAGAAATGACAGGCGGGACCTTGGTGAACATCGTATGCTGCTGCTGCGACTCGGCAGCATCGATGACGCTATCGTGGTGTGGAGATGAACCATGAGGTACATGCCCGTTCGTGAGCTGTTTCTGCTCGGACGATGCGAAGTCAGGCTGAATGTGTTCCCATTTGGCATGCGTCGGCTGCATGATTTTCGGATAAAACATCATATTTGTGTTGTGATCATAAACGCCGTCCAGGTTCGCTTTCCTTAGCTGTGCAATATTCGTGTTGAAGCGGCTAGCAGATGTCGTCAGTAGTGCCCCGAAGTGTTGTTAGCATTGTACTCACCTCGCTTCTCGAGCATGCATAAACTGCCAGTTCTGCAACGTAATATTATTCCGATGCTTTCTGACCTGTGGCTTAGCACCCGGCACACTTGGAACTCCTTGCTGTCTGTAAACCTCGCTCGCTCCAAACCAAGCCACATACCGATTCCTGTTGTATTGCGAGCGATCGTCTGGAACATGGTCATCTGGGTCGACAATTTCGCCTTCCACTTCGCCGTTAGCGCGAGCTTGGGCGACCTTGTAGTCATCTATGATCCTTTTCCCTCCGACGATGATCTTAGCGCCGAATTCTCTGAAGACTGATCGTGCGGTTACAACGCCAATATTTCGACCTTTGTAGGAGTTCGGGAGGATATCGCGTTCAATCAGATCCTTCTTCGCGTCTTCTTCGACCAGCACCTTGTACAGCTTCGGATGCTTGGTGAAGAAGAGATAACTGTCTCTGAAACCACAGCATCTCGCTGGCTCGGTGCTCAACATGTAGAGCCGTTCCCCTTTGCCCATGATCTTGAATGTCCGAACACGATATTCACGACCACCTTGGAGGTTGCCGACCTCGTCGACCTTTGCATCGCCCTCATCGTCCTGGTCGACTAGTGCCTCATCGTCTTGCACCTCATATACGCTGCCATCTTTGTCAACAACAACGCTCGGCTGCTCTGCCCTCGGACCTTTTCGTCGTCCCCGAAAGCCACCTCTGGTTCTCCTGCCGTCTGGTGCGCCGGGCGGTCTCCCTCGCCTTCGCCGGCTTACCGGTGTCCCACTTTCGCTCCCATCATCCATGCCTGGTTCTGGTGTGCCGTCTGTCTCTCGTCTCGAGCCTCGCGAGGCGCGCGCTCTACCACCTCGAGCCCGTCGCCTTGGCATGCTTGTAATGCGCGGCTCATCGTCGTCCTCGTCTTCGTCTTCCTCCGCCGCAGGAGTCGCAGCATCTTCTTCTACTTCCTCTTCCTGGTCTATCTCGGTCGCCTCGTGAGTGTCGTCGGCATCAACCATCTCTTGGTCTTCTTCGTCATCGTGAACTCGTGGTGTGGGTGTGCCTTGTATATGTCAAGTCAATGCGTTTGCGACCTTGCATGAAGCTGGTATGCGAATACTTACGGGTGACATTGAGAGATATGCGGGTGGTCCGACGCCCGCTGTTGATCTTGTGACCCTTTTTGAACGGCATCGCGCCGGGAACGAAGCGCGATACGCAGTTTGGTGAAAGGGCGGTAGTAGTCGCAGGTTTCAAACGAGAGCTTGGCGACGTGGTGGATTCTCGAGATGGGAAGACGCGACTGCCGGCGCTTGTGATTAACCTTGCGGATGAGCAGGGAGCGGGAGCTCCCGCGCTATATCCTTGCTTACCTGCCTTGGCCAAAAGAGCTGTGTCAGGCACGAATCTTGAGAGCACAGCGGTATGCATGTCCTCCTCCATGATTTTTAAGTTATGAATGAAAGAGTCATACTGATCCAAGCAAACCAGCCTGCAAAGAAGCCCCGGTTCAATTCATTATAATCAACTATGCTCTAAACTCTCGCAGTGATTCATTCTTTTCCACGATATTCCTCCCCCTGTTAACGACCGTCGCCGCGCTGAAGCCATGAGCCGTGCGGTAGTAGGTATCTAGTAAGCAAAACACACAGAGGGGTAAGAAAGGGTGAGCGAAAGCATCACCATATCATCAAGCCAAAAGCAAAACCCATCGGAGAATCCTGTCCCATGAAAGCACACGCGATCAGGGTATACATAGGCTGCTCGTTCCAAAAATCCTCATATGCATAAAAACGCAAGCCCGATATTCCCAGCCCTTTTTTTCAGAGTGCACTTTCCCTTATGGCCCTTTTTCGTAACGCCTTGCTGTGATGAGAAAAGCAGCAGTCAAAATTCCGTAATGTAATCCGTCCGTATGCCACATGAAAAAAACTGCAATCGCCAAGAAGCTGAAAATCAATCCATCGCTGTGCCAAAGACGAGGAGTAGTAAAAACACATGGAGAAGTCGATCAGGCCACCGACTTCCTAGTCCAGTAAAGCAAGGTTTATCGCAACAAATCCTTCCACAACCAGGTGCAGGTGCAGCACCCACCAGCTGCGATGAGCCAGTGAAGTGGTAAGGTCCTGGGTGAATCGTATGGTCCAAATTGTGACGCAGAAGCTTTGTGCAGACAGAGGAAACTCGAGTGCTTCGAAAATTCCATCGCGGAAAACTTTTGAGAGCATAAACGCTGCAGTAGGATGATCCGAAGACGACGCGCCGTCTGGCCGGACAGCATGTTGTCGCTGTACGGTCGAGCTTGCTCAACCCATGACTGTCTGAGCAGCGTAGCCAGAAGTCATACCGTATGGTCGGTAGTGCGCCTGGTAAGTGCATGACGAGCAGCTGCAATCATAGCGATGGACGTTGTTCCAAGCAGACTGATCCCAGCCAGGGTTGTAAGAGGTTGTCTGATAGTACGATGGCTGTGTGCTTTGCGCGTATTGATAAGCGGATGCACGAGCACGCTCCTCCGAAGCACGACGGCTGGCCTCCTCAAGCTCGTATGTAGAAGGATATCTATCCTTGCGGTAGTAATCGTCCGTGTTGTACTTGGAGCTTGGTGCCCACGGATCCGAAGCACTGTACGGTGTAGTCGGGTACTGCGATGAACGTGCAGTCAGAGGTGCATCGAATGATCGTGAAGAAGCAGATGAGCCAGCGTAGGGCGATGGGTACGGCGAGTACCGGTCGCGAGTGGTGCTGGAATGGTTGCGCACGTCTGTATTCAGTGGTGACAGCCTGGCTGGTTGAGTCTTGGCCACGTAATCCGCATCGTAGCTCTGCCAGGAGTCAAACCAGGCTTGCAGACCGTTGTGCGCCTGCGGGTCAACATGCAGGTTGTAGTTGATCAAAGACAACCACTGCATCTCCAGCTTGTTGAGCTCACCGACCTTGATCGCGGTCACATCGGACCATGACCGGTTGATGAAGGTGTTGTCGTCGAGGAACTTGCTACCCATGATGAGCGACACTGCTAGTAGGCGGTAGACCTGGTTTTCGCCAGGCACGACCGACTTGGGGTGGTAGTGCAGACGGTTATTCAGATAGTACAAGCTGAGCAGGATCGTCGCCGATGGTAGTCGTGTCGCCGAGAGTACTTGATGCACCCACTTGCGAAACGACGGCTGGCTCTGCATCTGGTGCTGGAAGCTTCGAGTCACGTCAATATCTGCAAGGCAGACTGGGGACAGGGCAAAAGCATACATTGACTGAACAGCTTCTGTGACGAAGTCCGTCATGCGCTCCATGTCGTAGTCAAGCTTGGCAGAAACACCGCCAGTCGCTTTCTCCTCCTTTGCAGCTTGCCGTTGCTGTTCACGCGCGGCGGCATTCTGCTGTTCTTCCTGCAGTCGGCGTTGGTAGTCATCGGGAAACGAAAGTCGCTCGTTGATCCTCAAAGGTGGTAGAATCGGAGCACCGATGGGCTCGTAGTAGCTCGAGATCGGTGGCAGGTTGGTCGAGGGTTGATAGCTGCCTTGCTGGTAGTGGTATGTCGGCGGCGCAGGCGCGATCGGTGGCTGCATGTAGGCTGTTTGGTAGTCGTATGCGCTGTCTTGACGGCACTGACTCGCTTGCTGTTGCGATGAGTATGGATCTTGTGGGTAGTGCATACTGCTGTAACCATATCCGGAGCCGGAATCTGGTGGAGTGAGTGGAAGTTGGCCCGCCATGGACCGCGAATAATAGCCTGGCATGTTTGCAGGGACAGCTGTCAGAAGCCGAAGAAACGGTGTGCGATCACGACCTGTGAAGATTATCAGAACTGCGGCACCAGAAACTTCTGTGCCAGACCGACCGTTTCTCGTCTTCTCCACACCGACAAAGCCCAAGCACCGCTTCGAAAGGTGCCAAGTCTACTCGCTTTTGACCATGCGATAAAGCTGGGATGCCGGATGAGCCTTGGATAAGTGTGTTCTGATGATTGTGCGATGAATGATTGCTGAAGACCTTTGCCGGAAGTGCCGCGTGCAGATCTAGTAATGCAATGCACTGGTCGTCGGATGGGTGACAGGCTGAAGAGTCAGAAATGACTCTCGCGCTCCGTGACTAGGTATGGGCCGTCGTAGGACGTAGCGGATAAAATGCGCGCGGTTATGGTATGGTAGTGGACGAGGCTAAGTGAATAGATCGTCCCTGAATGAAAGAGTGTCGGTGGCGGTCCGTTGCGAGAGGTGCAGTCGAGGTGAGTCGGTGTCTAGGATCTCCGCAGTGACGGTTCGTGAAGATGATGTCGTCGTCGCGTTGCCTGCCGTCAACAGTCGTCACGAGGCTGAATCGTTCTCGTAAGAGTAGACTGTGTCGACACGAGCGCAGAACCGGTTTGTGTTGCGGCGTGGCGTGGCTGAGTAGCGTCCAAAGCGCAGTCAAAAAGTAGTGCTGCTGCTTCTGGGTAAGGACTTGCACAAATCCGAAGTTCGCGGGTCGGCGACGGCGGCGATGGCGATGGCGATGGCGTTCTCGCTCCAGTACTTGTCCCGACGCTCTCTTTCACACGCGCACTGGTGCCTGCAGTACGATGGCGGCGGAGTGGTGGATTGTGTAGGTTGTCTGGCTGTGCGCTGCGTAGCCCAAAAGGAACAACAGACGGAGCTGACGAACGGAGACAAGAGAGCGCAAAAGGACTGTGAAGCCAGACGTCGATGCGTCGACACTACTCGCTCTCGCGCTAATTGGTCGGCGTGTTGAGTGAGCGCGCCGGGACTGAAAGCGGGCCCAAGCGTGCGAGAGAAAACTCAACACTGGGGCCGGACACCGTTGCAAGGAGCAAGGGTTGGACACGCGTGAGAGATTTGATGGCAATTAATTATGTATTATTTAATATTGTTGACGATTCGACGTCTCTCCTTGTGCGCCTGCAAACGACCAGCTCTGCTGCTGCTCTTTTGGTTTGTTTTTTCCGTTATTATTATTGTTGTTAGACGAGGGAAGATGTCGCCAGGAATGCACCCACTCCTCAGCACATAGGAGGGCCTGCCTCCGAGTGTCTGCAGCAGAATTTGCACGGCTTGCAGCCGGCAATCCACTCGTGCCACTCACACCCACTCACACTTCGCCTGTGTCAGACGCGGATAGAATGATGATGCTGCCGGAAAAAGACTCGTAGCATGATGCACCAGACCCTGAGAGCCAGGAAGCAAAAGTCATGACGGCAACTCACTGCTGCACATCGCACAAATCGGCTGCTGAGCCCACTGCCCGTCCACCCAGCTTCTTGCTCGCCTGCCTGCTTTCCCCTCGTTGCCAGAGCGTGTTGCGTACGGTGAATGATGTAGAGTACGGTAGTCTACGAACACGTTCCCACTGGCTCTGCCAAGCAAAACCCGAAGATGCGGCCAATTGGCAATACATGGCTAACGTGACCGTGTGCATATCAGCTTCATGTCGTTGGTCGCCTTCGGAATGCATCGGATGGCAGCCACTGTTTGCGGTGCATATGGAGGGTGTCGGCGACCTCCTGCTGACCTTTGTTGACTTACAAAGAAGTGCCGCCTGTGTCGTTTGTTTGCGGCGTCGGTTAGGAATTGGTCACGCTTTCATCAAATCGCTCAAACTTTGGTTAGCAAGCGTGCACTTTCCCCACGCTCACCGCACAATCATCGACGACCACGATCGTGACGGATTACTGTGGCTTCTCCCGTCGTTAGGCATCACCAAAGCAAGCAAGCAAGCAAGCAAGCAAGCAAGCTGACCTTTTGACGCGCTTGCCACCTGTACGTACTGCATGCTCACCTGGGTAGCTGCTCCGTCAGCACCCCCGCGAGCATGTACCATAGCCATCTTGCTGCCCTACCATCGCACCTGCCACACGCCCGAGAAGGACCGACCTCTGGCAAATTTAGAATCCGAACGCGATCGCTCTTGCGAAGTTCGGGAGATCACGCGACATAACAACAATATTCTCGCAGATCTTTACAGCAACACACGTTGGGACTCGTTCCTCACCATCGCCGTAAGCGTATCTGCGAGAGAACACTCCTACGACTGTCTGACATGCTCATCAACGATCGCTACCCTTCTTGCTACGGTGACTATCACACGTGGCGAAGCTGCCCCTGTTTCGTCTCTGCCGACGGCGCGCTCCTGAGATGTACATCTGTACCGCACAGTACAACTGCGCGGCGAGTAATAGTGAGGCGATAGCTCCAAACCTTGCAAATATCGAATCGTAACATTATTTCTGTGAACCATTCTTTCCTTCTGCTCGCAATCATCGGCCCATACAAGCGTCAGGATACTAGCAGCGCTTGGCGCTCCAGAAGGCAGGCCGCAGCTTCTGGCCAAGCTTGGTTACGACTGCGCAGTACTTCGCCGCCTGCAGCTGCCGAGTTTATCATCACTTCTGTAAGACTTACATTCAGATGTGCTAAATAAAAGCACAAGCAGCAACAGGCTGCCACAGAAGCCAGACGATGGTACTCCGAGACAGTGTGCGAGACGCGACGCGCTGAACCAGAACTCCGATTGGATGCCAATATGCAAGCACTTCTGCCTGCCACGGTACTCCGTTACCCGGGATCAGAGACAGAACAACGCGCTTTCCTTTGTGTGAGCTGAGGGCTTTGTTTTTGGTAAAGCATCACAGGCCTCTAGCTCAAGGGTTCAGGCAACCGTGATTCCAAGACCACGTTGGGCCGTCGCTCAGGGCACTACGGTACCAACCTGTACACTTTGCCGTGTCGACGGACTGCCACCACTGGTTGGGACCATCAAGACCGGAAGAGGCTCAATATCATTTCCAACGCTTTAGCCAGCACTGGTGGAACACAAGCGCGGCTGACTCCCTGCTCTATGGCGGCCTTTTCGTGTGAACATTTGAAGCGCTTGCGCGTCTCGAACAGCGTGCTATCATGTATCATATAGGGTGTCGACAGTGACACATGTTGAGTGACAGACGTCCACCGTGTAGAGATCTTATCTTAGACCATGGTCTTAATCTCGACATCACTGAATTTGCTCGAATACGCTATGCTCATGCGACACGGGAAATCTCCAGACGTTCCAGCGATGCGTTGCACAACACGGTCCGGGGGAAGTGTCTTCTTATCTGTCTTGATGTACAATTGATGCAGAACCTAGAGGATGTCAACAACGCGCCCAAATCGTCGAGAAGACCGCCGATGCTGGAGTCGGCGTGCTACGCAGAGTCGTAACCATTGAGCCTTCCTGCAGCGTGTTTCGAGTCGCTAGCGATGACCTTGCAGAAGCTGCAATAACCTTGACGTCCAGTGTACACACGACATAAGCAAGATGTCGCGTGGTATGACCAAGTCTTTGGAGACTTCTTTTGCGAGTATTGATGCTGTCCCTGACAAAATGTCATGACCTACCTATCGAATCCGGGAGTCATGTTCAGAACCGCATGGAGACCATGTCGACGCAGCTTGAGTGGCTACGTCTCCTGAGAAGAAGGGTAGGACGTTATGAGTTTCAAATGGTTTCGAACAGGCAAGGGGCGGAGAGGACTGCGGCCAACAAGCTAGTCATTGCTGCCGCCAACAAGGCTGCTCTGACCGAGGCCGGTATATATGTGACGTGTAAGGATGAGCCTGATAATCCCGATGCTTAACGTTGAAAAGGTGAGCGTAGCAACAATGATGCCAGCGAAGGACGACAGAGACATGGATGTTTGCCCCACAAGGCAAAGAAGAGTTCTATTCCTCTGACACGAAGATCACAACATGGCAAGACAAGACCTGTTTTCGCCTTGAGCTTCGTCTAATCTGTGAGCATGCACGTGTCGCCACGACCGGCACGTCATTGAACGATATGACAGAGTTTCGGAAAATCTGTACAGCAGGATTCAAGGCGGTCAATCGCAGTGCGTATACACACGCTCTCGCTATATCGCATGAACGCAGTCTGAGGTGAATCGCACTCTGGGAAGTTCACTGAAACCAGTCAACGTCCAGACCCTCAAAAATAAATTCGTGGCCGTATCTAGTGCTATTCGCCTTTGGTATGCTAGGACGCTCTCAACCTACAGCAGCACGCCGCTGCCGATACATTTCCTTTGGTGGTGGTGGTACAGGGCAAAAGGATATTTCTCACGACTAGGATGGGACTCGAACCCACAGTCTTTGCCATGTCTGGATCACCGGAAAGCAACGCCTTACCATTAGGCCACCCAGCCCGTAAGTTGAAGTGCCAGCTTGAACACTGGACAACCAGGAGTATGGTAAGGTCACGTGAGACGCTGCAACACTATGTAGATCACTTTCGGCTTGTGCCGAGCCGCTCTGGAAAGCCGCGCTGAAACGTCAGCAGGAAGCAATCAATCTTAGTCCATCAAGAGCTTGTTGGTGTTTCCAGTCCACTAATCAACCGCGAGCAGCATCTGAGAATCCGAGGACCCTCCAAAGAAAAAAGATGAAATGTTTCGTCGATCCACGAAAGCAGGAAGACTTGAGCCGAAGCCGACAGCGCGACAATAATTTGACATCAATTTCTCCTGATCTTCGAAGCCTCGACCACAACATCTCGTCCGACATCATTTCCCCTTTGTGCCGATTTCGCCGCAGTCTGATGTTGATGGCATGTCTGTACTCCTTGACCGGTCGCTCTGATTCCTGCATCGCGATGCGAAAGATGCTCGATCAGACGTTCAGCCGTATACGGTGCCATACGTGATGGCTTTTTGTTTGTTCTGTAGCATTGCGAGGCTATGCGTTTGCTCTGCCTACGATTTTGTGAGCCCTCCGGGACCCCTCCGGGCAGAGTTGCTTTGCTGATGAATATGTGGATGCTACATTATTGCCATGGGAACTTTGTGCGATGCTTTGTTGATCGCACCGAACAATGCCTGACTCTAGAGTAGCATGTTTTCCCTTGTCGCCAGGGACGCGGCGACGTGTTATACAGCGCTTTGAGAAAGGTATATGTGACTCTCCTTCTGGTTGATAGTAAGCTGAGATCTTGTACCATGTAACATCGGTCGATGCCTACAGACAACGAAGGAACATGTCAGCGACTATAGTATGATTCGAGTACACAATCAATATGGATATTGATACCAGCCCGTTGGAACGAGTACTCGATCTCAGCCGAGAGAACGATGGCCTTCCGAGATAGGACATCAAGCTAAGGGTATCGGCAGGAACAATTGCGCTCCCTCGTACGTAGTTCTACGATTTCATGGCGCCTCTAATCTGTGGCCTTTCCACTACCTTAAATGAGCTACGCGCTGCTGAATTCGGGCCCTGCCCACAGTGTGGCAAGGATGTCCTAACCGAAGAAGAGAGGCATGAAGCGGATGTTGCTGACATGCAGATAAGGATCCACAAACACTCTGAATTTCAGTGCTCGGGGTCGCCACTTGATCAATATGACCCATAGTGACAGCTCTTAGGCCGTTCAAACGCGAATATGTGAGACCCATCAATGCCCTCAATCTCGCATTCGAGACCGTCACGATTTGCGAGGCCATCTGACC
The DNA here is from genome assembly GCA_013248845.1 of Passalora sequoiae. NCBI lineage: Eukaryota > Fungi > Ascomycota > Dothideomycetes > Mycosphaerellales > Mycosphaerellaceae > Passalora > Passalora sequoiae. The sequence continues at coordinate 1,120,143 of WSQC01000023.1, forward strand.
TGAGTCTGTTCCTGTACGAACGCCGGCCTGAGACGAGGATAGCAGTCGTAGCCATCAATGACATGCATGTGGGTGCTCAGTCGACAGCGCCTTCCTGATGCTTTTCGTGCAATCACCTCTCACACCAACTAGAGCAAAGGTCCTTGGCGATACATGGCGATGAAGCGTCGAACGACACATGTGTTCAAAATGCTGGGTAGAAATTCTCTCAACGCGCACAGCGCTGCGTCTCATCTGCTTGACATGCTCCTGTAAGAGCTGCTTCGTCTTCTCTCCGCCTACGTCCATCGGCGAGCACCGCTCTAGCAGCTCAGCCGTAGCGAGCCTGTCGACGACGACCACAGGAGGGGAGACTTACATCAGGATCCAGACACCTAGGGGCATGAAAGTTTCAGGTAATGTTCCTGTTGTTCGTGGACAACTTCAGGCAGGACTTATGTACAGCCTTGGAAAGCTATTATTGCTAGGATACTGAGATTTTCAGCCGTGTCCGACGATGCAAGACATGCCACGCTTTTGGTTCATCTCACTCATAGAAGTCGTGTACGAATCATGCCATTGTCCCTGTCCATGCTTCATGCCATGCTCCCTGATGCAAATTTTCAGAGTGAGCTTCCATCAACCAGGAAGACAGCACTTCCACTTCCAGGCTTAGAAACCACGATTGCTTCCTCAAGCTTTTCGTCCGTGATGTCAGGGAATTTTGCCTTGTAATACTCATTGATCCATTTCTGCTTCACACTCTCAACCTTATCTTCGGGGACGAGGTGTACTGAGCATCCTCCCCATCCAGCACCCGTCAGTCTGCTACCATACGCGCCGGCGGATCTGGCAAGACCGCAGAGTTCGTCAAGTTCCGGACAGCTGTTCTCGAATAGTTCTCTGCAGGAGTCTTGCGTCTCGTTCATGAGCTCGCCTAAGGACTTGAGCAGCTCTGCATTTTCTTTGTCCGTCTGCGGCGCTGGCGATGTGAGCAGGTCCATGAATTTCAGCACTCTTAGAGCTTCACTGAAGACGTGCAGGGCTCTTTGCCGGAGCTTGAAGCGTTCGGCTCGAATTGGAAACTTGGTCATGTATTTCTGTTCCAAGTCCTTGACACTCAAGCCAAGAATCTCTGATATCTGCTGCCTGGTATAGCCCTCTTCTTGTGGTAGGTACTGATCGACTTTTGAGATGAGGTCCTGAAGCTGTGACTGGAATTCGGCAGGAGAGACGGCGTGATTGTCCTTTATACCTTCTTGTTCTTGCATGTATGTATCGTGGAATCCTCTTAGACTGACACCCAGAGGACCTGCATCTGACGGTAGATTGGGCAGTCTGAAGATCTTGGACAGCACGAGAGCTGCCAGCGTGACTTCGACGACTCTGAGGTTGTAGCATACCGGTCCTGTTACGTGCTTGTCCGCTGCAACAAATGATTGTGCAATGACGAACGTCAGTGGCGACTTGAGCTGTGGAAAAGCGATATTCTTCGCAGATAGCTCTGGCACGAAAGATACGTATAACGCTGAGCCCTGTAGTGGGAAGACGGAAGCTGATTGATCCATGCCACCAGAGTTCACGCCAACATTGCGTTCAGAGACGACAGCCAGCTCAACCAGCTCTTTTTTGTCCACATTTTCAATTCCGTTGGCTCTCATTACCGCCAGAGCGCTAGCGCATGTGAAAGCGGCACTGCTCGACAGACCTCCTCCCGAAGGTACCGTGCCATCTGCAAGAACGTCCATACCTACGCTGCATGTGAAATCTTTTGACTTCTTGCGAAGCAGGTCTGTTGCTCCAAGCAGGCCAGACTTGAAGTAATTCGACCATTCCAATGTCGTCGAGTCGATGTGTACGTCACCGGTCTCTGGGATCTGGAACTCTCGAGATTCGAATTTCTGAGGATGCACGTTTGTCAGGCGCATCGTGTTGGGCCCGGCCTCTTTCTTGTGCACCGATACAGCAAGTAGAACGTCTGCGGTGATAGCCATTGGCATCACTTCATAGAGGCAATAGTCGATGTGCTGATTTCACGCATCAGCTTTGCACGTATCCAAGTCACACCTCTCATCTAGACTGCGTCTTTTACCTCGCCGATGATGTTCACTCTACCAGGACTTCTTGCCACAAAGTCCGGCTTCTTGCCGTATAGTTCTTCGAACTTGCTGAACAAGCTGCCCCATCTCGCGCTTTGACTTTCCAACGCATCTTCGGGATAGATGTCTGATAGCGACGTCGTGGTAGGCACTTCCATTGTTTTGAGGACGTTGCAAGCAGTACTCGTGATCGATCGTGGTTGGTGCTTGGCTATAGGCGGCGTGGAAAGACATATGAACGTCAGCTTCCACAGGTCGTGCGACTATTTTGTACGTCCATCCGTTGCGTGCCGTTCGCTTTACAGAACTCAGTATTACTGTATTTAATGCTGTCCCACCCGCGGACACGTTTGAGCCCCGCCAGCATGTCGTCCACATCGGAAGATGCGAGCTCATGCAGGGCCACTTCCTCCCGGGCAGATCCGACATCCTCCACTTCGCGACGGCAGGAACAATGCTCACTTCACTTCGATTGACTGTCACATGCAACTCAATCAGGCCTTCTGATGTTCGTTCGGTTATCTGGAGAGAGTTGCAGACAAGTCTGCAGTCTCGCGACGTTCGAGATGCTCAAGAATAAGAATAAGTTACTGAGGTCGTTCCTTCGCTCAGAGACTTGGTCGTGGGATTCTACTGCGTGAGCGACACATTACGTTCAGCAGAGGTACTGCGTAGGATCAGAAGTGATTGAGGAAACCTCAGGGCGATAGAGTTTTCAATGGGGGAGTAGAAAAGGCAATTCGGTCGTCTATGTAGCACTGCAATGGCGACAGCGTGTACCAGGCTGCGACGAATTGCCGGAACGAAACAGAAAGCTGACCAAGAGTCCATCGATCAGAGCTCTGAGCTCATAGTGTACATAGAACACTCAAATAACGGAATGGAAGCTGTGTAGGGAACTCAGACTCCTTGTTGGGCCCAACGAGAGTGGCTGAGATGTCTTTCTTCGCGATGGTGAGACAGAGTTGAGGGGTAGTGGAAAGATGTACATAGTTCAGGGCATTCCGTAGACCACACACATACATGGAGCTGTCCAGTCCCGTTCTTGCTCAAACTTCTCTTTATACTCCTATCGCTCTTTGCTTGTCCATGGCACTATACTCAGGCACCATCGCATCGTATCGCATCGTGTCGCATCACTTCGTCTGTCGCAGAACGGCTCGCAGAGGCTCGGGTCTGCAAGGGGAAATCCGTTAGTCGACATCCTATGGGGCTTTACAATTCCCTCTTCTTCACCCACGGCTCGAATATACGTGGTTGGCTGGCGCAGTCGTTGCACATGCTGCCGTCTTTGTGGCCGATGATGTACGTTGAGCGCACACGATGAGCATCGTTGACGCCGTTGGCACTGTAGACTGGAGAGACAGTCTTCATGACCCAAGAGATGGCCCGGTCGCACGAAGCGCAGAGGGTCTCTTCAACACAGCACATTGTGCCTGGTGTACGGCGAGATCCGAATGCTCCTGCTGTCGTTACGTTGTTCCTTCTTCGCGGTCGGGATGTTCCTTCTGTTGTAGACGTGTGGTGTAGAAAGAGCGAGCGGCCGAGAGTGCGATCTTGGTCTGTAGTGAATGAAAGATCTGGTACTCGAGATTATGCTTGAGGTTGAAGTCGCTGCGCGGTGTCAAAAGGAGCTTCTTGTGCGCATTGGCACGTGTGCAGTGTGTTTGCACCGTCACGCGCAGCCTGTGAACACTCGCTCGTGCTTGTTCGTCTTGCGGCTTCACTCGCGGAACAACCAATTCATCTCGACAGACCTTTGTCCTACCAACACCACAACACCATTGCCTTGAGGACGCCGCTCATTCAAAGGACAACCACCACACTCTTTCGGAGCACAAAGGCATTGTGCGCACAACACCCATTAACACCACAATCCTTCCCTTCACTCGTCATTGATACACTCGAAAGCCTTTTGGGCAGCGCACAACGCGCGACACTCAAAGAGCTTTCTCTCTCGAACAACACCACACCCACTATAAGTCGCAGCGCGACAGCTGCCCTGCTGTTGATTTCCACATCAATTCAGCCAGCATCTGCAAAGAGAGCTAACCTTTGGAAAACACACCATCAAATCTTGCAGACGCAGTCCGAATCGATAACCACATTTCCGCCATTTGCGATAAGCAACGACGGTGAACAACGGCTGACAGCCTCGTCAATCTGTCCACCGCATAATTTACCCCCTCGAAGACTACGCTGGCCGTAGAGATGGCATTCCTGATGATCAGCTTCGTGCCGTTCGCCCTCCTCTTCGTCTTCCGGTACCTCCGTACCGTTGTCTCCATCTTCGCATGGAACATGAACAAGCCAACCCCGATTGCCGCCAACCCCAAGTACACCTCCAAAGACGCGACAGTGATCATCCCGACCACATTCAAGACTCCCCACGAGCTCGTCAAGTGTGTGCGTCGCATTCTGCAGAACGAGCCAGCCGCTATACTGATCGTGACCGCCAACGCCAACGTTCCCCTCGTCGTCGATACCTGCGCCGCAAGCGCCTTTTCTATGGACATCGTCAAGGTCTTCGGGGTTGAGAAACTCAACAAGCGCAACCAGATCCTCAAGGCTATGCCAAACGTCCACACGCCTATCACAATTCTGGCCGATGACGACGTGTTCTGGCCCGAAAAATTCTGCGACTACATGCTTGCCATCTTCGAAGATCCAAAGGTTGGCGCAGGTGGTCCACGGCAGCGAGTCCAGCGGAATGAGAAGCCTAACTTCTGGAACTTCTTGGGCATCAGCTACCTCGAGCGCCGGGTCTGGAACAATTGCGCCACTAACGCGATCGATGGGTCCATCTCGACACTCTCTGGCCGTACAGCTCTTTACCGCACGCCAATCCTCAAGTGCGACGAGTTCGAGTACTACTTCACCCACGACACTTGGTGTGGTAAGCCGCTCAACTCCGACGATGACAAATGCTTGACACGTTATGTCTATTCCCATGGTTGGCAGATCAAGCTCCAATTCGACGAGCGTGCGACTATCGAGACCACTGTTGAGCCGGACAGCAAGTACCTTGACCAGTGCATGCGCTGGGCTCGCGCTCACTGGCGTGGTAACTTCATCGTCATGATGAACGAGTCGTACTGGTACTCTCTCAAGTTCTTGTGGGGGTTCTATTACATCTACCTCGGACAATTCCAGACTCCGGCACTCATCGTCGACGGTCTCCTTTGGGCTCTCCTGTGGATGGCCATGGGTTCTGCTTCGGTCGCAACAGCTCGCAACTCCTATCTTGCTCTTGCTGGATGGATCGTCTTCACCAAGAACCTCAAGATGATTCCACACTTCCGCAAGTATCCGCAGGATATGCGATTCATTCCTCTCGGCATCGCGTTCTCCTATTACCATGGGTTGATGAATGTCTACGCAGCCTTCAGCATGAAGAAAACGCACTGGGGCTCGCAGAACCTCACCGCGCTTGCAGAGACCCGCGTCGAGAAAGAGGAGGAAATTCCATTCCTCAAGGAGACAATGCAAGAGGTGAGCGATATTTCCGACTTGTATGCTGACGCATTTGACTGACACTCTTCTTAGGCCGATGGTTTTCGCGAGCCAACTCCAGGCCACATCATGGTGGGTAATGATTATTTCTCGGCTGTTCCAGCGGAAGAGGAAGTCGTCGGTCTGGCCGAAAAGGAAGTCCTCGTTCTGGCCGAGAAGGAAGTCCTCGTTGCAGCGTACAGCGACTCCGGCTACGAATCCTTCTCTTCTACTTCGTCCCCATACAATCCCGCGGACGAGATGTCCCCGATTCCGACCCCAAAATGGAGCCTTTGAGCACTCGACGGCGAAATTTGCTTATGATGATGATCTGGCGCAAGGAGTGGGTTCGCAACCGTTTTGGGCATGTACCGATCGCCTTTCTTATGCATCTTCGATGGTCCTTCTGCAGCATTAAGACCGGCATAGCGAGCGCCTGGCATGGCGCCGGTAAATCTCTCGCGGGCATGATACCACGAGCAACGATACCACGACAGACTCATAGACTGTAACAGTATGCAGGAAGTTCGCAGGGCGAATATGTACCATAACAAAAGAAAACGTTTACAACATACCTCGTTTGTTCCAGTTTCCTCCTCAATTTTGACGATACACCATACTGTTACCGTGCTCATCCTTCGAAAACGTCTCTTATTTCATGTATAACCCTTTCCTAAGGTTCTGGGCTTATTCACTCCTTATGACTTGCCCCATCGCCCTTTCCCTAAGTATGACCCTGCCAATCTCAGATCTCCACTATTGATATCCATGCAGGTGGATACTACCCAGCCGTTAACAAGGCTTAATGTGCCTCTGGTCTTCACGTTTCCAGCTCATTACCCTCCAGTCAGCTCTATCGTCATTGACCAACAAGTCATACATGCCTCCACGTCTGCCACTTTCACAGCAGCTGAGACTCGGGACGTGGAGGCTCATCCCCTTGAGGTTGTGGTATTCGTTCTCCTCGCTACATTCCATTCGTTGTGACTCATTTCCCTCGATACCAGCCCTGAGGATGCATCCTGCCTTACACCCTGCGCTTGCCTTCGTACTTACTGCCTGCCTTCAACCCCGGTATGGAAGTTCTTAGCCCGTAAAATGCTGCAGTGCGCCTTCCATCTTCATACGCTCTTTCCCCCATGTATCTCTGCTTCGCGCCTTCCATCTTGGTGACTCTTAATTTTCAAACTCCCACGCCCACCAGCGCCATCCACTCGCACGTCTGACTTACCGCAATATTTGCCACTCATGTATGGCTTGCACAAGCGACGCCACGATGTATTGGTGCTCATTCGAACCGATCTTGGGGTTGTGTCAACAATATCGTGAAGCTGTGTCAACAATATGGTGAAGCTGAGGCGGCAAAAGCCTCGGGAAAGCCGAGACGCACAGCCACGAACCAGATCCCGTCGTACTGCTGCGCCTCATCACGTCTCTAGCCGAGGCGACGTGCAAAAGTCATTCATATTTGGGCTATGCTCGTCTCACCGCTGCGTGCTCGCGTACGGCAATAATCGCTGCAGATTACCGCACTACCACACTGTCCCCTTGCGTGAAGACGTGGTAGCTCCGAGTACAGAACCACAAAATATTCATCGATCCTGCTTAGCCACCGCTACCAGCTCCGTCGACATGGTGCAAAGTCTATCGTGACTGGTCGCTCGAGGTCTTGGTGATGCCCCAGATGAGCGACCAACCTCAACGCCGAACAGGCATTTCTGGCGACACCCGCCTCCTTCGACTATAGTGCCATGTCATCAGGGTGCATGCGGCGTGGAGGCGGCCCATCCGTGGGCTACCTCCTAGTCTTTAGCTACGATAGTGCTCTAACACTACCTAGCTCCAGGCCTCCAACTTCCTTTTCGATGGTAATCAGAATCCATTGTGCATCTGAGCCGTCCTCACATATTCAACACGACGACGGCCGGCACGCCGCCAACAGTCATTGTTGACTCGACGGAGGCGCCGCGCCGCTCTTTCCCTCTACTGTTTGCTGATTGAAAGCATGCTACTAGCAATGACTCCTTCCCTTTGAAGGGCAGCGGTATTGCAGGCATTATTGAGCTACTAGTAGCACCGACTGCTTGAGCAAGCATTGGTGCCGGTCAGGACGATATTTACTTTTTAGTGCCCTTCATCTGCATCATCTTCGTAGCGTCTCGGCACGCAGATCTTCAAGGCAGATACATCAAACAGCAGCATGGCATCTCGATCGCCAGCAACAACGGCATTGTCTGTACTACACTACATCGCACCCATTGCCGTGACGCTTTATTTCCTCTCCGCCAAGACAGCCGCGACATGCCTTCTTCAACGGCCAGTGAAGAGCTCCAACTCAAAAGTGAGACGAATAGCGATCATTTCACTCCAAGTCGCCACGACAGGATCAGTCGTGGCAGAGGCCATCACAACCGTCATTCAAGCAGTTCGAGACGTTAGGTATTTTGCGACGCAACACTATATCATTTACCTTAGCATCTTGTTCGCAATTCACAGCTGTTTGAGTCTCGGGCTACTGGACAGCCAGCATCCACTCTGGCACCCCTACCTTGGCGCCTGGCTGGTGGCTGTGGCATTCGAGGTCCCTATTATTGTACTTCAAGGTGTGAAGATTCCTGAGAATGACTTCGCAAAAGCTCGCGCCGCAATTTGCGTACTCCGCGCAATCACCCTGACAGCCTCGATAATTCTTGCTACCTACTATACCCTCAGCGATCGCCGACGCAGCATACGGCTCGACGCTGAGAGTGAAGCCTTGTTGGCAGCTAATGGCAGCGAGCAGTCCTCGGATTGTGCACTCAACGGACACGCAAAGAAGAATGGCACTTCAACACACGACAGCGTACTTGCAGGCGAGACGGGCGCAGATGATGACAGTGACGATGACGCAGACGGCTTCGACTCTGACAGCGAAGAACCGGAACAAGACAAAGCCGTCCGCGCGCAGCAGAAACAGCGACTGCAACAGTCTGGCAGCTGGATTGCCTACATGAAAGAGTTCAAGATCTTCGTTCCGATGCTCTTACCGCGCAAAAACCGACTCGTGCAATTCTGCCTGGCCATTATCGGTGTCATCGTATGCGCCGAGCGGGCACTCAATATTTTGGTGCCACGACAGTTTGGTATTGTTGTGGAAAAGCTGACAGAGGCATATGGTGTTGGCAGCGGAACGACTCCTTGGGCAGCCATTGGTCTATGGATGCTATTTACATTCATTAATTCCGGATGTGGCATCTCTCTCGTCAAGGCTATCGTGCAAATGCCGGTCAATCAATACGGGTACCGCATGATCTCGACCACAGCATTCAAACACATCATGGACCTATCCATGAGCTTCCACAATGAGAAGAACTCTGGAGAACTGATCCGCACAATTGAGCAAGGGACGACATTGCAAGATTTGCTCGGCTACATGCTTTTCGATGTTGGACCAATGTTCTTCGATCTGATAGTGGCATTCTTCTACGTTTCGATCCTGTTCGATGTCTACATGTCCATGATCTTGTTTGGCATCGGGGTCGGCTATATTTGGATTGGCGCCAAGATAACTGTGTGGAGTATCAAGCAGCGACGGCAATTCAACGCAGCTTGGTTGAACGAAAGCAGAGTCCAGAACGAGGCGATCAACAACTGGCAGACAGTGTCCCACTTCAATAGAGGCAAGTACGAATCGACGCGCTACGACGAGACTGTAGTCGCCTTCAATCTGGCGGAATGGAGATACTACCTCGCCTTCTATCTTGGAGGCAGCGCGCAGACGTTCGTAATGCTAGCGGGACGACTGGCGGCAATGTCTTTGGCAGCATATCGCGTCTCGCAGGGACGTGCCCCAGTGGGAAACTTCGTCACGCTTTCGATATACTGGCGTTCCATCGAATCACCACTCGGCAGCGTATCGTATTCGGTGAGGAAGATCTCTTCGATGCTGACTGACTCTGAACGCCTTCTGCAACTGCTCAAAACGAGGCCAAGCGTCGTTGACGCGCCGGAAGCACAAGAAATCGTGATCACGGCCGGTGCAGTCACTTTCGACCATGTCGAATTCTGTTACGATCCACGAAAGTCTACTTTGAAAGACGTCAATTTCGAAGTCAAGCCTGGACAGACCATTGCACTCGTTGGCGAGACAGGTGGTGGTAAGTCAACTGTTCTCAAGCTGCTCTACCGATACTACGACGTATCGAAGGGTTCTATTCGCATTGACGATCAAGACATTCGCGATATCACGCTCGACAGCTTGCGTGATTGTTTCGGCATGGTGCCACAGGATCCAGCACTGTTCAATACTTCCATCATGGAGAACATCAAGTATGCTCGCCTGGATGCATCGGATGAAGAGGTCAAGGAAGCATGCAGAGCAGCGGCCATTCACGACAAGATCGAGAGCTTCCCAGATGGATACAAGGCCAAGGTGGGGGAGCGCGGAGTCAAGTTATCTGGAGGCGAGCTGCAGCGCGTTGCCATCGCTCGCGCGATCTTGCGAAAGCCGAAGATCGTATTGTTGGATGAAGCGACAAGCATGATAGATGCGGAGACGGAGGCGACCATCCAGGCTGCCTTCAAGGAGCTGACTGCCAACCGGACAACCTTCGTTGTCGCGCATCGCCTTTCAACAATACAGCATGCCGATCAAATTCTGGTCATACACGACGGTCAAGTGGTCGAGCGTGGCACCCATGAAGAATTGTTCAAGAAGAAGGGCAAATATGTCTCACTGTGGTCGAAGCAATTGAGCAAAGATGTGAAAGATGTGGGCACGACTTTGGACGTGCAGAAACAAGACGAGGTTCTTAAAACGATCAGAAATGACACGGCACAGGTTCGTGTCCAGGATGTGGTTGCTGCATCAGCGACAGACAGCTCGAGCTCGAATGACAGCAGTGGTGAAAGCGGCAGAAGAGCGGCATGATTGCTTTAGCGAGGCGTTCTGGAAAGCATGGCAAGCCCTAGCATAGCACGACAGGTCGGCAGGCAGGACTTTGTATCTTTGCGGCATGGCATGGCATTGCATTGCATAGGGATCGCGTGGTTATGGAAACACGCATGTGGCGCAGGCGTTCAGGTGTTTGAGTGTTTTGCGACGAGATGGACTCCCCTTTGGAAATTAGTACTAGGGGATGATAATCGTAGTGCATCGTGAGGTCCGGCATGATCACATATCGTCGTCGCTTCACCGAGACAGGATCCAAAAATGTATGCATACATATGTCATGACAAGTTGGTGTCTTGTCACGAAGCATCGGCATTGGGACCAGGCAGGAATGTGATCAGGCTCCAGCCGAGGTTCTTTTCGGCCCCGCGAAATTCACGATCTGCCACGAGCTGCTTACATGTACGTAGCTACATTAGCAATAGGTTGCATTGGAAGACATCTTTCTCGAGCCATCGTACCTCTCTTGACAGAATATACTACACAACATCCACCATCATGTCGGAAAAGGGAGCAGGTGCAGGCCACGAGAACGCACCAGTCGAGGTATCATGGCTCAAGTAAGCTCGTCAACTCGTCTCCAGCTCTCCAAGCCGAAACACAGCACAGCTGCTAACACTACCCACAGACGCGATGTCCTCCTCTTCGCTGCCAGCATCGGCGCAACATCTGAAGAGCTCCACTACCTCTACGTACGAAGACTTTCCCTCATGACCGCGCACCCCCAATTGACTCCCCAACCCAGGAACTCCACCCCAACTTCGCCGTCTTCCCCACCTACCCCATCATCCTCCCCTTCAAAAACACCACCCAAGAAGTCGTCGACTTCTACGCCGCCCAACACGCCTCGCGCCCCCAAATCCCCGGCGTGCCCCAACTCGACAGTACACGCGTCCTCGACGGCGAGCGCCGCATGCTCTTCCACAAGCCCCTCCCCGTCACCTCCCACGGCCGCCGCTTCGAATGCCGCACCAAAGTCGTCGGCGTCTACGACAAGGGCAAAGCGACCGTGCTCGAGACGCAGAACGACATTGTCGACGCGCAGAGCGGGGACGTCTACGCGAGTATTATTGGGAGTGCGTTTTTTGTCGGCCAGGGTGGGTGGGGTGGTCCGAAGGGGCCCAAGGGCGTGAATTATCCCGTGCCGAAGGAGAGGAGGCCGGATGCGGTGCATGAGAATGTTACGAGTACGGAGACGCCGATCTTGTATCGGTTGAATGGGGACTATAATCCGCTGCACATTGACCCGAAGCCGGGGAAGGCGATGGGGTTTGGCGGCGTTATTACGCATGGTTTGCATGCGTGGAATAGTACGGCGCATGCGCTTGTGAAGATGTTGGGAGGTGGTGACCCGGCGAGTATCAAGGAGTTTGGGTGTCGGTTTGCGAGTCCGGTCAAGCCGGGGGATACGTTGGTGACGGAGATTTGGGCGATGGGGAATGCGGATGGGGAGGGGTGGGAGGAGGTGAGGTTTACGACGAGTGTGAAGGGGAGTGGGAAGCAGTGTTTGGCGAATGGGAGGGCGGTGATGAGGGTTAGTAAGAGTGGTGGGAGTAAGTTGTAGGGTTTAGGATGAGGGTGGTAGGGTAGACAGAGCTGTATTGGGTGTGATTATGATTCATCTGCACTCTTCTGTCATCTATCACTACTTCGAGAATGTGAGCTCCGCTCCTGCCGGCACCAGCGATTATGGATTATGGCAGCCTTTCGATACTGGCAGGCAGAAAGAACATTTTATGGTCGCTCCGGGTCGGAATGTCGATCACAGGATACTTAAAGAGTCGTGGTAATTATGGTGGTTCGGCTTGGCATTGTTGTGCTGTTTGCCCTGTGGCTTGGAGGGCACACTCGGCCATTGCGACACAAAGCATACCTAGGTACTTAGCTGTCTTTGGTGAGCCACATGGAAGCTGTCGTCAGACCGCCCGCAACAACAACAACAACACAGCGCGCATTGTCGTCTCGATCAGCACTGCTGTAGCCAACGGGCTAGCCAGACGTGTTACTCGTTGCATTCTGCCCGTCCTTTGGTAACATCATGTGTTTCTGTGCGCAGTTGTGGTCGTGTTTCCAGGTGACCACGTTCTTTCGGGAGCGCAGGCTTGTCGGACAGGTGGATGGCTGCAGCAGTGCCGCATTCTCGAACACCTTTGTGATACAGATGAGCACAATCGTATCCGGCGCAATGGTCGAGTGGCTGCTATTTATGATATTATTCCAAGGAGCTCATCCCGGTGACGGACTGCTACATACGACATGTATGTACTTGCTTTCGCGGTTGCATCGAGGCTAGACCGCTTCTCCAGATGCTGTGGCTTCTCCAGATGCTGTGGCACGTAGGCATTTCCGCCTGCAGATTCCGTCTTCTTTGTTGGATGAAGCGAGGCATGCCGAGTGTGGTCTCGATCACGCATAATCTGACCATTGGTGTCACTCCCGTGACTTTGCGACAGCTGATCGACCCGCCATCAGCCTCACATCACTCCATACGTACCGCGCGTCTCACCGCGCTCATGCTGATAGTATTTCTTCGGTCCGTCTAAGCAGAGGCGCCTTGATCAGTCCACCCAGATTGCCGTGATCATTTACCACCCAATGAGCGTTACCGAAAGACTGCTCCAGCGCCGTATCAACGGACCTGCGTAAGCGACGAATCGGCAATCGTTCGTCCAGGTTATGCTAGAACGACAAGACAAGATCCGGGGGCATCATTCGCAGCGATCGTTCCTTGCTTGAGGGAGAAACATTGGCAACAACACCATCGATGTGATTATTTGAGACGGACTCGCTCTCGATCGCTGAATGGGTTTCACTACTGCAGAAGCTGACTCTGCTGTAACTTCCATCGGTCAGTCGCCTCCCCCCCGGGAACAGACAGCTAGTATTCTTAGTCTAGCACCACACTACCTACATGTACCTCATCGCTATCTACTGCATGCAGCATCTTGACCTCATATAGACTCCGTCAGCGGCTTCCCTTCCTCGACGTGCGTGCAATCGTGCATGTAGTGAGCGTGCGGCTGGCAACGACTTCAAGTTTTTCGAATGCACGTGGCTGGCGGCAGTTCTCGAGGAGATCCGTCGGTCCATCGTGTCTGATCTGGATGGTGGTGACGAAATAACCTGTTCTGTTTCCGTCCCCTTCTCGACCAAGCGGCGGCGGCTTCTGCTGGCTCTCCTCCATTTCTAGCCATTGTTCCAGCTCAACTCTACACCAAAATAACGTCACCCTCCGCTCCAGCAAACATTGTGACGACGGCAGCACTCGACAAGTTTGTCCCCGCCGTGTTGCACAGGTCTAGCGACTCCACCGACCCGACGCTCCACCGACCACGACCCGACGTGCTCCTGCATTGATTTGCAGTGCGCTGGTCGCCGGCTATCCTCACTGACATCACACACATCAGATTATCCGACAGGCGACAGACAAGGTGGACGAGCTATCGATACGCGAGAAACAGACTCGTCGACGCAGCGACACATCTCAGCAGCCTGAGCGACTCGAACATCCGATCGCCGAGCATTCACACTCGCGACCACGCCACCAACCAGCTCATCTCTCCACCAAGAGCTTGTCTGCTGTTCCTACCGTTCAACTCACCCTGACCACCACCACCGTCGTCGCGTCCATTGTCCCGCGAACCCGAAGCCCCACCAAGTCGCGCTCCGAATCGCCCTCCACCTCGAATCTGGTGCTCGCCGAACGACCGAGCAGCAGGATGGCTGCGCACGACGGCCATTTCGGCCAGCACACCGCCGCCGACTTACTGCGGCAGTCTCTGATGCATGGGTAAGCAAGCCTACTACTATTTTTTTTTTACATCTCTTTGCAATCACTTCCTCAATTCCGCACTTCTCTCGCCTGCAAAGCCAGTGAAAAGCTTGGCTTTTGTCATCCATTCGGCTGCATCCAAACTAGCTCGGCCCAGGATGTGCTAAGCAACATTCGCCTTCCAAAAGCCGCACCCGTGCGCCACTCTTCTGCGCCTCTTCTGGAATCCTGTGCTGCTGCTGCTGCTTGGGCCCCTTTCATGTGTGTTGTGCACATCATGATGCACAGCACAGCACAGGACAGGACAGCTCTCGATTGTTGTGCGACCGCCGACGACCAGAAATCGCACAGTTCTCGAAATCTTCCAGCGGCACGAAAACTTCCTTCACGCAAAACGAAACAGCAGCACTCGGTCCACTAGGAAGGGCAGAATTCGTCGTGGGGCGCTGCCGGCCAACCAATTATCCTCACACACGAGGAAAGCTCGGGGCGGCACTTTAGCCATCTTTGTCGCTCAACTCCCATCACTCTGATTTACTCAAGCCTTCATCTACCCTTGCTCCTTCCCTGCCCTCATACATGTCGATCGACTCGATCTCCACTCCTTGTTCTTCACTGAAGCGTCACCCGTCACCGCGCCATCTCACGAGACTCGCCTTATTTCACCACACTACTGAATGGTAAATGCTGACTGGGCTGCAACCAACAGCAAGATGCCGGACGAGGACCACGACCACATCGGATCCGGGGCATCCACGCCTCCCAACGGAACCGCGACGCCGCGCCCAGACCTCCACACCGACAAGAGACTTCCTGGTCTTTTGAACAGCTATTTTGGGCAAGTACGTGATTCCCTGCGACGAACAATGAGTTATACCGCAAATTCTTCACCAACCCCCGCACCTGCATCTTCAGAAGAGAAGGAGCGGCCTCAGGACGAGTCCAACAAACATTTGCACCAACAGCAGGAAAGCGCGGCCGTGGCGGCCCTGTCGCACGCCCTCTCCGGTGCCAGCTCGCAAATGCCTACTGCGCCCAACTCGCCACGCAGCGGCGCGTCTGGCTCGCCAGTCGAGTCGCCGCCTCTGCTGCCACATGAGCGAAAGCATCCCGAATCGTCACATCTCTCACAGCTGCAGACCGCACAGGCGTCCATACCCACGCCACCGCTCTCCAACTCTTCCTCCTTCCTTGCGATGAACGACGCTGCTGAGGCGTGCTCCGCCGGTGGCACATCTACGGCAGAAGCTCCTTCGGCCTCCCGCAAGCACTCGTGTGCGGAGAGGCGAGAGAGTCAGCCGAGCATGCCATCTTCGTTGCGCCGAAACACGTTGTCGACCGCCTTGTCCAACATGATCCTGTCCAAGCCCGCGGTCTCTGCTCACATATCAAATCCTTCTGCATCTGAGCCTTTGAGCACTGCACCAGCCAATCCCTCTGTTGTTGCGCGTTCCTCGTCTCCTTCTGCTTCAACGGAAAAGGAAACCCAGGCGCTGACGCAGGCCCAACCTCAGAACACACCACCGCACACACCACGATCGGGCTCGCACGTGAGCAGACGAGGCGATACCAGCGATGTCACGCAAGCGGCAAAGTCGACTCGATCGGACTCGAACGGCTCACAACGGGAGACCATTGGGCAGATGCGCGGACAACTGGAGATTGTTGTGGAAGAAGCGCGCGGGCTAAAGCCATCGGTCGACCCATATGTGGTGTGCATCTTTCAGGCGAACGAGGATATCTCGGGTGGGCCGAAGGAAGATGAGATGGATACAGCCGCAGAGAACGGCGGTGACGACAACCTTGCGAAGGGTGTGGCGATGAAACGACTCGGAAGTGGTTCAGGCACTCCCATGGCAATACCAGGCTTGCGCAGTCGGCAGACTAGCTCCACCAATATTGCAGATTTACGGAGAGGATCGAAGAAGAGTGGCCAGCACGAGACGACAGATCCCATATGGAGGCACAAGGCGACCTTCGATGTGGTTGGTGACAATAATGAGCTGGACATTTCTGTGTACGACCGCGTGAACAATGAAACATTCATTGGTCACGTTAGGCTGCCGATTGATTTGAATGATTACGAGCATCAGCACGAGGACTGGTACAAGTTGCAGCCGAGGGAAGGTGTTACAGAGAATGTGACGGGCGAGATACATATGCGAATTGCGTTTCATGCATCGGGCAAGAAGACTTTTGGTCCCGATGACTTCGAGATCCTGAAGCTGATCGGCAAGGGCACCTTTGGACAGGTCTTCCAGGTGAGGAAACGAGATACGAAGCGCATTTATGCCATGAAGGTCCTTTCGAAGAAGGTCATTGTGCAGAAGAAGGAGATCCAGCACACGATTGGAGAAAGGAACATCCTTGTGCGGACTGCGACCACAGAGTCGCCGTTCATTGTGGGATTGAAGTTTTCCTTCCAGACTGCGGCAGACCTGTACCTGGTTACTGACTACATGTCGGGTGGCGAGCTCTTCTGGCATCTGCAGAAGGAAGGTCGCTTTGTGGAGGAACGCGCCAAGTTCTACATTGCAGAGCTCATCCTCGCGCTGCGGCATCTCCACCAACACGACATCGTCTATCGCGACTTGAAGCCCGAGAACATCCTGCTCGATGCCAACGGACACATTGCGCTTTGCGACTTTGGTCTTTCGAAGGCGAATCTATCGAAAAACGACACTACGAACACGTTTTGCGGTACGACAGAATATCTCGCACCCGAAGTGCTGCTCGATGAGCAAGGATATACGAAGATGGTCGACTTTTGGTCGCTGGGTGTGTTGGTCTTCGAGATGTGCTGCGGTTGGTCACCATTCTACGCCGAGGACACGCAGCAGATGTACAAGAACATTGCGTTTGGCAAAGTACGCTTTCCACGAGATGCACTCTCGGCCGAAGGTCGAAGCTTCGTCAAGGGTCTTCTAAACAGGAACCCATCGCATCGTCTTGGAGCGAAAGGTGATGCAGAGGAATTGATGGCACACCCGTTCTTCGCTGATGTTGACTGGAATGCCCTGAGCAAGAAGCAGACTGCACCACCTTTCAAGCCGAAGTTGAAGGGCGAGCTCGATACCAGCAACTTTGACCCGGAGTTCACCAATGCCCTTAACGCGGGCGCTGACTCGTCATCACTCAACGCGAGAGCCGCCGCCTTGGCCAGTGGTATCAACACCGATAGCACACCACTTAGTCCTACGATGCAGAACCAATTCAAGGGTTTCACATTCGTGGATGAGAGTACACTGGAGCAGCAGTATGCCGATCGGGACATGGATGTGAGCAGCCCGAACGGCGACGACAACCATCGCCACTCGCGCGCTTTCAGCGGCAAGGCTGGCGATAGAATGAGCGGTTTGGAACCGACGAGTGCAGCGAGTGCTGATGCCGATTTCAATCACGGTATGCTTGACGATATTTAAGCGGCCGTATGACTACGAGAGACGATCACACAGCATGGATGCAGGCCTGGACGGCGACCAAGACAGAAGAATGCATGACGTGACACGCCAGCGGGAGGAGACCACATATAATGCTCGCACGTCGAGCCGCTACATAATCAATACGGACGATAACTGTAAACTTGTACAGAGACCGGGCAGAGACAGGCACGATGCAACATCACTTATCAAGCGCAACGACTGCTTTCGCGAAAGGATCTGAGGCAGACTTCCTACCACTTTATGATTTCGCGGCAGATGGTGGGATTGCACAGCGTACATGCATGGGTTGAGGTTGTGTTTATGCATTGGGGAAGCGGCGTTCGATCGATGAAGAGTACCCTAATTATGTGATGCCACGCATGAAAGGTTGCGCATAGGCTTGGGAGGATACCGGAATAGGAGGGATGCAGACCTGATTGCCCTTCTAGGGATCGCGGAGCTCGAGGACAGTATGAATACTTGGACATGGGGTTGCTGGCACGTTCAACGGACGTGTTATGCATTTCTATGGTAGCGCAAGCATCGGCGAGAGAGCTAGAATGTGAACTGAAAGAGATTTTAATGCACGTGAGTGTAGTTCACGGCCTATCGAGTGTGGTTCTTGCCTTCGAACGTGGTGCATGTCGTCGTTTGAGTCACGGCAAACACTTGGTGCGCACAGACAACGGCTTCATGCAGTCGTCTCTGCGGCTTCACATGCTGATGCGCCGATTTGTCGTCAATTTTGTTCGTCTTCGAGCAGACTCTCCTCCCTCCAGTATCCTTCTATTTGAACACAATACCTTGCATCGGAACTTCGTTCAGCCCAGCGCCAATCGCTGCACGGTACTTCGACACTGCAACCTGTCCCTGCGCTCAAATTGTATACAGTATCCCCATCCCTCCCCCCGATCACAATGGCAGACAAACGTCCGTCCGTCCGTCCCTGTACGGGATCACTCAAGCAACGATGATTCCTGCAAAGTGTGTCGACACCCGCAGCAGGCGGAGCGGAATGGATCTAAACACCTACGCTGAGCACTTCTGGCTTTGATAGTGGAGATGGGGGATGTGTGAGGATTGATTGGGGGGTTGGTGGAAATACTACTGCCAGCAGCAGCAGCAGCGGCGGCGGCAGCAGTACAGTAGTAGTAGGGGGTCGAGGCGATTATGTCGTGTGTCGTGTGTCGTGTGGCGTGTGGTGAGCGAGGTTGGAGATCCTGCTCTGAACCGCAACTGCGGCGCTATCGTGCTTGTCGCTGCGTGCGTGCGTGCGTGCTGTGTACCTGGCGGAGGTGGAGTTTGTGTTTGTGTTGATGGTGGAGAGGCTCATTCGCGGGAGTACTTACGCATGAGATCGCAATACTGGATTTTTGAAGATGGGTGGAAGTGCATGGGGCGGTTCTTACGAGATAGGCAGAGTTTGGGAAGATCTTGTTGAGAGCGAAGGTGCTGCGATGCGGTATGGGAGTTGGTACAGGAGGATTGTTGTGCTGTGCTGGGGGTGTGTTTTCCGATCGTGGTGATTCGGATTATGGTGTTGGCGCGCCGGTTAGGCTTATGGAGCGTTTGCTAGGTACTCCGCTGGGACGAGCTTCCGCTCGAGCATAAGAAGGCGGTTGTGCCGTATGGAGCGGATGTCCTTGGACAGTTTGGCGAGGCTCGAGTTTGATAGGATTGGTTTTTTGATGCAGACGGGAATAGGACCGGCTCGAGAGCGACGATATGATGATCTTTGTGACGGTATTGGACCGTGCGACACTCTTCAGGAGTACTTCTATGCCCTGATGGACGTCAGTACCTAGGTCGTCTCGGTGCTGCGACGAATGTGTGCGGCATCGCAGGGAGATCGAGGCAGAGGTCAAGAAGTTTTTCGAGACTGGACATGGCCTCGCCAGCGTCTGTGTTCCGCCTTATGTGTTGTATCATGGCGATCTTGGTTATCAGAATATGCTGTTGAAGCCTGGAGACGAACAACAACCACCCAAACTGACTGGCATCATTGACTGGGACGGCTCAGTCACGCATCCTCTCTATTATGCATCGAATACCCCGTTGTTCATATTAGACTCCCCCTACAGGAAAGAGGACTACGTCGACAATAAGACATTACGCCAACTCCTGATTCACGAACTAGCAGACAAGTATCCTGCTGCCTCTGCGGGCCGTCAGCGTGCGAGAGACGCCTTCTACAGGAAACACTACTTCTTGCACCGTTTCATACAACCTTTCCTGGATATAACAATCACAGTAGACAGCTGTCCGAACTGCATTTCTTCCTCCCCTATCTTCGCAGTGGTGAAGGCGCTCCGTATGAAGTACGAGTGGACTGGGAGCCGGATACTGATTCGGAGAAGGATCAGCCTGGGAAGAGGCGTCGCAGGAATAGTGGTTCGAGTGGTAGTAGCTTGTCGAGCTGGGATGATGGCGGTGACGAGTGCGATCGAGTGGAAAGTGATGTTGTCGAGAAAGACGGAGACGAAAGTCTACCGCACGAGTGAGCAGCAGTGGCGTGTAGGGCAGGAGTGACAGAGTGAACTCGCTGCGCGGCACGAAATATGCACATTGCCTCTTTGCCAATGCACCAAAGCTCGTTACCACCACGATATGGACTCGTCCTCTACCGCAACGTATACCTGCCTTGTAGATTCCATACAATACTAACAACAGAGGCCGTGAGCGTTGCCAGCCGCTTCGCCATTCGACAATACGTACAAGCGCCAGTCTTGAATTCATAGAACATGCTTGACCTGAGCACCCGACCTCTGGCAAAAACGGCAAGGGCCAGAAATGTCCGCGGCGGTCCCTCCTTTCCCAGCATGCGTAGCGGAAAGGGCATGCTCGTGATACTCGGGAACATGCAGAGACTTGATGAGGAGTAGCTCAGGAACACAACGGACGTCGTCGGGAGAGATGCTATTTATTGCTTTGTATCTATGAGCAAGCCAAAGAACTACGGAAGCGGAAGGAAGTATTGAGGTGCGAGCGAGTGGCTTGGCCGAGTCGTTCGGTTCTTGAGGTGTATTATCGTAGGATCATATACTAGAGCTGCGCGAACTCGATTACCATACTCGCCACTCCGATGAATTTTCGTGCTCCTTCGCAAGGGACGCCATCGCTTTTTGGTCAGAGCGGGAATGTAGCCTTGCAGCTGTGGTCTCTATTCTAGCTAGTGCAGGCATGGTACTGTGTGCCCCGTGCGTACTCCTAGCAACGCAGATGAGGTCTACTGCAAAGAGTAGTGTGTGGATGTGAGTGTTAACCGAATGAAGGCAGTCACTCATCGCATATGGGCGCGGCAAACTGTTGCTGCGCTAACCGCGTGCCAAGCTTTCTGTCACATGTCAGTCCCTGTGTACAGATCGTGCCCACCTACTCATGCGACTTCCCGGGACGACGCATGGGCACTGTGTGCAGCGTTCTAGAATGCTGGACTCGAAGCATCCGGGCCTCCCTCGCGGTCTGAATTTTTTGGTTCGGGCTCTGTGGTGTGGGGCTTCTTGCGGGTCGGTTTAGAGTCCATATTCATGTCCTGGGAGTGTTAGGATATCGAGCTGGGAAAGCGGATCGTGCTTCTGGGATATCTGTTGGGAAGTCCTCGAGCAGAAATGCTCGACCTCGAAATGTCCTAGACCGTGCTATCCTATGTGACCCTTGTTGTCTCTGCGGGCCTGCTTGTTCTGGTCGTTGGACATGCTTGGAGACAGGTCCAGGGCTGCTCATCTACTGACCAATCTTCGATATGAATTCTTCGATTCCCCTTTTGCTTTCTTCATAGCTTCCTTCTCGATAGCCTTATGAGCCTCGGGCGCTTTGTTCTCGCCTATCTTGCGGCATTGCTCGTAGTGCTCGCTTTTGAGCTTGGGATGGGGAGGACGACCATTGTTTGAGCACCATACTTGGTGCTCTGGACAACAGCCACCATTGCGCACTTGACTTGAGCTACGTTTGCCCTCTCTGAGGCAGATGCCGCAGTAGTTTTCGTGTTCTCTGCCCATGGCTTGTGGTTGGTGGTCGACATGGCTCCGCTATCTGTAGCTTTATTCGTTTTCTGGCTGACAGAGATTCGCGAAGAGAAGTACTTGAGGTTGCCATTGTTGCTTAGCATGTGGGCTGGCAGGAATTCGTGAATGCAGTCGATGTTGTGATCTCTGCATAGCGATTGTGTGGAGGAGGTATTCTTGAGCTTTGGCCAAGCATGTGCTCAAAGCACTCCTAGCTGGAGATTCGACAGACGGCCAGCCGTACTATCGGAGGCGTATCTCTATGCGGCATTTTCGTGGACTAAGCAACTCTACGTGGGAGCCAATGTGCTTCTTGCCGAGCGCTCGCAGCCATTAATTACGTTTCATCTCACACATCATCGAGGATGGGCTGCCGGAGTTATTGATCAATTTGTAAGTGCGTTCTCGGGTGAGCTCCATATATGCAAAGACTCCCCGCCTGTCTCCAATATTTTCCTGCAAAGGCAAAGAACATCAGCCAACGATCATGAATAAAACACACTGCGCCGAGATTCTCTCATTCCCGCTGTTGAAGTATTGCTATATCTTGTCGCGCTAGGATCCGTTCTCCTTCAGGAATTCCTCTGCAGTCCACGCGAGCCTCCTACACTAAGCAGATATCCTCTCACTACTGCTATTACAATCTTGCTACATTTTACCGCGCTGAGAGCTGTCTCGCTAGTTTGTGAAGCTTTCAGACCGCCCGGCCGTCAAAGCACCTTGCGGTCAATACGAATAGCGTGCGAGTCGTGGATTAATGTCTGAGGTGCAGTCGGTATACGTGCTGATCTTCGCAATGACCTCAGGGACGGATTCGACAAAACGCTTGCTGTTCGGAAGCCACGTTGAACAGCAGCTCCACGAGACTGACGCTACAGCACTAGTCTTGAGCGTTCACCCGTGCCAAAGTAAGTGAGTGGGTCGTAATCATGACCTGGGCGCTTGTGTCGATGTCGCTATTGGAGTCTGACCCACATCTTTCGACGCTGTAAGCTGTTCTCCTTTTCAATCCCTATCAGGACTCGGACACCGAGCGACAAGAAGCTTGTAGAGCAACACTGCAGTCTGTGAAAGGAGGTATAGCATAATGGTGTTCTTGCGGCGCCGAGCGGGCTCGCGGAGCACGGCGATGACCTTTGCGATGGATGCGACCAAGACTGGACTGCCCCGTAGAGCCTTGCTGAGGATGTCATAGAGTAACATTACACGCGTAGTGAACCACAAACTCCACCATGCTAGCCTTACTCATGCTATTGCGACCGACAAATCCTAAGCATGCGCTCCTCGCTCCGCGTCGAAGCCGAAAACGCCTTCGATAGCGCGCGCTCTCATTCCACAGGAATCGGTCCAGCGAGCGCAAGTCGCCAGGCGTCGACGTCTTCGGGGATCGCAATCATGAAGCGCCTTCGAACGCTTTCTTTCAAGGGCACTTCGCGCTTACAACGCAGCGCGAGGGTTGACGTAGTAGTGAGGCGTCAAGTATAGTTTTCATCTTCGTAGAAGCTGATCTGAAGTGGGTTGAGACGTAGACGCAGACGCAGACGCAGACGCCGGCAGTCTAGGCTCTCTCCGGACCATTCATTCTGCTTCAGGTCCGTCTCCAAGAGGCAGTGGAGGAAAGTCGTGGTCTGCTTCGAACAGGAATCGTTCTTTCAAAAAAAAAAACCACTTCCCGTCAATTAGCTCTCGGCTTCGCGATTACTACTCCACTTGTTCACGCCCTTACTGCTTCTGGTGCCCGGGCTATCGCTTAGCTGAGACGTATAGCGGCACTGGCCATTGCTTTTCTGTGGGTGACGGGCCTGGAAACAATTGCCAGAGAGCACTGCGGCGATAGCGAGTGACAGCTCTTGAACAGGAACCGGTTTCCTACAGATGCGGTCAATGGACTCGGCAGGAATCGAGCTTTGTCGCTCGAAATATAAGCGGGTTGGAGTATAGCGTTCAGGTCTATATCGATAGCACTGCTGCACAGTCAGAGCTATTCTCTAACAAGACGCTACCCGCCGTCTGTTCTAGCCAGTCTCTGACCTGAGACTCAGACGCGTCCTCTAGCACCTTTTATGTGACCTCGAAAGGGCAGCTCTCGCTATGCCGCTATTCAGTATCCTTCACGACGTAATAGGCGCCGGCGTACCTACTATTGTTATACTTTAGTATCCTCATTCCCCTCCTCAGTTGACGATATCGACATCTTGGTTGAGGCGACCGATGCTCAAACTGTCACCAGACGATGAAGCAGCCGGTGAAGCCACTGATTGCTTGAGTGGCGCACTATTGCCAGCCAGTTATATTTCTCCGTTGGTAGCAGCGGCCGTTGTTATCGTGGCGAGAGGAGTCGTTGTCCAAGCTGAAGTGCGCCGCGCAGAGTATCCGCCTGTATCACTACACTCTTCAATACACTCGATCTTGAAGATAAGGGCGGAATAATGGTTTCGCCGTCGGACGATGCATTCGGATGTGAAAAAACTTTTCGAGCTACGTCCGTGGATCGTGCGGCTTCATAGACAAACCAACATAAGCTGGCGCCCCAGGTCTGAGCATGGATTCCCTGCTCAGTCCCCCAAACTCTTTGCATCCGTCACATGCCCGCGCTAGTAAGCAAACCCTCGCGAATACACTACTCACTCTCCCCATCCACCCAACCCAGCTTCTCCTCTCCCTCCTCCCTAAACTCCTGCCGCCCCTCCCTCCACTTCCCCCCACTCCTCCTCCCCTCCCCACCATAATCACGAGACCTGCGCCTCATCTCCTTCTTCTTCTTCTCCCTCCTCCCCTTCCCCTTCCCCTCCTTCTTCCCCGGCACGGCCTTAAACCACGCCTCCTCAGCCCTCACCCTCGCCTCTTCTTCCTCAGCCCGCCTAGCCTCTTTAGCCTCCTTCTCGACCCTGACCGCACCGTTCTCGCAGTGCATGCACGTTTTGTCTTTGCGGTCGTACCAGTCCGTGTGGATGGTGCAGAAGAGGTGGTGTTTGGGGCATGGGGCGCGGACTTTTTTGCGGCCGGTCGAGCACCAGCAGTGGTGGCTTTCCCAGATCCAGGGCATCGTGGCGGTGGTGGTTGAGTGTGTTGGGGATGTCGTGCTGGTAGCTCTGGTTTTGAGATGGGACTCGAGTGCGAGGTATGTCCCTTTGACGGTTGGGATATTCTCAGGGGAGGGTAGCACGCTGGGTTTGTGATTTGGCTGACCTCGCGATGATTTTGCGGTGGACTTTAGTAGTGTAGTAAAAGTTCTGTGTCAGAGGCAGAAGAGGTGTCGGGTAAAAAAACACGTCAGTCACGCGCGTCTTGGTGCGAAGCCAGGTAGTGAAGTTGTGCCACAGGACAAGTAGAGACATTCATTTCTGTCGAAAGACGCACATGCTTTTGCTCGAATCACTATGGCTGTAACGGTCGTTAGCTAGATTGGAGAACACTCGATGTCCGTTCCGATGGCCAGATGGTCAAGGCTGGCTTTTCACGCTCCTACGTTTGTTAGGCAGCGTTTGTGTTCAATGGTCAACTAGGTCGAGGCTGGCATTTCGTGACCCGAATCTTTTCGGGTAGCGTTCGTTCAACGTCCAACTCTTAGGTACCTCGCGCTCTTGATCGACTTCGACAAGAAGCTCCGTGTAAGGTGGTCAATACCTGATGTCAAACGCCGATCAGTTGCGATGAAATGTGTCAGCAAATCATGTATATGCAGCCCATCGATTTCTAGCTACAACATACGAACTTCCTTAAACCTCAATCCCGAATCGATCTGATCAACAGCATGGTCACCAGTAAAGTCCCACCACGCTACACCTCAAGTCAGCATTTCCATCACATATCGACAGCCACATCATGCAGCAGCAATAGGGAGCACTTACCTCCACAACTCTCCGCAATCACCCCAGGAATCTCGCCCCTCTCCGACAACATCTCCGGCTTCTGCACTACATTGATCATCAACCCCTGCCCAACATGCCACGCAATATGACAATGATACGGCCACACTCCCGGATTCTCCGACACCAACTGCGTAACAAGATACCCATTCGGCCTCAAACTCTGCACATCCCTACGCTGCGGATTCTCGGGTCTGACCACATTGGACCCGTCATATCTTCCGGCACCTTCATCTAACACATAAAGATTCTGGCCGTGGATGTGCATAGGGTGCCCAAATGCATTATTGTTCTGCCAGACGATGCGGATAGTTTCGTTGGAGCCGAAGTTGTAGACGTTCCATTGTGGGTTGTCGGGGTATGAAGTGTTGCCGTTGAAAGTGAGGTTAAGCAGGGGATGGTTGTAGTTTGCGCGGAAGTTCTGGCCGTTCATGGTATACTGCGTGTGGCCCGTTTCGTTGACTTCGAGGGCAATGTCGATGACTAGAGTCACGTCTGGCGAGGCGAGTGCGATTGGGTAGTATGGCTCAGTTTGACTAAGTGGATCGTTACTGCATTGATCCAGGCCTGCCTTGATGAATTCGGCGTTAGGTAGAGTTCTGGGCCTCTTGGTTGTACTGACGCCATCGTAGTATACAGCTGCTAACGCGAACGGTTGCGTACTGTCGGAGCACAAGGTTGACTGCCTCGCTCGTAGCCAGTATGCATCAGATTTTTTGTTGGCCGTGATCAGGACGTCTGTCCGCTGTCCCACAAAGAGCTGTACTTGGCTTACAGTGTAAGGCTTGACCGCCACCATGTCGTTCGCAACGACTGTCATGTCGTGCTCATCCAGGCTGACAACCATGTATGCGGCGGCAGAGGTGTTGATGATGCGCAGAAGATGAGCACGCCCAGGCTTGAAGTTGAACTTTGCTAGACCGGCATTGCTTGTGCAGTTTGAACCTGCAGGCGCGGTCGAACAATCAACAGTCATCTTGCCCTGAATCAAGGTGTTTCTAGATGTCACCGAATCAGCAGCGCCATGAATGGTACTCATTGATTGCTCGACGAGAGTATAGTATTCCAAGAAGTAGGAGTCAGAAACGATAACCGGACCGAGATCGAGATAATCGTTCGTGGGATAATTGTCTGTTGGTCCGTGTATGATCATCGGCCCGAGCAGACCTCCAGCATACTGCGCTGAGTAGTGAGCATGCCACCAGCTACTGCCATACATATCTGCCTGGAAGCGGTATTTGAATGTCTCACCGGGCGCGATGGGACACATGGTCACACCAGGCACTCCATCGTACCAGGGTGTAGCCTTTTGGAGCATGCCGTGCCAATGCAGTGCTGTGCCTTCTTCTGGTCCAGTGATCGAGTTCTTGACAGTGACCTCAATCCAGTCGCCTATACGTTACATTTCAGCAATGTGCTCTCAATTTTGGAGGCAACGTACTGGATGCATTTTCTTACCCCAATTAGCCTCAATCATGGGCCCCGGAAACTGCCCATTCGCGAGCAACATTGGCTTCGGTATGCCCTCCGGTGCGAGAGTGCCTCTTGCCACTTCGAAGTTGTAGTATCTCGTCACGCCTGTTTCTGGCGTAACATTGTAGTAATCCGTGTTACCAGCAGTGTTGTTGCCCCACGGTACGTTCTGCGAGCCACCAAAGAATGGCGATAGCATGGGTGCTTCAAATGTGCCCAGTGGACTTCCACCATTTTGCGATAGTCCTGGTGGAGTTGAACCTAGGTCACTCGCCTGTTGGAAATGTGTTCAGCTGTTGATCTTCCGGTTATTCTAGTGTCTTACCGAGCTCAGGAATTCATTGATGAAGGTGACGTTGCCCAGGCCAGCCTGCGCAGGTAACAGAAAAGACATTACTGCGATCTCACGTCCAGCACTTGGAGGTGGCAAAGCGAAGATTCAAACAGCTCTAAGATGTTATACCCCCAGCGCACTGGGCTGCGCTCAATACCAGGGCAATCGCTGTTCACCATGTTCACTCTCATTCTCCGGGTGCAGCACCAGTCCATCGGACCGAGATCGACAGTCCATTACGAATCTCGGTCGGCGAATTCTGGATAAAGTCGACAGGTCTGCAGTCAAAGCGTTGCGTAGTAAACTGGTAGTGAAACATCCCTGTCATGGGTTTTTCACTTTTCGGATCTCGTGCGGAGAGGCGGTCGCGGCAATGTGGTTGGTGCTTCGGACGATCTCGCGCACTGCATGACTTTCTGCAGGAGCTCCTGACGTCGATGGC
Organism: Passalora sequoiae; assembly: GCA_013248845.1. Lineage (NCBI taxonomy): Eukaryota > Fungi > Ascomycota > Dothideomycetes > Mycosphaerellales > Mycosphaerellaceae > Passalora > Passalora sequoiae. Next base: position 1,147,959 of record WSQC01000023.1, read on the forward strand.
AATAGCAGGAGACCTAAAGGGAGGCCAAGAAGTGGCAAATGTTTCGAATTCTGCTTCATCTTTCATGAGGGTTTGCTCTCCCGTTGTGTTCTGCAATGCCAAGAGTATATCGATCTCGCTGTTATTGTCAACCCGCCACTGACTGCCGGAAACTTAGTGATATCCGCTGCACATGTCATCGCAAGGATGGCGTCGAATGTTGCGACTGAATGCTAGCAATTATCAGTCGACACTTTCACTGGACGCCACCCGTGTGGCTGCCTTGATCTAGCAGGCAACCATGATGCACGGGCCAAGTGGCACAGCCAAGATATATTATGCGACGTACGGAGCTGAAGCATCATTGCCAGTATGTGCGAGGACGTCCATCATGGTGCAGACCAGAAACAGGAAGTACAATGTCGCCAAGGTTGCAAGAGTACAGAAGCCCATCGGTACACGCCAGGATCTCCAGCGAACGCAGAAATGAACATCAAACAACGCGAATTCTGTGCGCATTACTAGATGCATGGCCAGAGATAGCGCCAGACAAGCAGTCTTCGACACAGCTGAATTGCGGGAGCAAGTTCTTCTCTACGTTGATTTTCGCACGCTCTGGAAGTGCCAGGGTGTCTGCAGACAATTCCAGGGCGCCATCCAACGTTCGCAAAAGCTGCAAGATATGCTCCTCTTCAAGACCAGTGTAGCACCGCATCCCACTTGGCAGCTGCAGACATGGTTGAGAAATGGCGACGTGCGTGATCCGATCTTTGTTGTACTGACCAAGAGCGTTGAGTCCGAAAGAAGACCGTGGCCCGCTCCGCTGCAAAACATGACTCCGGCGAATTTATGCCCGCTTCTAAAGGTTGCTCCGGCAGTGTTTGGCTACCTGCAGGAAGGTGTCGTGGCCTCCGCGGAACGCCTCTGGGGGAGACCCGGCGAACAGGTCAAGTTTAACTTTGCACCAAAACTTTCCCGAGATGCAGCGTGGAGAAACGTGTTCGTCACAGATCCTCCATGCTGCAAAGCCAAAATCACCATAGTGTATAAAGTCGGAGGCCTCGATTGGCAAACAAACGGCAGCATTCGGCTCGAGCGGACTGTGGTGAGAGCGGATGGCCTGAGACTCGGAGATCTTGTCAATATGCCACTTGAGATGCCTGGAATGGTCAACTGGTCGCTAAAGGGCTTTCGTGGAAGCAAAGAGTACAAGAATCCAGGCAGATTGCTGAGAAACTTTGAGAAGAGGCTTCGGTCCCAAGCAGAGCTTGACTTGATCGCGACGCATTTCGTGCTGAACGATATGGTGGTCCCTAACGAGGAAGAGTGGAAAACCGTGACCTGAACATGCTCGATCCTAAGAAGTCAGCATCGTCTTTCGTACAATGCAGACTGCTGCTATCTTGCCCGTGCCACACAGCAATGCTTTTCATACCCTACTCTGTCCTGCCTTGGCAGACATGCTTATCCTCAGTACAATCATAACTCCCCGGCGCCATGCAATACCTCAAAATGCCACAATCCGATTCATCCGATGCATATCAACCTCTTATACCTTACGATTACGAGTTCTCTCCCACAGTATTCTGTTCCCCAGACATTAGCGCCTCGCCCAACACCATCTTGTCCCTCATCTTGTAAGGGCCACCACTTACCACAAGCCAATCCATGCCCTCGTCGACGCCCTTTCCCGTTACCGCACTACACGCCACAATACTCCAGTCCCGATCCTTCAACTCTCCTAACCCCAACGCCTCACTGATCTCCCCAGCTCCTTTCGCACCTGGCTGATCCTGTTTGTTCGCAAACACCAACAAGCTAGCATCCCTCAGCTCCTCCTCCCCCAGCATCGCCCTCAACTCGCTTCCTGCTGTCTCTAGCCGTTCTACATCCGTAGAATCGATAACGAAGACGACGGCGGCGGTGTTGGAGTAGTAGCAGCGCCAGTAGGGTCGGATAGAGGTCTGACCTCCGAGGTCCCAAACGTTGAAATGGAGGTTGCGGTAGGTTACGGATTCGACGTTGAAGCCTATCGTGGGAATTGTGGTTACCACTTCACCTATTTTGAGGCGGTAGAGCAGGGTTGTTTTGCCAGCGTTGTCGAGGCCGAGGATTAATATTCTGATTTCCTTCTTTGCCCATAGGAGCTTCGAGAATAGAGATAGCGCTCCACCCATTGTTGCTCGGTGTGCGTGAAGCTGTGGGTGTATGCGCGCTTCGATGGAGGAGGTAGGACTCGGCAGATGTGAAGGTAGTTCTTGGGTTCTGCTGTGTCGCTTTCAATACTATATCTTCGTGGCTGGTCCTGTCGATCGATAGTTGCTGTGGCTATTTGTGCTTGTGGTATTTGGACAAAGTCGGCAAGTGTATTATGTATCTATGGAGGTGTGATGTACTTGTATTGGGATGCGCTTACCTCACGCATCTGAGGCTGTGTCATCTGTCATTTGCGAGGAAGGGACTCTCGGACCTCTTTCCGGTGCACGCACCTCCGCGGCAATTCTCAAGCGAAATCTCCAGTCCCTCTGTTCCATCTCTTCTGCGACTCCCTCACCCACACTCTCTACCATGATCATTCCTCCCCGCATACAGCAGGCAACCATGCTGGGTCTTGTCAGCTGTCGGCATCGGTGTGTTTGCTTGTTATCAGCATAACAAGGCGACCTTCAGAATGGACCCACCACGGCAAGCGGGAACCAAATAGGTATGTCAGAATCTTTTTCTTCCGATATTCGTACATGATGTTTCACTACAAACGATAACTGCCGACATCTCGAGGGGTTAGAGCCTCGAGTTCAGTGGGGAACAAAAATTCAAGCTCAACAGTCTGATCACGATATCATTCCACACTCAGCAGATGCATAATCATTGCAAGGCAGGGTGCTGATTTCTTAGTGCTACAGATATCTATATCGCTAGTCTAGACTCTAGTCTTTATGCTACATTTTCCTACGCACAGCATTATGCGCCCACAGCCTGCAAGCTCTTCACAGTATCGATGATACTCTGCTCGAAACTTATCCACTTCGGCTGCAGGATCTCGTTCACGCGCTTTGTGTCAATCTGGTAGATGCCCTCCTCAGGATATCCACCATTCTTGGTGTCTGGTGACGGCACATCCTTGTAGTCGAAGTTCTTGGCAACGACGCCTGCGATCTCTCCGTTGCTGAAGTGACCGTGCGAGATGAAGAATCGTTTGTTGGCAGCCTCTGCCTTCTCCGCGGCGAGAACATGGCATTTTGCAAGATCACGGACATCGACCCAGATGAAAGTACCTGTGGCTGGAATCTCGTCTTTCCACTTGCCGAGTATGCAGTCCCGAGTGCGTTGGTTGGATGTGTTGAGGCTGTCGAGCGAATTCAGATAGTGGACGATGGGGCCAAGGACAAGAGGTGGACACATCGTCGCGAGGGTGAAGTTTGGCTGCTCTTTCTCAACAAAGTCCCATGCTGCTTTCTCGGCGAAGGTTTTGGAGGCGCGATATCCAGCGGCTGGGTTTTCGAGTGCTTCCTTGTGGGTTATTGGATTCCAATCCTTTTCGCTGTATGTATAGCCTGGGTTGTTGCCTTTGCTTGGGTTGACGATGGAAGCGAACGAGGAGGTGATGACGACGCGCTTGACCGATGGTGCTGACTTTTTGATTGACTTGAGGATACCGGTCGTGCCAATCACGGCTGGGTCGAGAAGCTCCTTTTGCACGTCTGTAACATTGAAGTGAAAAGGCGAGGCAGTGTGGATGACGGCCTCGAAAGGAGGATCAGAAACTACTGCTTTATCAAAGGCACCCTCCTGTGCTACGTCTTCCACGATGGCGAAGTCGAGGTTGTCCTTGCCGACATCGGAGTGGTTCTTCTTAATCGTGTCTGCCTTTTGCTGTGATCGCACAGTGGTTACTACTGAGTGACCATGTTCCAAGAGGATGTCGAGGACGTGTGCGGCAATGAAGCCTGATCCACCGGTAAGTAGGACCCTCATATCTGATTGTTTTGTAGTATGAAATTGGGACTTGTGCTGTAGGAGTGAGCTGGTTGGTAGGAAAGGTGAACTTAGGAGGGACGCTTGGTGTTTATACGTCTGGTAAAACGGCCTTAGGAGATAGCGAAACATTCTTGGGTGAACATGCTGGACTAGAAGCCAGGTTGAAGTCTCATGCACCTATCCTTGAGCATCTATTGCTATCTCAAATCTCTGTTACGTGATGTCATATTGTGATTGACTTTCTGCTGCGAGCCGCGTTTGCGGTCCACTGTCGCAGACTCGGCAGACTCGCATGAACCCAATGCAGACTTTCGGAGTGCGACAACCGTCAGCAGGTATGCCGAGAGGACTCGAACGAGAGCAGCAATAGGGCACCGGCGACATTCACTTCGTAGGGTGGCTGTATCGTTGTGTCCATGAGTCACCACCTGGGTCCCTAGCTATGGAGATGTGAATGTCGCCGAGCCTTGGCGCGCGTCCGTGTTCGCGTGCTCGAGCCACAGCATTGCGTCGCTCGTATCGTACCCACCTAAGCTCTCACCACAGCCAACTAGGCAACATACCAAACCAAAGGACCGCACCAATCTCATTCCACATCCTCTCCTCCCACAATGGCCATGAACTTCGCACCCTACCAATCCTCACCTCCCGAATCCGAACGCGCCAAATCCCCACCTCCCGCACGCTCCCCGACCGCATCCCCCAAACCACACCATCACTCACGCCACAACTCCCGCACCATCGCCTCAATAGCAGATCGCGAAGACCCCTGGGCCGCAGCTCGAAACCAAAGACTCCCCAACCCCGACGCATACGAAGACCTCGAAGACGGTCCTCAACCCTACAACACCCGCTACAACGACTACATCGGCAACGCTGCTCTGGAAGGCGGCGGCGCAACGACTCATACGTACAGAGAGGGCATCAGTGTCTTTGAGACGAGCTTGGGGTTACCGCTGAATATCGAGGCTGCGTTGGCGTATCTGCTGCTGCCTCCGGCGGGGGGAGTCGTGTTGCTGTTGTTTGAGCACAAGTCGGATTATGTGCGCTTTCATGCCTGGCAGTCGGCTTTACTGTTCAGTGCGCTGTTTCTGGTGCATGTTATATTCAGTTGGACCAGGGTCATCAGTTGGATGTTGTTTGTGCTCGACGTGGTCTTGATTGCGTGGTTGAGTTTGGGGGCTTTTAGGAATGCTGAAACGTTGGATCGGGTGGAAGTGCCGATTCTGGGGAGGGTCGCGAGTGGATTCGTCGATGATGAATGAGGAGGAGGAAGATCAAAGAGTGATGGATAGATATATAGGAGGACATGATCGGGACGCGATAGATTGTGTGGAATTAGCGAGGCGTTTGGGAATAGTGCGTACAAGGTTTGCTCAAGATTCGAGGATGGCTTTGGAAAATTGTGGTTTATGTCAAGATGCCGCCTCTATGGTGAAGTGTGGACAACAATGCTTCATGGTATACGCTTGCTGCCTTGCTTATGAGGACACATGCTATCGAGACGGTCGTATCGCCCTCGGACGTGTAGCAGAGTCGGGACGCCAATGCTTAGTATCGAGTGCACAAAGAAGCGCTGCTCCATACACGCTCGGTCTCTTAGCTGCCACTATGGATTTTGTACAAGCACTAAAACAGCTGGCCGTAGTACGATCGATCTGTGCTATACGGGCAGCGTCTTCTGTGGCTAAATGCCGCTGCTTCTTCTCAATCGAAAACCTTATCTCTCACCCTCTATTGCCAACGCCCGCCTTCGGCCGGAAGATAAATCGGAAGTTCTGTACACCAGGCATCATTGATGGACCTCGCCTATTTGAGTATCTTTTGCAGCTGGCCGGACGCACGCGACATGACTACGCTGTCTTCCTCCTTGCGAAGCGATACTAAACTTTTGTCTCCGTTCTTACGCTGCTCCTCGATGCACTGGATCTGCTCGTACACGGGAGTAAGAGTTTCCATCAGCGCGTTGTACTTGGTGAACAGCACTCCAAGTGTGTCATCATGCCCGAATGTCCACTCGACTTCTCCCGATGCCGTTTTCGCTGAGTAGCTCACTGCAAGGATGACGCGGATGATGACCCTAACGAGCACCACATTGTTCTCGGGTCCGTGGCGCAAAGGCTCCAACATGCAGTTGCTCGGCATTCCTCGCCAGGATGCACGCGCACCTTCCCTTTTGTCCATGAGGTACTTCCGCCTCTCGTTGAGCTTCTCGAATCCACGTCTGGTGCCGATACCGTCCTCCATGCCGTTGTATATACTCGCAGTGTCTATGTAATAGTCACGGGCGTGTTGCTCGAGATAGCAGAGGTCCTGGCGATCAGTTCGACGAAGGAAGTCGTATTTGTTCTGATGACGGATTGGTTGCAAGCCTAGAAGATCCAAGAACCACATCGTCGGCGCAATGGGTGAGGGTGTGTCGTTGCTCTCCACTGGCACACCACTCGTATCGGTTGGGAATCTGCCAGCGAATTCATTAGCGAAGCCGGTGGCGAGTCGGTAGTTGGTGTGCAACTGAGGACCGTAATCAACGGTTGACATACCGCGCTAGAAACATGAGTCGGAGCAGCTTAGGGGACCCCTGGATGGTGTCCTTGAAGGTCCTGTTCACGCGCTGCAGCCTGAAGAGATAAAGGGCTGGCTGGCTGATCATTGTATCGTCCCAGGAGACACACGGTTCGATGTCGTAGAGAATGTGCTCGAGTAGCTCTGGTACTGCGAAAACTTTGGACGCTGCGCCGCCGGTCACCAGTGATGTTGGCCGTGGTCGCAACATGGCTGCGGTGTCGTCGTGGGGTGGAAGGTGGAGGTATGTTAGGATATGATTCGCGAGAGGTGGCTTAGTGTGAGCAAATTGTCAAGTACCATGCTGTTGGCCCACTCACGCAAGAGCTATAAAAAGTAGCCCGATTTGGACCAGCGGCAAGGATGCAGCAACGGACTTGCATATGAAAGTGTGCCAAACACGCGTTTGTATTCGAGGTCAGACTGGACACTGACACGGACAGAGCCAGAAAATTCAAGATTGCGATGGACTAAAAGGCTATTGGTATATAAAACTGTTTCGAGCGATAGCTACACGTACTGGACCTCGTGGCTCTGCATTCCCGGTCTTCTGCAATAACACTTCAACGAGACACAGCTTATGCACTCCGAATTCTCAGATCTTGAGCTGCCCGTCGAATGCTGCATAAGCCAAAACCTGTCCGCGCCTCCTTGCTTTCTCCAATCATCTCAAGGTCGTCCTCTAAAGATTCTTATCCTTGGCTTCACACCAACAACATCATCATCATCAGTCACTTTCCCTCAACTGCTGAAGACTCCCTAGAAACGAGCGCTGGGGCTCTGCTGTACGTCCTTGACTTGATTCATAAGCGCAGAATTCTCACTATAAAGCTCATCGAGCTTCGCGCTTGGATTGAATTGCCAATTGATATCAATCATGTTGTAGTCATTGCCACCCCTGTCGCAGACTTCGACAGAGAGATATGTCACAATGTGATTCTCGTTCTCGAACAGTCCGCAGAGCAATGCTTCTCGAGTGTCCCGAATGCCACTTCGCGCCGCACTGAGTCGGGGCCGAAAAAGTCTCGTCTCTCGATGAATGATAGATCCAATTCGATATCCTGGGGATCAATGTTGCAAATATCTCCAATGTCGTTCCGGGCATGCCTGACTGTAAGGCCGAGCCTATGTAAGCCACCATGGGACAGGCGCAACTGGTGGCGGAGCTCGACTGTCGAGGTCGATGATGTCGGATTGCTGCAAAAGGTCAATGATGTCGAATTGCTGCATTGATAGGAACATGGGTCGCCTGAGCTTCGTCGGTCCTAGTATTGTGTCTCGAGATATTTTATTCACCCTCTGCAGTTGAAATAGATCGAGAGCGGATATGTGGACATCGTATTGGTATTCATTTCCGGCTGGCTTGATACTGGTATGATTGGCATAGGAGAGGATGGTGTTCCGAAAGTCCTTGCTTACACGCTGGAGGACTGGTAGCGAGATATCAGTCGTGCTTGGCCATTACGGGACTTAGACCGAGCAAAAAGTGAGATGACGTTGTGTTCAAAGGTCTCTCGACGTCCGCATTGAATACACTTCCCAAACAGCGGCATGACGGGTCTTGCTAAACGGCCCGTGAGGCACGGGCCTACACTCTTGACTATGGTTTCGCCGATGACAAGGAGGATATTCTCGAGCAATTCCGGCACGGCGAAGACTTTGGCGGCGGCAACTCTCTTCCGCTGCGCTCGAGATGCTGACATGGCCGTGGCCTTGACTGAACAATGAGCAGCGCGGCGTGGCCGGCGTAGAGAGACTCCCGTCGTGTTCTTGCGAGATCGTGTGTGTGTTGAGCAGCCTCGACGTGTGAGGCGTGTCAAAGTGCATCACATGCGTGGGGTCGCTCAATGCTCGGGTGGTGCCGCGTATGTGGCGCGTTTCACTGCTATCGAGTGCACCAAATCTTTCGCAACGCTGCGGTATGGTCAGGACATGCACACGCATACTCCTAGTGCACAATAACAACTCCAACGTGATAAACTTCCGGTACCTGTCGGTTTGCTCTTCTAGTCTGTGCCACCCTGACCTCTTTTACTATCTGAACACGAGGCATGAACTTGTTGCACGGGTTTTCAGTACTCGTTCGGGAGTGCGCGCATACGGACGCGCTGTAGACCAACGATGGGCTTTCTCATTAATACCAAATTCTGGAATGATTACTTGAGATTACCAACTCAATGTTCCCTTTTGTGTGAAAAAGTTTCATATGCCTCAAGCATCTCCTGCGTGATGCCCTTGCGCGCGGTCGAGAGCACGGCTTCAAAGTCAGCAGCAGTCACCCTGGCATCCTCGCCGCGTATCCGCCTCTCGATTGCAGGCTCCTTGGCTGAGTGACAGATTCTGACTATTTCAGCTCCTGAGAAGCCAGCAGTGTCTGTAACAAGCTTTTCGAATGCGACGTCGGTGGCCAAAGCTACACCGAGCGTCGCAATATTGAGTATTTCCCTTCGTGCCAGCTCGTTAGGCGGTCCCAGATATACGTGGGAGTCGAAGCGACCAGGGCGCATCAGAGCAGGGTCCAAGGTCTCAGGCTTGTTCGTTGCTGCCAAGATGAATACGTCCCGTAGAGCCTCGAAACCATCCATCTCATTTAGCAGGGTCGTGAGCACATTCAGACCTGTGTTGCCCCCGTCACGATTCGAGCCTATAGCGTCAATCTCATCGAAGAAGACCACACAAGGTGCAGCAGTTCGCGCTTTGCGGAAGACCTGTCGAATGTCAGTTAAGCTTAAGCATGCCGGCATGCCGGACTTCACGGCCGTATGGACATCGCGAGGATGATGGAAGATAGACGCGCTACGACGCGCGCGGCGGCCTCTTACTCGAGGGCACGGCTGCCTACAGAGTTTCCACACTTCTACCTCCTGTGCATGATACTTGACTTACCTCTCGAATCGACCGTTCTGACTCTCCCACGTACATGCTGACCAGTTCCGCACCTTTGACCGCAATGAAGTTGAAATTGTACATGTTTGCCACGGCCTGTGCTGTTAGTGTCTTTGAGCATCCAGGAGGTCCATAGAGTAGCACACCCTTTGGCGGCTGATATGAGAACATTGCCAAGACCGCCTTGTGCTGGAGTGGCCAGCCAATAATACGGTCGAAGCTTTCTCTGACCTCCTGCGAGCCTCCAATGTCGTTCCATGAAGTCTTCGGCTTTTCCGTGAAGATTTCTCGTAGCGCTGTCGGCTTGACCTCATGCAGCGCGAACTCGAAATCTCGAAGCAACACATCGTCCGTGTTCGACGAGGTGGCGTTGTGGGCGCTTGAAATGGTGCCGTGAAATGGAGAGAGAGTATCATACGCTGGTGGCGTTGGAGTTCTCGCCATGGCCATCTCTTCTTGTTCGTTGTCGAAGCGGTCGGCAGCATAGATAGCAGCGCTTGTATACAGCTTTGCCATATCTCGGCCAGTGAATCCGTGCGTCCGCGACGCTATGATAGTCGACAGAGTATCCTTCGCAAATGCCGGTTTGCCTTGCAGGACGTTCATGATCTGTTCCCTCGCCGCCAGGTCGGGTATATGAAGCTCAACCAGTCGCTCGAAGCAGCCAGGACCTATCAGCGATGTTTCCACCATGTTGGGTGTCCTAGTTGTGCCCACAACCATAACTCGGCTGTTTCGTATCCGTTCGAACCCTGCAACGATTGTGCTGCTGTAAGCAACGTCGTCAGAAGGTGCAAGCTTCTCGAGGTTGTCCATCACCATCAATGATGGCTCATTATCTGCCGCCTCGTCGAAGCTGGCCTTGATGATCTTCTGATTGTTCGCAATAGTCCCACCAGTTAGAGTTGATCGATCTAAGCGCACAACTCTGGAGAATCCGGCCGTCTCGCCCAGCCTCTTCAGAAGCATACTCTTTCCAGTCCCCTCGTAGCCATGCAATAAGATAGGAGGATTGGCACGACGCCTGCCATAGGCACCGAGTCTGTGCGCATGGTTGAGTAGACGTTGCATTTGACGATTGAGTATTTGACACTGATCGATCAGGCCACCAATGCGATCAGTGTTCAGACGATGCTGTTGAGTAGAAAGATCGTGGATGCCATTAGTGTTCGGATCAAGTGTACCATTGGCGTGGGTCTCGTTACTGTTGCTGTCCGTCGTGGCGGAAATAGCATTACCGTCGGTAAATGGGCTTGATACATTCTCGCTAGATGGCCTCGCGGAGTCTTGGCGAAAGACCAGCTCTGTAGCATCGCCATACGTATAGAGACAGTCGGTCGGGACGTTGGCAGCTTCTATGCTCTCAACATAGTATCGCTTCTTTGCCTTCCGTTTGGAAACATCGAATGAAATGCCTGACTTGTGGTTAACGTCGAACGTAATGCCTGAACATGTCTGTCAATCATGGTGCTATGGAAGGTGGGGCGATAGCACGATGCAATACGAGGGCTGTCGGTTGACGCTTACCTGGAGCTATAGCTTCACACGCAGCAAATAGTGCTATGATTCTGGATTTCCAAAGGCCATCGTCGGTGTCATTAGATGTGCTGTATTCTGGAGGCGTAACATCGCACAGCACGATCTTGTCCGCTCTGTGTATCTTGGCATCTGTCTTGGAGATGGTCACTTTGGACCCTTCTTCAAAGCCGAATGCGCTTTGGAATGTCTCAGTCATCTTGGCGGGCCGATGTTTAGGGCGATTGATCTTGTCGTCGGCTCGCCATGCGATACCATAGCCAGTCGTCCCATCCTCACTGGAGATCTCACACAGATCTCCCGTAGTCAGTCCCGCTTGCTGCAAGCTCTCCGGAAGGACTTGCACTCTAAAGGCGCCTTCTAGACCTTTGGACTGTGTAAGACGGACGACAACGTGCAGACTGTTCGCGTGCATTTTGCCTGACTTGTCTGCTTTCTGCACCGGCTGAGGTTTTTCTGTTTGGGCAATTGCGGAACTAGTGGACTTGTCCGTCATGGTGAGTTGTGGAGATGTGGTCTGTCTTATAGCGATAGGATAGAGCCGCAGCTCGATGGATCAGGGGACCGCTTAAACCGCCGGACTTCTGAGCAGGCGCCACGTACAGGTCCTTGGGGAGTTCTTCTCATCGGCAGTTTGGGACAAGCTTCATTCTTGCAGGATCCAGGATGAAGTTTCGCGCTTGTGTCGAAGCGTGGGCGCCACGCTAGGCTGGGGTGGTGAACTCGTGCTCACCACCTTCCGGGATCAGTCTAGCCTTTAGTCACGGCAAACCACCGTTGCAAGGAGCAGATTAACCCAGCAGAACATGTGCTGATGAGATTGCGGGTGAGATTGCGTCCAGACGTCGCAGTGCCGTGCGAGGAAAACGACTTACGCGAAGTGATCGAAGCGCGACGCGCTTTATGTCAAAATGGACGTCTTACTTGTGAATCACATGGGAGGTGGTATAAAGTTCTCCAGTGTAGACCCTGAGCAGAGCGCCAAGAAGATGCGCTGCTGGAATGCCCGTCCAGTCTTATTACTCGGCTGGTCACGTTGACACAATGCTTGCTGTACATGTATGGGCAGTCTCAACTCCGAGTCTAGAAAGTCGCGACTCCGGTTTCAATGTGGATACCAGAATACTTGGTACACAAAACCCGTCTCTTGGTATTTGACATCACTAGTTGTTACCTATATATACCGCAACGTGCGTCGGACGTTTTCTCCCACATCCTTGCTGCCACGATTTTGCACGGACTCCACCCGAGGTTTCGGGAATGCCGCCGCCGCACCTTCACATCAGCTTCTCCATGCTACAAAGGGCAGGAACGTTCCACAGCTGCATCACCGTCGAATAAAGCGCATCTTCCATTGACCTCGTTGATGCTGTCGATAGATCGATAGATGCTTGTGTCGCAGCGTTGGTTACAGCGCGTTGCACGGCGGCCATCATCATGCATCTTCCTGCAGCAGAAGCAGCGCTGTCAGTTAAGACAGCTCAGTCATGGTGACAATGGTAGATCGCCACGACTACGGTCACATGCAGCGGCCAGTGGCGAAGGAGAATCGCGGAATCTCGCTCAAAGAAAGTCTGCAGAGTCTGGAAACAAGAAGCTTTCTTTAGTAGAGCAGCTGTTTCCCGAGGAGTCCAAGCGGTACGACACGCAACAGACGGCCACACGAGACGTTCCGCGTCTTCCCATAGCAGACAAATTCCAGGCGCAAGATGCACCCGAAGAAGCAAAGAAAACTGAATCATCTCAAAGGCCTTGGTGGCCGAAGGACTTGAGGGAAGAAATGAGAAGGCAAGGATCCGGAGACGCGATTCTCGTTCTGAGAAACGCTAGTCTCAACTTGACCGAGGAAGACTTTCGACGACTGATACCACAAGGACGACACATCGAAGGTTGGACACTGAAAGAAGGCGATATCATCAAAGTCATTCCTTGGCGAGATCCGAAGTCTCTAGCCCGAGAGAACGTCTACTATCTGTTGTTCTCTTCTCCACTCAGTGCCTTCACTTATCAAGGTCATGTCACTCGTATCCACACCTTAGCAGCAATGCATACGCCGAGCTCGCTCTCATCACCAATACCACCGCCTCCAGGCCAGATGGTCGAGGGTCTGGACGTTCACGCTGCCATCGCCGCCTACACGCTCGTGTCTCCATCGCAGAGACTCGAGCTGAGGCAGATCAAGCCACCACTCAAGCCGAAGCTCGAAGCATTGATACGCTATCAGGGTCTGCCCAGTCTGGTGCGTCGCAAAAACAAAATGCCATTCGAGGTGCGTCTCACAATGGAAGGAGCTCAGCTTCAGCCGAGCGTGCTACGCTACATGTTCCAAGAAAGCGGCAAGTCCAGAGCCCTGAGCTGGTCGGGCGGAGACAACATGCAGCTCCAAATCACACGATGGGAGCCAAAGGCTGATTCTACGGCGAGGACTGATGATAGCCCTCTCTCGCGCCTTATGCAAGCGGCCGGTGGCGAGACCCAGCAGCAGAAGCGACGCACTCCACTTCCTGTGTACATCGTGGGCTTCCATACTGAAGCCGCAGCACTAAGCTTCGTGACTTACTGGCACAGGCGTCCTCTCGAGCTCCCGGACAGTCATCGGGCGGATCCACTGGAAGGAGACAGTGAACCAATTGCCAATGCTGAGCTTCTATGGTGACCGAGCGCCGCGAAAAAAGGGTCTGTGCTGTAACATAGTCGTTCAGAAGTCTTTACCTCACCACCCGCAGAATGGTGAGTCCAAACATCTCGCCGCGATCTTGGAACAAAACCCGCATGGGCTTCCTTGAGTCAATAATGACACCCCCGTGTTCCGACCTACGTTCATTCGCGACAAGATCTCTTGACAATCCACAACACCTATCTCTCGCGCACTTCCGGCATCTTGACCAAACCCAGACCAAGCTGATAAAGCTAATGCAATCGCGATCAAAGTCCGCATACGACAGCTGCGATGTCGGTGAATCACATTTTTGCCCCCTCGCACGACACTATCGTCGCGAGCATCATGGCGATCCCGCAGAACCGTCAAGGGTCGTTCCTTCTCCATCCCACGACAAGAGTCCCGTTGGGAACATCGCCGATAAACTTTCCATGCGGTACCCACGGGTCTACTTGAAAACTGTCCAACGGCATGCAAACGCGACGACTTTACCTAACCGAGGAAATGGCGGATGGCTTGTTGGTAATGTTTACAATGTTGCTTTGATGTCGCGATTCGATTGCCCGGACTTCTTCGGTTTGTGCAAGGGCAGCATGAGGAGTATCCTGAGCTGGATAGGTGGTGGGACGGGCTGAGTCAGCGGGAGACGTTTGAGAAGACGAAGGCGGGGATGTTGGGAACGAAGGATAAGTTCGTGTGAGGCACGTTCGAGCACCGGAACGTTTCGATGTCATGATGTCTGTATACATGTAATATCCATCCCACCCATCGCGATCAGTCTGCAGCAGCGTTATTTCGATAGACGCGCGGGACCATGTTTCTCGAGTCGGGTACTTTTTAATTTAATTCTCCGCTTTCTGCACCTAGTCTGTCTTTCCTTCTGTCTTTCCTCTACAGTACGATTGCACAACGTGGACTAATCTCGCGCGTCTCTCCTTCTTGTCAAACACCTGTGCGTGATCTGTATCTTCGAACCATAGTATCTCCAATCCACGGCCATGCCAGGGAGCATTCTTCCAGGATTGGCTTTTAGCATCGCCCATCGTGCCGTACGATGCACCATTCATCGATGACCCGTTGAGCTTATCCGAAGTAACTTCGCCGGCCAAGCACCTTCCAACGAACTCGGTGTCGGCAATCAAGTCTCTTCCAGCAAGGCTAGCCGTCACCCTCATGCCCTTCTTGACCATCGGCATAAGGTCCTCAAGCCAGAGCACGTTGTCGGCCCAGAAGAAGTGCCTGCCAAGCGTATGCGCAACCATGGGGTCCTGAGATGCAAAGTACCAGAGCTGCCATTCGTTGGCCTCCTTTGGCTTCCGCACGGTGAAGTTGTATGCCACACTTGGAGTGTGCAGCATGAAGGTGACTGGATCGATGAGCAATACAGAGCTCACTCTCGGCTGTAAAGTCTTGTTGTGCAGGATGTGCGTACTCAAGACACTGCCATAACTGTGAGATATCAGGACGAACTCATCGAATTGATGATGGTTCAAAATCTTGAGCAGCTCTTTACACATCTCATCCTTGCCCAGCATGGGCTTTGTGAGGCGAAAGCTAATGGGCATCAATTCGATAGCGATGATACCGACTTGTCCCTCGTCTTCGTCGTCAACATGCTGAAGCAGGTCGCCTAGAAAGTTGACATAAGGGTAGAGTCCTATGCCTATGCCATGAATGAACACCACTGGCAGTCGATTCTTCGCTGTATGTGGTCGATGCCAGTACGTAATGTCTTTCACCGGTGATTGTTTAGTTGCGAGAAGGGCGATGGGCCGGAATGGGAACAGATTGAAAAACTGCCTGTAAGGTTGTCGATGGAAATGGTACCCTTTCCACCACAACTTCACATATACCAGGAAATCAACGAAGGCGACGCACCAGTACCATAGTAGGCTTCGATGCGCTGTATCCACGCGATCAAGTGTGAGGAGAAGTGGCTTCCGATTGCCTGGATTTGTGTCGCCTGTCTTGGGTAACTTTCTGCCCAAAAGACGTTCAAGATCTGTTTGAGCATTAGTATGGATCTCGCGCAAAAGCGTGACGCGTGCTGTTTACCATCTAAGTACGAATCGAGTTCATTGCCGTCACCACTGTGCTCTTCAATTCTGTCCTCGAAAAGTGCCCAAGCGAGCCATTTCTTTACATTATCTCTTCCAATTTCTTCGATACTGGCGTCCTTGAACCAATACCGTAGATTCTCCTCGGCTGAAGCTTTGTCTGTATTGTCCATAATTCGTTTCCATAGCACTTGACGTTCTTCTTTGTTGCGAAGTGGTGGGTGTTGAGCCTCCTTCTGCAGGAACATATTACGATATCTCTCGAAGATGATCGCCCAGGTGGCCTCTAGCGCCAGCCATACCTCCAGTGGAATGGGCAAGCATTTCCAGGACCCTCGCCAGGTGCCGTTCGGTCTTCCAGTGGCATTTTCTATGAGAGCGGACGCCACGTATGCACAGTACAGGACAGCAATATATGCAATGGATTGTAAAGAGACGACGCAGACGCGTATGAAAATGTACTCGGCACGCGTGTTGTTGATCATCGCGAAGGAAATCGTTCGAGACGGACGCTGGCACTGGTCGATGCCAAAGTGCTCATGATGATTTATCGTCAAAGTGAGAGATTGCTACTTCTCAGTGGGTGGAGTCGGACAACGTCGGCGGCACGATCATGGGTGTTGCTGCCTTGACAATGTGCGCTCGGTAACGAGAACGATGAGAACGTGTTGTGGCACGCTTTGACTTTTGCGCAAGCGCGTTTCGTGGAACGACGTCAATCGCAGGGAACGGCGTCAAGTCCGCACAAATGGTGCACGTCAAACCCCAGCTGTCCTTGTTCTCAACAGCATCAATATCACATGCTAACGGCATGTCCTACCTCCTGCAGCGGAACATCGTCCGAGGTGCGATGGTAGCTTATCTTGAATCACATGGCGAGACGCGACTTGCCTGTGAAACCCTCCACTGTATACAATGGCTAATGCCGTACGTGAGTTACATACTCCGTCCTGCTCATTAACGAGCACGAACGTCAGACGGCATGCGGCAGGAGTATGAACGTTCGATGATAGAGAAGATGGAACGAATGTGTCTATGGAGATCTTGCGTCCTGCAATGGACTCCAGCAGGCTGAAGTTGTTGCGGAAGTGGAGAACATGATCCAAGACCGACAGGAGTCACTCATCAACGCAGCGCTAGTACCCGAGCAAAAGATTTTCGTAAACGACGATCGAGAGCACGCACTAGGCAGAGATGAAGCATACATGCTTGGAGCATCGACTGACGCATATTCGACATAGATCCAGCAAATATGCTGAGGACTACGCGCCAAGCGGCTTGCTCTGTCTGAACCCTGTGCTCGCTCTTTCAGCCTGTGTCTTACTGTCGCCAAACCTTGCCATGGCCAGCTTCCATTGTAGAAGCTTTCACCGCCCTTTCTTAAGTCAGGACAAGAGGCAGAGAACGATGATAGGTCCGACAATCCTGCTGTATAATTTCGACTTCTTAGCTGCCCATCTTGGGTCGCTTCTAGCTGCTTCATCGAAACCTGGAATAGATCCCAGATAATGGCATCGAGATGACCCAGTTGGATGTCAATTTGAGGTCGTGGAGGCACTCCGACGATTCGAGGCCGAGTTAAATACTGGTAATACTACGCGATGTTTGATAGTCCTGCTTCCAAGTGCGATGGGTCGTCTCATGGGTATAGTGTCGGTATTCCCAGTGTCGACCGAATGATGCCGTGCGTCGTCTCGCTGAGGCGCCGCCACCGCTCTCGTGCTCGAAGAACACGATCGTCGGTGATCTCGACATGTTCACGTTTAAGTACCTCTAGCATAGCTGACATAAAAACAACTTGGCAATGCACGACGGTGTGCATCGAGAACTGTTCTTTCCGGAGAAACGCATCGCCCCTTCCGGAGCTGTACTACCTGAGGTCAGACTCCTTTTCAGGCCGTCCTTACCAGAAGGGGCACATTCCCGCACTTCTTGACTCACTAGTCGCACAATACGAACCAGAGCAGGAGGCGAGGCATAAGAGATCCCAAAGGCTTTACTATATGAAGGGATAGAATCTCGATCATGCTGGTAGGCATCAGAGGAACCCATCTGTAGGCACGAGGCTTCTGCGATCTAGTTCTGGAAGTTCCAGATGGTCTTCTGGATTCGCCTTCGACAAGCCATAGCGACCTTTCCTCGAGAAATCGCTGATTCGACCCGGTCAAACGCTAGTCTGCACAGAGCAACAGCACCATAAGGCAAATTACGCGCAGACCACCGCCAAAAAACCTCAACGAGAACTTGCGTTCTTCGTTAAGTATACATTTACTCAAGCGGCTGATCCTCCCAAAAACAAAGACACCTCACCTCAATACTCTGCCTCGTAGGCCCATAATCTCCCTCAGCCGTAAAAGCAGTATGCGGCGTCCTCCTCGCAACACCTTTCTTCGAATCAAACTGCTTAATCAACAACGCCTCATCAGGGGTCACATTCGACGCATAATACCACCTATGTTTCGTATTCCCTCGAACCTCCCACGCCTCGCTCCGCGCCTTCGCCGCGAAAGAGTACCCGCTTTTAGCGTTTCTGAGCTTCTCGCTGAGGTTGGCGTATACGGCGACGAGGTCCTCTTCGTCGACGGTCCGCGCATCGTAGCAGGCGAGGGGGTCGCGGGTTACGGGGTTTTTGAGGGGACGCCAGAGGTTTATTATGGCCCAGCGGTGGGATTTGAGATCCGAGGCGGAAAGTTCTGGGTGGTCTGATAGTTTGCTGTCGCAGACCATTTCGGCGCCGGAGTAGGATTGGTCAACGTGCACTGCATCTAGTCAGAGGAAGTGGGCCCTCAGCCTCGGATGCGGATCAAGCTTACCAGAGCGGTTGTAGGAAGGTTGAGTGACGGGCTCGTCGCCGTCGACGTCTTTCTCATCTTCGAGGACCTGTTCGTATTTCTGTCGACGGAAGATGTGGACCACGGGGAGGACTTTGCTCGCTCCAGTGCTTCGAGGTCCTCGTCAGCAAAAATTCCAAGCCACCTCTGCATCCTTTCTCCTCACGCCTTCTTCACGTGCGCTATGACGTCTTGATAATATTGCCCCTTGAAATCGGCATTGTCCTCAACATCAGTGACACTCGTCTCAAACGATCCAACTTTGAATCCGTGCACAAAATCCGCTTCGCGACCCCTGATATCCTCGATTGTGACGTTTTGATGCTCATGGGGTCGACGTTTGTCTTTGACTGTGCCGGGACACCATGCTGGGGCTCCTTCAAAGTGGTAGCCCACTGTCGCCACGAGGCTTTGAGGTGTTAGAACGGCGGCTGGCATTATTGGGGGCGTCAGGCTGTGTTGGTCAGGCTGAGCGTTGTGGAAATGACGGCAAGAAGAGATGTCAATTGTGCTTTGCATATACCTCGAGGTCTACTGCACATGGAAAGTCGTTCGTTAACCTTTCGAACGTCCTCGAGACGGTACTGTATATATATATCTGCCGTTCAGCCGCGGTGTAGCCGTGTACTTTAGTAGCCGCGGGTATACAAGCACACAACATCCTGGGTAATCGTGCCCTATTAGTGGAGCGCAACAGGTACGCTCAAAGGAGAACGTGTGCGCTCAAACGCGAAGCGGCTAAGAAGGAGGTAGGTCTAAAATTCTCGAAGAACTTCTTCTGTCCAGACATACAACTCTTTCGCCGTATCCTCATCCTTCATAGCAGCTGGCATGGTTGCCGGCTTACCAACAGGCTCGTAAAAGGCACCATTGGTAACGTTCCCCTTCGCTGTCGTCGCGGCCCATAATTGATTCTTCACACCTTCCTCGACAGATACCTGCTGACCAAACGTGATGGCTTCGGTAAACCAACGATTGAAGAAGCTGAGACTCGCGTTCGTTAGCAAATTGGTCCTAATGACGCCAGGATGAACCGAGACAAATTTGATGCTCGGGAAGCGTCGAGCCAGCTCAGACGGATACAGAATGTTCGCCAATTTGCTTTGTCCGTAGCGCTTGAAGCCTCCTATGATCATGGATTCTTGCTTGGTGCGGAGAGTATCGTATTGGACCTTGGAGGCGAACATGTGACCCAAAGAAGAAGTGAAGATGACGCGCACGTCGCTGTCAGGTTGTTCTGCTGTGCGCTGCAAAAGTGGTAAGAGCTGCCGTACTAGCATGCCATGACCGAGATGGTTCGTTGCAAATTGGATTTCGAAGCCGTCTTTGGAAAGGCCTGCGGGTATGGCCATGACGCCGGCATTGCAAAACACGAGATCGATGCGGCTGGTAGAGTCGGCGATGTTCTGCGCGCCCAATTTGACGTTCAGTAGATCGCTGAGATCAACTTTTACGAATGTGACTTTGGATGAGCCACTTTGTGCAGCTTGAATGGTGATATCTGCTGCTTCGTCGTTGCGACCAGTGAAGAAGACATGGCTCGCGCCAGCCTTGGCGAGGGAGACAACGGTCTCGCGACCAAGACCGGCAGTTCCTGTTCATTACGCATGAGCAAGGCGAGTCGAAGGCTCTGTTATGTCGACCTCACCACCGGTGACGACCACAACCTTGCCGGTCAGATCCGGCATCTTTGCTGCATCGAATTCTGCCATTGTGCTCTGTGTGAAGCGGTTAAAGTGTCATTGTGCCAAGGAAGGTCGTCTCGCAGGTGAGCGGCTGTTGATGCATTCTGCGACAAGCCACATCGCAGCTTCGCAGCTTCAACACTGTGTTGCATGTACCGTAGTGCTTACCTGTCAATCAAATTGAGCTTTGATAGGCTGTTGCAGTCGGCGTAATATCGGTATCGTGTTCGCTGTGGACTTCTCTTCGCGAAGTCGAATGTCCTCTCTCGGATGATGTTGCAGCTCACCGAGGCTCTAACGTGTTATAAGCTTCCAAGACGTTGCTATATTATGTGAAAGGGCAATGCGCATCGTTGATAAAGTTGCAGCAACATTAGCATAACGCGATAATGTGATGAGAGCGTGTACACCCGGAGTCTAGCATCCATGCTTGCACCATAGCAAGCGTCAACATTTGCAACGTTGAGCTGCGTAGAGTTCGTCAGAGTTCATCGTCTGCAGACGAGGAAATCTTCACACAGGCAAGGCCAAGAATTTTACGAGTATGAACTACACTAGTGTGATAGGCTGTGATCAAGGCTCAAGCGCGTAAAGAAGGCGTATAGTCCAGAGGAATGGCTGGAAAGTGAGTCATCCCTAGCTTCGAGCTTGAAGAGAGCTTGTCTCTGAGATGGGAAACGGTTCCGTGTAGTTGAGGTTCGTAGATGTGCTCGCGAATGTCCCGGCATGCTTGGTGCTTTGCCTAGGCTGTTCTCGCCGGTCTCATATCCATACAACTTCTCGCGGTAGGTTTCGCGGACAATCTCTCGTTAGTAGGTAGATCTAGGATATTAGCAGATACATATGGTAAAGCACGGTATGTTCACCCTAATTCCATAACTGTGAATAATACCTTGTCGTTGCCTCAAAATGCTCCAATGAACATTGCACTGTCATTTCAGCACATACCAGAGCGATATAAAACATACGTCACGAAGCTTCGCCGTAGCTCCTGTATTTTGAGTCTGCTCTGCTCTTCTCCTCCAGCACGCGCTCTCCCTATCTGCATTTATTTGAAGCCTGTGGCCTCTTTGACTTGCTCCGTGATACTCTTTCCCGTCCTCTCAGCCTCCAATTCCCTCTCCGCATTCTGATAATACTTGGCCGTGTCCACACCATGCTGATTATGGTTCACAAAATTGAACCAGGGCACCACATGTAAGAACACTCCACTATACCTGCTCTGCCTACTCGCCGCGCCCTGCATATACTCGGTCAACGTGCTATGCCCGTAGAGCGGCTCCCCTCTCTTGACCTTGTCCGTCATCTCCCTCATATCCATATCGATTTCGCGTCTGTTCTCGGAGAAGCCGTAGAAACGGTTGATGGAGCGGGAGTAGAGGTAGAGAAACCCAGCAGTGACAGAGATAGCGCCGGAGAGTCGCATGATTTGTGCAAAGCCGCCGCGACCGACTTCTGAAGGTGAAATGCGCTCCCACCAGACCATAAGGGCGGGTCCAGAGGCTGCGAGGGCGGCGCCGGCGGCGTAGTCGGAGGTACGAGCATAGCGCACTACACGAGAGAAATGAGGGTCGCTATCGATCAGCTATGTATATACTGTCAGTATAATGTTGATGGTGGTGCTGGTGGTGCTGGTGGTGTAGCTGGAGTAGGTAGTCGTACGGGATAGTCGCCATTGAGTCTCTTGGCTGGGATTTGTGGGTTGCTGTTCTTGACATTCGGGTCTTCGGTTATGCTTACGACCTCTGTCGGCCGCTGTGACTGTTGTTGCGCCATTCTCGTGGGGGAGAAGGTTGTGGTGTGCGCAATGATAGAGACGAGGTGCTGCTGCAGATGTCGAGGTGTGCTAGTACTACTAGTAGGTGCCTGAGGCTAATGTGCGGAGCTCCAAAGCTTCAGCCAGAAGAGGATTAGCTTTCCAAGCGCGTCTGCACATGCTGAGATTGAAACGTTCAAGTTCGCGATTTATGAAAACTTGAGATGATGTGAAGTTGGTGGAGGACGATGATGCAGGTGATTTCTGGTCGTGATTGAGGAGAAGTGACAATTTGAGGGCAGAAATGTCGCGACCGACTATCAGCGATCTGACGGGCGACCACGAACTCGCAAAGACGGCGCGCGAAACATGGCTAGCGACATCAACTCCACCCAAAGTACTGCCCGATACCGTCAAGAAGCTCTGGGAGCTGATTGAATCCGATCGAACTTCCAGCTTTTCACTATTACTGCTCGAACAACTACAAGCATTGGAGAGATATCTGTGGCCAGGATATACACCTGAGGCCTCGAATCAGCATGTGCTACTCATTACACTACTCGTCAACGTCAAACGACAAGAGCACCTTCCCGTATGGCCACTATTCGCCGGTAACGCAGAACGAGCAGACGACTTCGCCGACCTTTTCAGACGAATCGCGCAGCTGAGCATCGACACCTCGTTATCGACATCTCTACGAACAGAATGCCTCGTTTTCATCGTGGGTTCCTTCCAAAGTCTGGACCATGCCATCGTCCGCAAAGAATGCGCTCCTTTAGTCTCGATTGGCATATGGCACAATCTTCACAGCCTCGAGACGCGAGAGCGACGCCTAGCGAAAGATTCGCGCTTACCGAAGCAATGGAGATCAGCTACGAAGAAGTATGACGGAGAGGATGCGACAGGGCAGGCACGCTTGCGCTTTCAAAGGAGCTGGTTGCACACTTTGCTGCTGCACTTTATAGATAAGCTCTACGTTGCAGGGGTAGAAGTAGAACGTAAGCAGGACAATATCTACTTCTGCGAGCGCTTCATGGAGCTGCTTTGTGATCTGCAGAGTCAGCTGCCCACAAGGCGGTACGTGAACACCTTACTCATCGATATGAACGTGCTTCCTGCTATCACTCTTTCGCCGATGTACAAGGACAACGAGATCATCAGAGAGGCCTTCGAGCTTTTGGATCACTATACAAACTTCCCAATCGAGGACAACACCGGACGACAATTGAGTAGACAGGAATACGAAGAGTCGCAGAATGATTCTATCTCGACTTTGCAGAAGACCGCGCAGAAGCTACAGCCAGAGAAGCTCAAGATCTTGATTCTGGCAAACTTTGGAGCTCTCTCGCAACGATATGAACTGCAAAGTCACCTGGAGAATCTCACCGATCAAGAGCTGCTTGAGCTATGCAGAGAGTGCGGGCTCAGGACAATCGAATATCCTGAAAAGTCATTACTAGTTCGAGATCGATCGTTCTTGGTCGAGGCTTTGACTGCAGTAACGGAAAAGAAGCTCTACTATACAGAGAAGCTGCGACCTTTGCGAACTTTGCCAACCGAAGAGACATTGTACGCGAATGCCATGCTGCGGACCGATGAGCATGAGCTTTCACGATCTTTGCCGATACCTAAGCTGAATTTGCAGTATCTCGCCATTGGAGACTTCCTTTGGCGATCGTACATTCTCTACCGGCACGAGGCATTCTATGGCATCAGAAAGCATCTCGAGGACACTATCAAGCGTCTGCAACCTCGGCAAGGCGGAGGTATCACACGGTTTGATGGCTTCTCGCGTCTTGCTATACCAATAAACAAGCCCGGTATCATCGACCAACTGCCTCCTCGTGTTGGCGAAACCGTTCCCGCGGAAGTAAAGGCTGAGGTCATCCTGGATGTCAGCAGACTACAGCCAGGGCTCAGAAGAGAATGGGAAAGCCTACGACCCGACGATGTGGTCTTTCTGCTCGCACTGTACCCAGAAGATCCTACAATGAAGCTTACCAATGGCAAGAGTAAGCACTCTGCCGCAGAAACAGTCGGACTAAAGCATGTCAGATGTGCTGAGGTGATCAGCGTACTCGATGAGAACAGTAGACCACTAAGACAAGGCCAAGAGCAGCAGGACTACATTGATGGTGCAGCACGACCACGGTCCCGTCGACTATTGCTAAAGCTTGATGCCTCTGCTTACGCAGTCGACAAGGAGCGAGCGAACTCCGGTCGAGGCGACATATATGACAGCATCAATGTCGTGGTGCGGCGCAGAGCCAGAGAGAACAACTTTCGCCCTGTCTTGGACAGTATAAAACAGCTCGCTCTGTCAGATGCGCCAGTACCAAAGTGGCTCCAGGAGGTGTTTCTGGGTTATGGAGATCCTCAATCGGCAACATATAAGCGGCTACCGAACCGCCTACAGAGCGTCGACTACCGGGATACCTTCCTGGACTGGCAGCATCTGATAGAGTCGTTGCCAGGCAAGGCAGTCGAACCTGATCCACATTTCGATGCCATCTTTCCTCCTCCGTACGTACTCGAATCGACAGGCGTGCAGGCCGCGCCTGCACCACCAAAAAAGGGTAAGAAGCGGAAGCACGACCAGCCAGACGGCCCCGAGCCAGCACTTTCCATTGAGGCTTATAAAGTGTCGACTTACAAGCCGCCGAACAACGGACCTTTCCCAAACGATGCCATCAAGGTCAATGGCGTCCGATTTACGCCAACCCAAGTGGAAGCAATCACATCCGGCACACAGCCAGGCTTGACGATGATCGTCGGCCCTCCGGGCACCGGGAAGACCGACGTAGCAACCCAGATTATTAGTAACATCTACCACAATTTCCCAGAGCAACGCACTCTGCTAATTGCACATTCGAATCAAGCGCTCAATCAGCTGTTCCAGAAGATTGTCGCGCTGGACATCGATGAGCGACATTTGCTTCGACTTGGTCATGGCGAAGAAGAACTCACAACAGAAGCCAATTTCGGTAAAGCCGGTCGAGTGGAATCCTTCCTCGAGCGTGCGGGCTACTATCTATCAGAAGTGCAACGGCTGGCCACGAGTCTAGGCGCACCCGGGGCTCATGGCAGCAGCTGTGAGACTGCTGAATACTTCGACCAGGTCTGGGTCCAGCCACGCTGGAAACAGTATTGGGAGGTTGCGAAGTCTGAGGAAGTCAGTGAGCAAGATCTCATCACGGCTTTTCCATTTCACGCTTTCTTCTCCAATGCGCCGCAGCCCCTTTGCTCGCCCGATGCATCGAGAGCCCAGATAATCGAAGTCGCCCAAGGTTGCGAACGACATATGAAGCGAGTCTTCAGCGAGCTGGCAGACATCCGGCCGTTTGAAATCTTGCGAACCCAACGGGACAAGGCAAACTATCTTCTCGTCAAAGAAGCGCGCATTATTGCAATGACTTCCACACACGCGGCGATTCGGAGGCAGGAGATCGCAAATCTTGGCTTCCATTACGACAATGTCATTATGGAAGAAGCTGCGCAAATTACAGAGATCGAAGACTTCGTCCCGTTCGTGCTGCAGAAACCACGTGTACAGGATGGCAAGCCAGCAGAATCGAAATTGCAGCGCATCGTGCTCGTTGGCGACCACCTGCAGAACTCACCCGTCATTCAGAACAATGCACTGAAGAGCTATGCGAACATGGAACAATCGCTTTTCCAGCGCCTCATCCGTCTTGGCGTTCCTCACATCCAGCTCGATGCACAAGGTCGATCTCGACCGTCGTTGGCCGCGCTCTATAAGTGGCGCTACCCAACCCTCCAGAACCTCCCATTCACATCTACCGCACCCGAGTTCGTCGCCGCCAACGCCGGTTTCACGTATACTCACCAATTCATCAATGTGCCGGACTATAAGAACCAAGGCGAGACAGAACCCAGTGCACACTTCATCCAGAATCTCGGCGAGGCCGAATATGCTGTGGCATTGTATCAGTACATGCGATTGCTCGGCTATCCCGCCGAGAAAATCACGATTCTTACGGCATACGCGGGACAACGTGCTCTCGTCAAAGATGTCCTCGCACATCGGTGCAAGAATAATCGTCTTTTTGGTATGCCTGGATGGGTTGGAACTGTCGATAAGTACCAGGGCGAGCAGAATGATTACGTCATCTTGTCGCTCGTGCGCACGAAATCGCCTGGCTATCTTCGAGATCTTCGACGTTTGACGGTGGCGTTGTCGCGAGCTCGTCTCGGACTATATGTCCTGGGTCGGATAGAAGTGTTCGAGAGTAGCTTGGAGCTCAGAGAAGCGTTGTCACTGCTTTTGGAGCGACCGGATAAGCTCAGCTTGGTAACGAACGAGATGTTCCCGACATCTAGGCTAGTCGCGGACGACGTGACTGCGGGTGTCGCTGAGATGGAGAGTGTCGAGCATATTGGTCAGTATGTCTTCGAGATGACGCAGGCTAAGGTGAAGGCACTCAAGGAGGGCGGTGCTCAGTTACCACCGGTGGCGCAGAAGCAGGCGGTCGAAGGTGGTCAGGAAGACGAAGAGAGTGAGGATGGCGATACGACGGTTGACGGCCGTGTTGACGAGGATGGTGCAAAATAGCTGGCAAAGCTGAAGAATAAGATAATACCCAAAGCAAACACAATGCGTGCAGCTTGCGTTCGTCAGCTATACCGCAATTAAGACCGTCCTTATTGCAATGTGTTGATGAAACAGTGTAGAGTGCCATACCAGTCCCAGCAACCCGAAGCCAAACAAACGATCCATCTCCTATCGTTGCCCAACATCATAACCTTTCCAAATCTTCCCCATCGCTGCCGTCTCAAGCATCAAGCACCACAAGCAGCAATCCCTAACAAGCACACGTCGACCCAATCCCACAATCGACTTCCGAGGCGGGTCTACATCGATAGTGGGTCGAGGATGTGAAGTCCCCATCTATTCATCGTTCGTCAGTCAGTCAGCCTCATCAACCATATTCGCCATTCCCATTTCTTTAGAAAAGAAAAGAACGAGTCAGGACCGGACTAACAATAGCACCCGAGAAGACAGTGGCTACCGGGATCGCAAGTGCAGCAGTCTTCTTGATGTCGGCATTCTCCTGTAGAGTGAAAGAATGAGTTAGCGACTGAGTTACTGGTGTTTGGGTCAGGAAATCTGGGAGGGAGGGTGCGTACCGCCCCATCCTAGTTTGGCCCAGGTGCAGGTGGGGAGGAGGAGGGTTGCGTAGAGGAGGTAGGAGGCTTGCATTTTTTTTGGGGAATTGAGAGGTTGGAGGGGGATGTGGGGAGATGGGAGGTCGAATAGATGTGAAGATGGGTAAATATGAGGTCCAGTAAGTAGATGATGTGAAATCCAGTAAATGTGAGACTGGTTACATACCGGCCGCAGGTCGTGATAAATATGTGTTTGATTGCACCACTCGATATGTACGTACCTGAATGCCCATAAGTGCGTCCACTGTCCTGTTTCCTCCCAGATATCGCATACTTACGGGTCGGCAAAGTCTCGTGGTGTACTCTACTTTTTTGTTCGGCATCGGCAAGGCTGAGACTAGGTCCGATGTTTGCGGCTATGCTATGGACCGCACCACGCGGACTTGAGACATTTGGGGAAAGAGCACCACCTACGCCTCTATAGATTATGGAAGAGAGGAAAAATACCCAGGACATCGAATACGGCTGCTATGAATCTTGCGAGCACGGCCGTAGAGGATCCAAGTTTCTGGATAGCCAATTCGTAGGAAAATGTATTGCTAGTATCTTATGTTGGACATTTTTCTGACGAAATCACTCGCGGTAGTGCGGGATTAGGGAGTCTTGCATGTTTGCCATATCGCTCACTGTTTGGTACCACGCGTTTAAATCGAAGTCGCAGATCCAACCTGCCGACATATTGGTTTCGCCATGAGCGATGATAGTGTGGTTGAGTGAAGTGCCTCAGTCCGGCCGACTGAGCAGCGCAAGCGCGACGGTCCGTTGTGATCGGCGGTTTGATGAGCGTTCCTTGGCGCTCTTCGCTGTGACCATTGCGGTACTACCACATGTAAGGTAGATGACTTCTTCTCTAGAAGGCTCCGCTGCCCAGCAAAAGTCCGCCTGGCGACATGAGGTAGTGAGGTGGCTGCATTCAAGGATATATGTCCATGCATGTTGACTAAGCTTGGCGAACTACTCACTGATGTGATTGGCCGGACGCTTCCGCCGCTCGGGCCACTCACAGGAACGCCATGATTGCGACGACGCGACGACAAGCTGCATGCTATGACGCGACAACGCGACGAGGCTGACGACTGCGATGCTCGGGCTCCCCAGACCCATCGCCAGAGACATGCACAACATGAAGGGCTACAGTTTTCAGGGCCCCTGGGTTCCTCAATAGAAAGATGGCCAGAAAGGCAGCAGTACTGTAGTAAATGTCGAAAAGCATAAAAAGTCATCGGCTACAAGACAAGAATACATGGGCGTTAATACATATTTTCGATGATGTCCAGAACATACCAATTCTTGTGATCCCTTGTGCGGTGGGTACTGGCATGCTGGTGCTCTTAATAACCTTGAAAGATCATCACGTGCTTTGTTTGTATTGGTTTGAACCTCTTGTTGCTAGGCCACGAGCATTCAGTGACCAAGAGTCACCGCGCACGAGTCGTTCGTCAACATACAGAACAACACCATGTTGTCAAATTAAGTACGCAAGCACGAGGAAGAAAGCTGGGAAGAATGGGGCCTGAAGAAAATGATGTGGAGCAACGTGCTCTCCAGCAATTCGATGACTTGCTGCAACGTGGCGAACTGTTCTGGAAAGATACACCACCCCAAGTCCACCACAAAAATCCGCATCGGACTGCTGATGAGGCAATCCAAGTCAGTCCGCTCTAGCCCGCCACCACCCAAAAAAAATCTCAGCTCATCACATGACCGGTTCGAATTCAGCGTGGCACCATCCTTCCAGCACAAGCCGCAACAGTCCGCAAACGCCAAAGGCAGAACCAAAGACACCAACGCCTTCGGCGACGACGACCCCGCCTTCACCATCCATCACATCGGCAGCACCCACGTCCTGAAACTCAACAAATTCAGTGTCGTCCGTCCCCAGTTCCTCCTCCACACGACCGAACTCCAAAAACAAAGCGATCCCCTTTCCGCCATCGACATCGCAGCACTATGGCACTCCCTCCTCGAAATCAGTCCCACCAGCAGCAAATACTTCGGAATCTACAACTGTGGCGCCGAAGCAGGCTCCAGTATCGGACACAAGCACATGCAAATCCTCCCCCGGTCCGAACACCCTTTCTTCCCGGACGACATCGCCAATAGCCTCCAAATCCAAGCCCCCAACAACAACAACAACGAAGCACCCCCCTCCACGAAAAACCCCCCAAACTCCCCTCCAACCACACCTCCATCCGCATCGAACCCAGCGACAGCGCCCCCGCCGCCGCCCCCGCCGCAGCAAAACTCTACACCTACTACACGCACCTCCGCCACACCTTCAATTTCGCCCCCACAACGTCCTCCTCACCCCAACCAACATGGCTCCTAATAATTCCGCGAACTCGGGCGGCAATCGGGAAAAATCGCCGTGAAAGCCGCAGGGATGATGGTGGGAATGGATGGTATGGGTGAAGAGCGAGGAGGAATGGCAAGCTTGGCGGGAGTATGGGCCGATGCGGGGACTGGGGGATGGGGGGGTTGCGTGCGCGAACGGGAGAGGGAGGGGATGATTGGGGGGGAGTTGAGGTGAGAGGGGGGATGGGGAGGAGGAGGAGGAGGAGGAG